>JAMJFZ010000236.1:1062500-1557500 GCA_026225945.1 Cricetomys ansorgei | reverse complement strand
ATGTTTTAAATAGTCTACATAGATTTAATGGGAGAATTCAAGTTCTACAATCTGAGATCATTTCTCATTAGGAAACTTAACTTCTTACATCGCATTTAACAATTCATATCCCTAATTTTTATAAAGACTTTTGCTAATGGATCAGGGTGTAAATGTACTAAGCCCGAGAGAGTCCTTCAGAGTTACAGGCTCTCCGGGTCGCTCACAGTCATAGTCTCTGTAGAGTTCTTAAAAACTGAATTTCTGTCTTTTGCCTTCCTATGACTTGGATGGGATTTTGAAAGAAGTTTCTGGGTTTCTCTGGAAGGGTGCTCATGTCCACACATCCATCCACTCAGGCCAGTGGACTCTGACATGCCATCAGAACCCCGAGAATGCTAGCCAGAGAGGATAAAAGAACACCCAATCCCCTGTTGCTAAGTAAGCAGTCACAAATGGGAATGCTAACAGGGAAAATAAAAGTGCAATTCAGGATCCGAGCTCATGTGAACATTCCACGGCCTGGCGCTCAGGGCCGCACCAGTCAGTAGTAACGCTGCTAGTAACACCTGCTCGCACTATAGATATATTACTGGTCCCTTTCTCACCATAATTAATTTGATACAGATTCCCATTGAATTTCCATGTCACAGTTCCATCCTCACGTTATCCAGGGAAGTGTGTAGGTAAGCGGGTTATACACTCTTATTCCTTGGGAAAGATATGGAAAGGATGAATATGCAACTTTCAGGTGAACAGCGTTGAACTGATAGCAGAACATGGGCCGCAAGAAGTTCATCCCTGTGGTTCTTCTGAAGATGCACTTTATTTAATATATTAATTAATCTGTTTTGAGATGGAGTCTCCCTATATTGCCCAGGCTGATCCCAAATCTATGGACTCAAGCAAGCCACGTGCCTCAGCCTCCTGATACTAGATAGCAGTACTGGTGGGCATCATCGCTCCTGGCTTTGTATGTAAGGTTTAAAACCTCAGAGGGTTGGAGAGGTTGGGGTTTTGTGGGACGTAGCATCCTATGCCTTCATCTGTCCTTACTTGTGAAAAAAGATTAGCCTGTGGTCTTCCTATTGAAATGCAATTTGAAAAGGAATCCAAGAGTGGGCAAGAATGGGTGTTTGGGTATTAACTTATTTATCCACAACCAGATTCTATTCATTTGGTAGTGTCAAAAACTAGTCAAAGAGATCACTGCTTTGGATAGCAGCAAATATCGCACCTAGTGCCGCCTTGCCCGTGAAGAGACTTCTCTCCATACAGCAGCTATTGGCTTTCCTGACTGCATGCATCCATGTACTTACTTGCTCATGTGCTCCACACTCAGAATGCCCACTGCATGCTGGGTAGTTTGCTAAACTCTGCAGATTAGAAGATGAGAGGCAACACCAATCTCTGCCTTCTGGTTGCTGCCAACTAAAAGCAGGAGACAAACTAGCCATACTGCTATATGTGTGTGTGTGTGTGTGTATATATATATATACACATACATACACACACATACATAGATATATATCTACCCAAACCACACCTGTAAACCCAGTAGTTAGGGATACTGAGGCAGGAGAACCACATATTTCAACCCAGCCTAGGTTATATAGTGAGAACCTGCCTCAAAACAAAATCCAAACAGAAAACATAGTACCCTCTAGTGGGGCTTACTTAACTATGTTCCTATAGCCAGCATTTAATTCAATCATCATTTTTGAAGATTAACAGTACAGCATTTAATTCCTTCACATAAGCAGAACATGGGAGAATAAAATGGCTTTTCAAACTGCCTGGTAAATCAGCAGGCAGGTTCTTCATGGGTATGGTTTTCCACTCTCGTGGTAATCACAGATGTAACTACCAGAAAGTTTCAGTGGTTCTGTAAAAGAACAGACATGTCTGCCCTCGGTGGCAGTCATTGCTTTAACTAGTTCAGTATTGTCTTCATTCCAAGCTTTCAGCCTCACTGATAAGTTATTTTCAGCAATTTGAAGTTGACATTTTTAACAGTTTTTTTTAATCCTCTCTGAAAATCCATTGTATATGCTAGATGTTGTATTGTGTATAATTTGAGGGGCCAAACTTAGATGGTCTTCAGAAATCAAAATTTCCCCAGAAAGCCTTAGAACTTTGAAAGTACACCAAGCCAGACAGAATTAAACAGATAGCAGCTTGGTCAAAATATTACCAACTCAGAACTCTGGTTGACAGGATTTCACTTGCAATCCCAGAGTGGGTTTTGCATCTCAGCTTTGAATAACTTCAGCTAAGTTAAGTGATTTGAAATTGAATGCAGTGGGGTAAGCTGGTGAGACAGCGCAGAGCTATTGCAGGTCAAGGAAAGAGGGAAAGAGGCGTCCTGCCTTTCAATCCCTCTCATCGTGAGACGCCAGCACCTGCGGACTCTGAGCACGGCTGTGTCTTGTTATATGTATGGAAGTTCTAAAATCAATTTGATTTCCATGGGTATGACTCTCTAGTGTACTTAATATGCTGTGGATGGATTTCCAAGAATAGTATGAAGCAGTTACAGTTCTCATGAATATATAGCAGATGAGACACTCTGATTTATTATTCCATTCGATTTTAGAACATGCTTACGATTTAAAAAAAAAAAAAAAAAAAGGAAACCAAAAGAAGAGAAATTCTTAAAATCCAGAGTAGTAGATATGGGTTTTAATTCTCTCACTTGTAAGGGAACTTTGGGTAAGTTTTCATCAATGTTCATCTGCCTATAGGATTTGATAAATTTATGGTGAACGTTACTTTTAGATAACATATCTTGAAGCCTTTTGATATATGAACTCAGAATTAAATGATCCCTGTATTTCAGACATTTACTTTCTATTTATGAAAATCTTTTTCTCCATGCTAATGATTTTTTAAATGTATATGAGCCCGTCAGGGGCAGCGCACACCTTTACTCCCAGCACTGGGGAGGCAGAGGCAGGCGGATCTCCATGAGTTCAAGGCCAGCCTGGTCTACAGAGTGAGTTCCAGGACAGCCAGAGGTACAACAGAGAAACCCTGTCTCAAAACAACAAACAAAAAAAAACCCAAAACAAATGTATATGAAACTCAGAGAGATAGAAAACAACGGAAAGTATTCCAGAAAAAAAAAAATTAGGGCTGTTGAGATGGTGAAGAGAAAAAGTAACTTCTGCAAGGTGTCCTCTGACCCCGCTAGGCATGTCACACTCGTGCATGCGCCTGACTACACACACATGCATGTACTAAATAAGTAAATAAATACATTTAAAGCAAATAAAAACATTAGACAGCATTAGCTCAGAGCATCGACTCTAAAACTCAAGAAAAGTCCAGAATGTCAAGAGTCCCTAATGACTGAGGTGTAAGAAGTAATACATATTCAGCTAAAATGGGACCTGTTTTTGTTCTTTGAGACAAGGTCTCACGTATAGATTGTCCTCAAGCTCCTGGTCCTCCTGACTTCGCCTCCTGAGGGCTGTGCATGTGTGCTCACACCCAGCTCCAAGAATAAACTCTGGGAATCAGTCATAAAGTGTGCCATTACTGGGTTTCATTGTTAACCTGCTGGCATCATGGACTCCAACAGCAACAGTCTCCCTTTTCACGAATGGAGGTGGTATTCAGCTAGCCCATTCTGTAGCATATTTAGTGACTTTTTTTTCCTACCGTTTTTGTGAGCTTACACAAGTGTCAGACATCACAGGGAAGTAGTTTACTATAGATATAACACGAAGAAATTAGCAAGAGTCTGAATTCCACTGACAGAGGAGAAAGCTATTTAACTTTGCTTCCTATATAACTGATCTTGTAATTTTTTGTGTGTAGTTTGTGTGTATCTGTGTTCTTGTGCATGTGGATGCACACGTGTGCCTGTGCATGTAGTAACTAGAGATTGAGTATTTTCCTTGATCAATCTCCTCCTTGTAGGAGGAGGCAGGGTCTCTCTCTCTCTCTCTCTCTCTCTCTCTCTATCTCTATCTCTATCTCTATCTCTATCTCCCCTCCCTCTCTTTCTCCCCCCACCTCTCATTTGAACCCAGACTCACTGATTCTGATAGTCTAGCTAGCCAGCTTGTCCAGGAAATCCCATCTCTGTCAGGCCATGGTATTCACCTGTTTAAGTGGGTGCATGGGACCCAAACTCCAGTCGTCACATGTCTGTGGCAAGCATTTCCCCTGCTGAGCAATCTCCCTAACCTCCGTAATTGATTTCTTTTGCCTGGATGCATAGTATTCTTCAAAAACCCTGCAGACCATGTGTAGTGAGTGCTAAATGTTTGATTATTCCAATTGTAGATTAATTTTGACCCAATCTAACTTGTACCTCTAAGATACATTACAAGGAAAAGAGAAAAGGTGCAGGAAAGTCCTCATTTAGATTACAAGGCTGAACTCAGTTATTAAAATATGGTGTTTATTTTGGGAGCTCAACAGGCCTGTTCAGCAAATGCAAGGCCTATAGAAAAGGCTGTTGAGAGGCAAGAGAGCAGCGCCTCTATCCAGCTGGAGCGGCTGTGGTGTGTGTTGGGAACATTGCTCAGGGCCCATATGTATCTTGATCGTATGAGACATCTGTGCCCTTCCACCAGAATACAGACAAGCATGCATGAGTCCCTAGGAGCTGTCGAAGCATCTGCTTGCTGGACATTTTGTCATCTGAATGTGAGAATGCATGTGTATCTCATGTGCAGACATTGTCCCAAAACAAAATATCTTTATCTGCTGAAGTGACCTTCCAGGGGAAAGCAGGCTCTCTTCCTGTGCAAGGAAAGAGACTCTCCAATAGATTTCCACCAAGTGTTCTCAGTAACAGTAGTGGGAGGAGCAACGTGGTGGCTGCTGGTACTGCTGGCTGGCAGAGCCCATGAGTTCTGTGTGCAGCTCAAGGAAGAATTTGAGGAGGTAGATAGGAGGTAGAACCTGGGGTGGAGTGGGGGCTTTCAGTAGCAGGGATAGGCGAAAGCCAGGTTTCTTACTCCCTAGTTTAATACTTAGCATTTGGTATTGTGCTTCATACAGATAAGACACCCTTCATTCTAGGGTATAGAACCTGAACATGCAGGTTACTATGTTTGGATCTTATTTGCTGAATTCAAATTTTAAAAATTTGTACTTATTCTTCGAAATTTTATACATATATACAATATCTCTTGATCATGTCTGCCGGTCACAACTCCCTTCCAGCTGCCCCCAGAATCCTCCATCAGAGCTCCCTCTCAACTTCATGTCCTCCTTTTATAATTACTTATTTATTTGTTGCTATTTTCACCCCCACTGAGATCAATAGGATCATCCCCTGAGGCTTGGGGAACCTACCAGTGACCACATTCCTAAAGGAACTTGACTCTCCCTTCCCCAACAGCCATGAACTGCCAGTGGCTGCTCAGGGCGGGGAAAGGGGGGACGTTGGGTCTTCTCCCTGATCCATGCTGGAATTTTTAACTGTCTCGATCATGCACAGATCTTGTTTGGGTAGCCATTGCTACTGTAAATTCGTATGTGCAGTAGTCATGTCCTATCCAGAAGACAGCATTTCAGAGCACATCTGCAAGCCCCCCAGCTCTTACGTTCTTTGCAGCTCCTATTCCCTGATGTTCTCTGAGACTCAGGTGGAGAGGGCGTTTGATGCAGGGAATCCATCTATGGCTGAGCATCCCTAGTCACTAATTCTCAGCACCTTGGGCAGGTATGAGTCTCTGATTAAACACCACCCACCATGGTAAGAAGCTTCTATGACCAAGGTTAGGAGCTGCGCAAATATATGGATATACACATAAATATTTAGAAGGGAGTTTGACACCTTGGCAACATTGCTAAGTTCTCCCTAAGGCCAATGACTTCCATAGCCATGGTTTTGGATCATGTGTACAATACCAAGCTTGAATCCTCTACTGTGGAGCAGGCCTCAAATCCAACAGGGAGAGCAGCTGTTGCCTCTGTAAACAGTCTTACTGCTGCTGCACCAGTGGCCACATCTTGGCCAGTGTTAAGTATGTGGGGTGAGTGCTGGATAAGACCACTGACGACTTCTCTCCTCCAGAAGTGTGCATAGCACTTTCCAGCACTCCGAAAGCTAGCTGCCAGGGAGAGGCTCAGTGGCAGCTACTTTATTAGCTTCTTTTCCTGTCCCGTGACCATCAGCAGAACACAGCATTTCATCTAACTGTGTGTCTCATGTCATTGAGCCTGGAGAACGAATGAGCCTAACATACACGTGACCCTAGGTATCATCTCTAGCAAATAAAATAGAAGTAAATCATTGACATAAATAGAAAAGTGAAACACCTTTAATAAAATTATTATTGTGATAAAATAAATTCAAACACATGTAATATTTTTACTGGAATCCATGGCAGATATAGACATTAAGTTTTTCCCATGTTTTAGCTAGAATTCAGATCATGTTTTTTCCACACAGAAACTTTGAAAATATCAGATGGGAATAAAACTTATTTTTTATTGCAACATCACAAACTTCCCAATAGGCTGAAAATATAGAGTTAACCCGATTTAGTCTGATTATAAAATGAATCAAAATGTAGTTTCTCACTTATAAGAGTTAGGTTTAATAACGCTAAGAGTTAGCTTAGATGCTCTCGTGACAATTGGAGATTTGTAATAGCATTGGTTGGAGCTTCTTTCACAAACTAGAATAAATTACTACAGCATTTGTGGAATGCATTTGCACCTCCACTGGGGTGGGGTGGTGGGTGTTACTGCCTCCAGAAAGCTAATCTCCTAGGCAGGAAGCACAAGGATAAAGGAAAGATACTCAGAACTTCAGCCCAGGAAAGGGTTGATTATCAGCATTCACAGAAACTGAGACTGGTTCATGGAATCAGTGTCTTAGTCCTCTTGGGGTGCTGTAACAAGAATACCTAGCTAATTTAAACAGTACTTATTTTTCAGAGCTCTAGAAGCCGTGAAGTCCAAGATCAAGGTACCAGCAGACTCAGGTGTCTGATGAGGGCTTCTTATGAGATTTGTAGGCAGCTGTTTTCTTGCTATACCAGACACTATGGGACAGAGCCCCAAGATTCTGCTCTGGTGACCTAGCCAATCCCATAGACTGAACTGCCTTGAACCATCAAGCTGAAGACTAGGGTTTCAACAAATGAATGTTGGAGAGTTAGAAATACTCAGTCCACGCCAGGAAACTTAGATGGTATTTTGCTTTGAGAGACAAAGCAGGAGAGAGGGACAGGTACCCCGGGCAAGATAGTGCAAGACAGAACAATCCACAGTGAGAAACGCAGGTCTGAGTGCAGTAAAGGATTTGTGTTATCCACAAAGACAGATGAGCTGGGGTGAGTGTGCAGGGCAGCAGGTTATGAGACCTGGAAACTCTGCAAGTATTTAGAGTAATTTTTTTTTTTCCATGAAGACCAGAGGATCCATTCCAGGTCTTTGAACAGGAGTATGCCACCATGTTCAAGAGAAAGTGACCACTCTTGAGCCTGTGAAGGTTATGCTAGCAGATCCACTGACTGCTTCTTTTTGTGTATATGCATGTGCATTTAAAGCCCTGCTCGTTTGCTATTTACTACTTATGTCTGCTGTAGCATTGCACATTCTCAAATATATCCCTCTTCTCTGTTTTCTGATGTCTGAGTGTGGGCAAACCCTAGCGTAGGATGGAACGTGTCCTAGAACATGAGGCCACCTGAGCTGGAGGACTCCAGAGAGAACGGGAAAGCAGAACTGTGTACCTAGGTCTTGGCTTCAGATCGCTCTGGGTTGCCATGGGGTTTTTCTACCTGGCACTCTGCTGCCTCGGCCCACTGCCCGTGAGCATGGTTCGTGCAAGCCTGCAGGTTCCACAAGAAAGTGACACGTCCCTGAACAGCAGCTTTGGGTCTCATCGTCCCACAAACGCACTAACACACTAATTATTTGTTCCTTCCCTCTTCAAACCGCTGTGTTTTCTTCTCCCGTCCAAGTGTTTGAGGCCAGGCCTCTAAGAAAGCTATTTCTTCTGGGTTTAATGTTCTGCCTTCTATCGCTAAGCCATCGAGGTCTCTAAGCCTCCCCACCCTCCCTGCTTGTAAATGTTTTTTTTTTTTTTTTTTTTTTTTAAAAAGAATGTAGGGGGAAGGAAGGTAAGCATTTTAAATTTTGGGATGCCTCCAAACCCATTCATTAATTTTGAAGGTGAAATGCATCTAACCTGATGGAATATTTATAAAAATTGGAAGCACATCCTCAACCAAATCACATTTATTTAATCTAGTACTAGACTGCTTTTTTTTTTTTTTTTTAACCAGATGGAAAACATTAGCAGTAATAGTGAACAAACATCCAGGCTCCCAGAGGTCATTTTTAACCACCATTAACAATCTGGTTTTTACAGATTAGCAATAATACAGAAAGCAGCAGTCCAGTAAAAGACGCACAAACACAGCTGAGACCGTTCTGTGCCCTTATTTACCTAACACCTAACGCTTAAAAAAAGAACTCCTTGAAATGGAGACATTTGAATCTTCTAAGCTCTAAATTGGTCATTTTTGCTCAGAAATCGCAGTAAAAATACCTATTTGAAATAGACACTAGACACTAGAACAAAATGTTAATAAAACTTCCACAGAGCTGATGAAAGGAACAGCCCATTGTTAATGTCCCCGGCAGGTTTTCCTGTGTTATGTTTCCGTTTATTAGCTACTGATTTAGGGGCACTCTGTGCACCTGATGCTAGTAATTACGAAGAGGAAAGGACACATGGTTTTACATACTTGAATTTTTAAATTTATTCATATAATTGAGACCTAATAGAAGATAAAACAGTTCTCAAAATCCATTCATGAATCAAAACCTGTGGTCCGCAACGTGGTAAGAACGTGGCTTCTAGCTATACTTTCACATCTCAGCTAAGTCATGCTTTGAAAGTTAGATCAAGAAAGTCGTAGGTGGGACAGTGTCCCCTGACCAAATTGAGTAAGCCACAGGCAGGTACCTGCTCCTCTCTGTTTGGACTGAGTGGGGAACGTCTGAACTGGTCACCCACACTTTGTGGACTGACCTGTGCCGAACACACACTTATCTCCATTTCAAAATGTCACCATGCTCTTACATGTTAACGATTGGTTATCAGCCTATTACCTTTCCTGCAGAGGACTGAATTTCTTAAGTATTCTATTGAGGTCCACAGCTGGGATGCTGCACAGGTCCTCTCCGCATCGTCAGGCTTCAAGAGTGCACTGGAGACTCTAGAGAGAGGTCATGCTCAAGATGTATAGGAATGGAATTGTGTGTCTATGTTCTTCTTGTTAGAGAATAGCCGCCACTAAGGAGTGTGGTGTGTGATGGGCATTGTTAGGCTCTGCCCCTAAGTGTGCATTAATGTGGGAATGTTTGAATGTGTTATCAGTTACATATAAGGCCTTATAAAGAAGCAGTTACATATGCGTGCACACACTCCAGTCAGCAAGTGAGTGGGATGCAGATGGCTGTCCATAGTATAGGCTGCTGCTTTGGGAAGAAATCTTGTTTCTCTTTTTATAAAAACTTAACTAGACAATGAGATCTCCCAGTATTCCAACAAGTGCCCAGGGGCCATTACATTTCATTTCTTTCTGAGGGAAATGAATAAATAGCAAGCAGAGAATTGAGTGGTACATTCTGGCTGAAGCCATGATTAGAATTCATGTCGTCCTGGGGTTCCCTCAGTAATGGCGGAAGAGGCTTTATTGAGGGCTTCTTGTATGTCCAGCCCCGTGTTGGGCATCAACTGGCTGTTGCGAAGAGACAGCACCCTTGCCTCCAGCATTACCTGGCCTAATGGGTGAAGAAGAGGGGGCAGGCAAAGCCCTGAGCCAGGCATAGAGGAGAGGCCTCTTCTCTGGGACCCAGCGAGGGGATCCATAAAACCTCAGAGAACCATTACTTGTGCTACCACACCTCTTCCGACAGAAGCAGAAGCTTAATGACGCCATGGGGCTGTCACAGAAATCAGCTTGAAATTTGAAAATACAATTATCTAATTAGCTGGATGAATGGGTTAAACCTTGGGTGTGTTCGGGCTCTCTGATTCATGAAGACACAGTTGACTATAGGTAAACACATTGTTTAGTTCGCCTTTGCTCTGGTTAGCACACAACAAAGCAGGAACATCAGTCTAAGCTCTATTCATAATATAGATGGTTTATTTAGTTTGGCTCAAGAGCTGGGGTTGAGGCAGAGGCTGGTGCTTGCAAAGCCTGTGCTTTGCCCTGGGCTCCAGCCTCAGCTCCTACAGCTCCCACGATCATTTTTATTGGTCCCAGGTGAGTAGTTAAGAGACTATCGCTGAATAAGTAAATACTTAAAAACTAACAGATAACTTATTTCACGTCTCTGCTTTAGTGTATCAAGGGCCTGGAAGCCCTCCAGGCACATGACTGCTTTCTTAAGGCCTCCTGCACCTTCTTTTTTTCTGTGTTCCAAATTTGCGGGGGGCACCAAAAGTTTAGGACACTTCTGCCTCTGGCAGTCTCAACTTCCAGGGAGAGAGCAGGTAGTCTCACTTCTGTGAATCTGTTCTCTCAGAGCCCCACAGGCTCTGCCCTCGTTTCCTAAAGTGAGTGCCTCTGTGATTCTGAGGAGTGGTACCCACGCTCAAGAATAGCATTTAGTTCTGTGAACTTCCAGTGTCAGGTTATATTAGGTAAACTCTTTTAAATAAACTATTTTTCCTAGATGAGAAAAAAAAAAAAAGAAAAACTGAGAGAAAATAGTTCACACAAACTAATGTTTTTCCTTTTTTTTTTCTTTTCTTTTAAGGTGAACACACACAAGAAACCAATTCACCTCATTCACTCAAAAAGGATGTAGAAAATATGGGGAAAGGTAAGGACAAGTTCGAGTGCTGTGTACTTCTCTTAGCTTTTCAAGACTACGGAGATAATAAGAAGATGTTTTTGCTCTGCACCATATTTTAAGCTTGACAAGCAACATATGAATAATATATGGACCATTGGGTGGATATAATTGAGATTAATGCATACATATCAATCAATACATGACACTGTAATATAATACTTTAAAATAATATATTACATTGATTTATATTCATGGATTTCTGCACAAAATCTATCCTATGTCTGTGCAACACTTTTTAAACTGGTAAAATATTTTGTCTTATAATAACAAATTGCCAGATATAACAGTTCTCTGGAGAGTTATTTGTAAAGATTAGTAAAACAGCTCTTCTTTTTTTTCTCTATTAGAGGAACTTCAGAAGGTTTTATTTGAGCAAATAGATTTACGGAGGCGACTGGAGCAAGAATTCCAAGTGTTAAAAGGAAATACATCCTTCCCAGTGTTCAGTAAGGAATCACTTTCCATTCATTCTGTGTGTGATGCTTGCTGGAATCTCTACTGTTAGGTTTAAGAGTGTGATCCTAAGCAGGAAGCGGTTAGTACAAAGCCCATGCGGCCTTCCCAAGTGCCGCAAAAGTTGTCACAAATGTTGATCCGTTACTCGTGCTCTGAATTAACTCAAGGATAAAACTTCTCACAAGAACATTTGCTATTTATGTTCTGATATTTGGGTAGCTGTGTGTGTACAATTTAAAAATACGTATGTAAACACATAATTCAGCATAAAATGTATTCACATATTCAAATATTATATAGTTTAATATATGACAATAGATTATATAGTTTAATGTATGACAATTCCTTGGTGTTTATTATTTTCTGAAGTAGGAAGAACAAAGGGAGAGCTACTCTTTACTCTCGGATAGCTCTGATTAGCCCTTGATGTGAGAGATATGTATAAACATCAAGATTTAAACAATTCAATGTCCAGAAAAAAAAAATTTGATTACAGCAGCTCCCCCTTATCTTGAGGGGATATGCCAGGCAGTGGCCATAGGATGCTTGAAATTTGCAGGTACTGGCAAACCCTACTCATTTTCCTACAATAAAGTGTAATTTGTAAGAGATTAGTAAAAATAACCAAGGACAAAAATAGAACAATTGTGGCCATCTCTACTATAATAAAAGTTATTTAAAATCTATGAATTGTTCATTTCTAGAATTTCCCATTTAATATTTTTGGGCCACATTTAACCTTCTGCAAACAGAACCAAAAAAGTAAACCAGAGTTAAGGGGCACTACCATAATTAAATTGATATAATTTTAGTAGTTTAACACTCTCCATCCATATTAATGTAAAATTCCATTCCAGTGTGAAGCAAGACACTTTGCAGCCTAACAGATTATCACTTTATTCCCGGAGTTCTTGATAGGTGTTGATGTAAAATTGTAAAACTCACCTGCCGTGGGCAGAATAGCACAGGAACAATGCATCTTGGGAGTGTTTTTCAAGCTTCTGGGACTTTCATTTAGTTGTATTTCCCTTCTTCAGAGAAATGAAAGTGAGAAAAAAAAACAGCATACAAACTATTGTTTTATTATTTTATTTTTAAGTGTGTGTCTGTGTCTGTGTATGGGTGTGGGTGTGTGCGTGTGAAAGAAGGTGCCCAAGGAAGCCAGAAGTGTCAGACGCCCCTGGCGCTGGAGTTAATAGATGTGAGCCGCCACCATGGGTACTGGGAACCAAACTCTGGTCCCCTACAAGAGCAGTATATCCTCTCAACCAGTGAGCTATTTCTCCAGCCCCAGTATTTTTTAGATTATATAAACAAATTCTTTTCTAAGCCTTTAAAAAAAAATGTCGGCATATCTCTTGTAATCTGAACACCACAAAACCTGAGCTATGTGAAGTTCTAGAGTTCCAGCTTAAGAAATAATGTAAGTGGCTTGTTGGGAAAAGAGAGAGAGAGAGAGACAGAGAGAGAGAGAGAGAGAGAGAGAGAGAGAGAGAGAGAAGGAAGGGAGGAAGGAAGGACATAAATACATAAAATGTGATCTCCACAGCAACAAGGGCAGCAAATTATTTGTTTCCACAAAACTGGGCTGGTCTAATTGTGGAGTTGGAAAATTACTGCTTTTAGATCCAGCAAAATGGGTTTAAGTCTACTGAAGCCCCAAAGTGCCCTTTCAACTTCCCATGAGGCTAGTGTAGCCATAATTTGTTCTATTAGTTAACAGCTAATTAATAATCACTTAAGGTATTAAGTAATTCACAGTAATGTATATGCTTATACACTGTCTTTATTCTATCATAAACCATGAGGACTAAATTAATGTTAGACTGGGCTAGGGCATAGCTCAGCCCTGAGTTCAGTCCCCACACAAAAAAGCAAAAGCCTCGTAAGAAAAAAACTAGACCTAGCAGTCATCATTTTGATCTGAGTTGATATGACGCAGCCTGTGACTGCCACACGTGTGAAATATTTCAATGAACAACATTTTCCAGTTTTGAAAAATCTGCAACCCGCTCCACTCACCAAGGAAGTGGTATGCGTATACCCAACTTTGAATGATGCATAGTTTAGACACACCGAAAAAGACAGTTCACAAGATGAAATAGTAAATACACCTTATGTGCTTGTTAATGTGAGGCCAACATGCAGACTCAGACTTCCAGGATCAGAAGGGAAAACCTGAACTTTGGAAAGCCACACCTGCAGGAGACTCTCAGGTCACAGGCAAAATCCAGGCGAGGTAGAGCCCTGAGGCCCCAATGAGAAGCTGTGGACTGTGGCCATTAGGAATCCAGGTTCTAAAGTCTACCAGACCGGAACAAGCTTCTCTTCTCTGGTTGCTTGACCTTGGAAACTTCAAATTGGGGCAGGTAGTTCCTGACTTACAGGATGATAGGACTAAATGGCACTACTCATGCAAAACACCGTGCGTGCACTTGGCTCACGTTAGGTATGCAATAGCTGTTATCTATTATTCTTATATAGATCTTATCTGTGTCTGTAGTCTGAGGTGGCCACGGTGAAGTCGGGGGAGGAGGGGAGACTCAGCACTGAGCTGCATGGAGGATTTCTGGAACACTGAGCTGGGTGTGGGGGGGGGGGTCCTTGTGGGATTCTGAGCAGAGTCACAGAAATGAGTCCTGGACACAGAATGAGCAGACGAGGGTGTGAAGGTGAAGGGGGAAGGAGGCAGAGGGAGAGGAGGAGAAGGAAGGAGAGAAAATAGGGAGAAAGAGATGAAGGAAAAGGAAGTGAAGGGGAGGGGGAGGAGCCTGCAGACTTAGAAGGCGGAAGTCTGGGGCTGGGGTGGCAAACTAGCCTCCACCTGTGTTGAGAAGGGCTTCCTAAAGTTGAAATTCATGAGTATACTTGCACGACCCTGCTGGGGACCCCCAGGAGGAGGACGGGATCCCAATGCCAGGCAGGCAGCCACTAGAGCAGGCCCAGGACGGGGCTTCCGAGGGAGGGATCCGGCTTTGGCTGCAGCATGCCCTCTTGCTTGCCCAAGGAACGTTCCCCAGCCTCTCTTCCAAGTGTACAGCAGTAAATGGATGCTCTGTGTCCACCGCATCCTTCTTTGCTCCAACCCGTCCCATCCCCCCCTAAAACGTCACCTTCGCCATCAAGACGCTGTCTTCAGCCCACTGCTTATTTGTCTGCATTGACTCCCGCTCCGAGAAAGCCCCACCTCGCACCCCCTGCTCATTTCCACTTCTTCCCCCCTCTGTCCCAGTGCCCGCACCCTCAGGTCCTCTCCATCTGTGACTCAGCTCGGGTTTCCCCACCACCGGAAAGCCTTCCCGCCCTGGCACGGATGCCCTTCTGCAGAATGCTCCGGACTGTCTCTCCAGTATTCTGCCCTGACTCTCACCCACTCCAACTCCTCCATTGGCCCCGTCAACACTGGTGTGTTGTGAGTTCAGACTGCTCTTAGGATGTGGTTAATTCATATGTTAATGTTGTATTTGGAATTAGCATTGACCACTAAGGATGATATTGGATCAACAAAGGCTGTTGCACAGAGGTGCTCAGCTGGGGCTGATGAGTTGACCCTGGATTCTGCAGGTCAAAAGACAAACCCATAGCCTTTCAGAGAAGGGAGAAGGCCAGTCAGTTGTACAAGGGAGTATTAATAAGCATAGTGTCATGAATGTTAGAATGCATCTAAAGTGCCCTCATTTTAGATTCTCATAAAGAATCATTCTGCAAAACTTTATTTTCTGATTGCTTATTTTTTAAGTTTTCTTTTTTAATGTGTGTGGATATGTGGATGTTTGGGGGGCAGACAAATGTGTATGCAGGTGCGTATGCACATTTCTGTACACTGTGGAAGCCAGAGGACAGTCTTGGGTGTCATTTCTTGGGAAAGCCCTCGCTTTCCTTTGAGACAGGGTCTCTCATTGGCCTGCAACTGACCAATTAGAGAAGACTGGCTGGTGAGCCAGCCTGGAGATCCTCCTGTGTAGAGTAAGGCTTTGTCAAAGAGAAGCCCCTCCTCATTGTGGTTGCATGCCACTTGGACTTCTGGGAACAGCTTGGAGGGAGGTATGTAAGAAGACTGACAGTTGAAACACAGTTGCTGTAGGATAGAGAAAGAGAGAGCACAAAAGCTGATGACAGGGAAACTGGGCAGAAATAAGGCTCAGATAAAATGGACTAACTGGAGTTTTAGAAAAGTTACAGTTTAGATCTTTCTCAGTAATTGCCATTCTGGGAGAAGCTGAACCAGAGTGAGTTAGAGTTGGTTCAGTTCCCCAGACTTAGATTAAGATAGCCAGAAAGGGCTGTAAAGGTTTCCTTTTCCTCTCCTCTCCTCTCCTCTCCTCTCCTCTCCTCTCCTCTCCTCTCTCTCCTCTCCTCTCCTCTCCTCTCCTTTTCTTCCTAACCCTATGAGCTGAGATTTTAAAACATTCCAAATTAGAAACTAGCAGCCTGGAACAGAGGGGCAGAGTTAAGTCACCAATGAGAAACAGTAACTGCAGCTTTTGAGCAGTTTTGAGAGCCCAGATGCAAACGGCAGAAAACAGCCACAACTTCTCCCCCTTTTAAAAGAAAATAGTTACATTTTAAATACCTTTACACTCCTGCCTCTGCCCCACTAGCGCAGGATTGCATGGCTATGAAGCCATGCGTAGCATCTTTTCATGGTTTCTGGGGGCAGAACCCAGGTCATGAGGTAACCTTTGCCCCACTGAGCATCCTCCAGCTCCATAATTACTTCTTACTGAAAACAAACTCTGTCACCCATGCGAACTCCATTGTGCACATCCTCTGTCCGTGACTGTTTCCAAGGATTCATTTTACACTTAGTTTCTCCTCCTTCGTTCCTGTCTCTTCTTGTGGGCTCCTCTGGAAACTAGAGTGGGAGAGAATTCCCAAACACTGACAGATCAAGTCTCCAGAGTAGTTTGCAAACAGTGAGAAAAGGTAAAGATGAGGAGCCGTACGCCTACTGCTCTGTGAGTGGGACCTCAGGGCGAGCCCGGTGTGCTGGATGGGTGCTCCACCGACACGTGGTCCCCAGAATGCAGCCTGTGCAAGTTATATTGCTGTGTAGAAAACTGCTTTCAAGGTATTCTCAGTTGTCATGAAGAGCCCTACCGCCATGTTGGCTGGCGTGTTTCTCTACAAAGCCTTTCTCAGCGACTTGCCGTTAGAGGAACAAATTGATGCCCAGTCTATGTCCCTGTCCTTGGTACCACGAACAGCATCCTTTACCTCTTTCCCCCTGTGAGCACACTGAACACATTTTGTTTATCATCTCTAATTTTCTTGTGAGCCCTCGCTGTGTATTCTCTCCCTGCATTTCTTTTGATGTGTCGCTTTGTTATTGGTTTGTAGGCATCTCTTTTTTCTTTTTTCCAACCTGAGGAAGGAGCTCAAAACCTTATGCATGCTACTCAAGCATTCTGCCCTGAGATTCAGCTCCCCCGGGCACGCAGAATCCCCTCAAAACAGTGAAATGTTAGCTGTTTGACGTGTAACCAATATTCCTTAAACTTACCTTTAAATGCTAACTGTGGTGTTTTGTGGGAAGTTCGGTGTGTAATTTGTTTTCATTCTGAAGTTTTCCATTTCTGTCCAATCAAATCCACCAGTCTCGTGTGTGGTGCCACATGCTTGTGATCTCAGTGCTGGGGAGCTAGAAGCAGGAGGATCAGGAGATCAAGGCCAGGCTAAACTGGTAGACTGGGTTTCAAACAAAATAAAACAAAAAGATCAATAAATACTTTGCTCTTGGCCTTTTGCCATTGACGCCCTTCCCCCCCCCCCCCACCTTTAAAGGAACTGTATTCATTGCATCACAGCAGAGCACTGAGCGTGAATTAGGGAAAGTCTAGTTACCATCATTCGACTCTGGGTTCCACCCGACTCCTGGAACTTTCCAGGATCCAGGGAAGTGGTGAGGCAAGATGACCAGCTCCTGGCTGCCCCATCCTCATCTCATCCACTTACCTCTCTGGGCAGAGCCCTAGATGAAAAGAGGAATCTGCTGTGAGGGAAGTTCTCTCCTCACAGAAAAAAAGAAAAAAGAAACGCTGTGTCTGGGAACGCTTTTAGCTTTTATGGCTGCTGTGGCTATTGTGGCTGCCATGAGGCTCTAGGAGCAGGCTGCAGGAGGTCAGGGCGAGGGCAATCTGTGGAGGGCTGCTTCTCTTGTTGCTGGAGCCCAGACTGTAGGCTCTGACTCACTCCCAGAGCCTCCTGAGGTTGCAGGATGGCTGCTAACTCCTCACACAGCACCTCAGTTCTCACTGTCACCAGAGCGTATCAGACCCAGGCATTCCTGCTCCGTGGCGTGGGAAAGGAAGGAAGCGCACATGGACCCTGACCAAATCAGTTTGCTTTGTCTTCAGATCTTAAAATGCCAGAGCAAGAATATTCCTCAGGGACATCATTCCCACCCCGTTCCTTCAGAGGGAGCCCCAGGGCCCCGGGGCAGGGCACTTACCATTGGTGCCAAAGTCCTGACCTTCTGATGAAACTGCTTTCTTTTCTCATTTCCACCTGCCACTCTCCCCCACTCCCCGCTCCTGTGAACCCACTGTCTGGCTAGCTGGAAGACAGATGTATTCCAACTAGTAATGCGTATTATGGATGTGTTAGTACGGGTATAGGCAGCTAGCTAGAAGAGTCCAAAAGATAGGTAACTGTTCTGGCAGGAGGGCTTTTACAGGGAGGAAGTATTTGAACTGGGATTTGAGGAACAGGAAGGTGCTTGCTGTAAGGGTAGACCACAGCAGGAAGGGTCCAGAGATAAGCAACAGAAGGCCTGTTTGAAAACTGGAGAGTTGGATGGGTAGCAGGGCATTCCAGGAATGCCCTCTGCTGCAGCCAGCCAAGCCACCTGCAGGGCCCCTTCCTCCTTCCAAGTCTCCCTAGGAGGCTGCATACCTTCTGCTACAGCCCCTCCCCTCCCCTGAACCCCTCTCTTTGACCCACACTGGTCCCTCTACCCTCTACTGTGAAGTCTTCCTCATTACATTTGGAGGTGAAAGTAGGGATTGAATGTTTTTCAACCATGAACGATAATGTAGGGAAGGGATTCAAATCATATAGAAAGGTAAATGCCAAGAAAATGAAAAGGACCAATTATTTTTCTTTCTAGGCACCCAGGGCCTTTGTTTCCTTGCAGGTCCTGGGAAGCCACTGAAGATGTTTTAGGTATAAATTTAGGAAAATGAAAACGATATGGGAAGGAGGCACCAGAGGCCTGAGGTCAGTCAGAAGCCTGTTCAGAAGGAGGCGCCCGCACACGGGAGGCGACAGAGTGGGCGGATTCGCTGCCAGTTAGTTGACCATAGAGGCCAAAGAAAGAGGGAAGAAAAAGTTGTGGGTGAAGTTTCTGGTTTCTCCAAGCTTCTGCCTACCTGCCATGAGTGCAGAATGAATTCATGTTCTTTTCTTCCTTTAAGGAGAAAGGGCCGAATTACCTAAGACTAGACTTGAAAAACTTCACACGGAGAACATGCCATGCTATGGTTTGGAAAGCATTTAGATAAAATTAAAATAATCAGCGCACAGCATATCAATACTATTTCATATGTCAGTATCTCCTTAAAGCTTCCCTTTCCTCAGATTGGGGCCAAATCTATAGCAGTTGAGACCAAAGAAGAGTGTAACAGGGCAGGCATGGGGTGAGAAGGCTTGCTATTTGGAGAGTCAGGCTGGACTACAAGGGTATCGAGCTGCAAGGGAGCCAGGCAAGCATTTTTCAGTCTCATGTCTTACTCGCCCAGAGGGCATCACATCTGTGCACAGCATTCCCTGTGGTCAGCAGTGTATGAGCCACGCCTCCTCACTAGGGGCACTGCAGATGGTAGAAGCCTTCTGTGCTGAGGCCTGCACAAGTAGAGACTGTGGTAGCACTGTACATTTTTGGGTGATGTTTACCTGCACAGGAATAGACTCGATGGAGGATGAGATACTGTAAAAGAGAGAGCATCGTCTTACCTCTCAGAATTTCCTGTGTCGTCTGATAAAATTATAGAGTGTTGAAAATACTTCTTCAAATAACCAAGTGGTTTATTTACAATTAAAAAGAGCAAGACCTGTGGCATGTGCCTGTAATTCCAGGACTTGGGAGGCAGAAATATCAATGAAAGTTTCAAGCCAGCCTGATCCACTTTGAGGGTTCCAGACCAGCCAGGGATATACAGTAAAGTCTAGTCTTATAAGAAAAAAAAAAAGGGAAAGAAGAAAAGAGGAGAGAAGAGGAGAAATCTAACAAGGAGACTCTAGGGTGCTGTCAGCCATGTTTATCATCCTTCAGTATCTACAGAGGATTAGCTCCAGGACCCTCTGCAGACAACAAAATCCCATGGATGTGCCAATCTCGTGTGTTTCCATACAACCCAAGTACTTCCTCCCACATACTTTAGGCCACAACCAACACACTGAACCATGGGTCCCGAACCCCACATGGGGTCAACAAGTCAATATGGAAGTTGTGCAATTTGGGCAACAGTAAAAGGTTTCTGAACATTAAATGAGTAAGAGTGAATTCAAAGCCAAAGGCATAATGAATCGAAGGCGTTTGGTACAGCACATGCCCTTGTTACATAGCTGGCAGCTTGCCCTTGTGTAGCACAGACTTCAGTGTTGCCTCTGGCCAAGCCATGCAGTGCCAAGGAACGCTACAGGAACACCTCAGCTCAAGAATCGCATGTTTTGAATTTCATAGTTACCATACAAAGTTTTGTGCTCTTTAAACATACTGGTTTAGTGACAGAAAATAATTGTTTAGCTATTTTATTTTATTTTTATGTGTATGGGTGTTTTGCCTGCACGTATGTCTGTGTAGTATATGTAAAGTCCCAGCGGAGTCCAGAAGAGGACGTAGGATCCCCTGAAACTGGAGTTACAGGCAGTTGTGAGCTGCCATGTGGTTTCTGGGAATTGAACCCAGGGCCTCTAGAAGAGCAGCCAGTGCTCTTACCCGCTGAGACATCTTTGTGGGATCCCAAACACACATTTTTATACCTCCCTATCATCATTCTTCAGCATATAAAGATCAATTCAATGTATCAGTTGATTAGGATGGTAGGTTTTTAAAAACTGCTGTTTGAGTTGTTGATTAGAGTTTCCTAAAATAATCAATAAATGAATTTTGGTTTGAGATTAGGATAGAATTTCCAACAGTTTCTGCAATGGCCCAAAGCATACTTCTGACATTTTGTGGTACATATTTATGTAAAATCACATTCTCAATATGATAATTACAAGATCAGAACATCAATCAAGTCTGAAAGATGCTGCAGATATTCTATAGAATCAAATATTCTGCCGACATTTAACTCTTTACATACAGTTAAGCTGGAGTATCCACCTGAGTAGATGTGATTTTTGTCACTAATAAATTGTGAAAGTATGTGTATGCCAGAGAATTGTTTTAAAATAAACCCCTCTATGGTTTATATATTTATACACCAATCAATATTTGGCTTGTATGCCTATTTTATATACCTGTGTACCCGGGTTACACAAGTTTCTCAGATGAACAAGCATCCTGAGTAGAAAGAGTGTAAGAAGACGTGCTCCAGATTGTCTCTGTCACAGATACAGGCAGATGCTGGGAGGATGCTGTGGGTGGATACTGGATGGATGCTGTGAGTGGATGCTGGGTGGATGCTGTGAGTGGTTGCTGGGTGGATGCTGTGGGTGGATGCTATGGGTGGATGCTATGGGTAGATGCTGTGGGTGGATGCTGGGTGGATGCTGTGGGTGGATGCTGTGGTGGATGCTGTGGTGGATGCTGTGGGTGGATGCTGTGGTGGATGCTGGGGTGGATGCTGTGGGTGGATGCTGTGGGTGGATGCTGTGGGTGGATGCTGGGTGGATGCTGTGGGTGGATGCTGTGGGTGGATGCTGGGTGGATGCTGTGGGTGGATGCTGTGGGTGGATGCTGTGGGTGGATGCTGGGTGGATGCTGTGGGTGGATGCTGTGGGTGGATGCTGGGTGGATGCTGGGGTGGATGCTGGGTGGATGCTGGGTGGATGCTGTGGGTGGATGCTGGGTGGATGCTGTGGGTGGATGCTGGGTGGATGCTGTGGGTGGATGCTGGGTGGATGCTGTGGGTGGATGCTGGGTGGATGCTGGGTGGATGCTATGGGTGGATGCTGGGTGGATGCTGGGTGGATGCTGTGGGTGGATGCTGGGTGGATGCTGTGGGTGGATGCTGGGTGGATGCTATGGGTGGATGCTGGGTGGATGCTATGGGTGGATG
Organism: Cricetomys ansorgei; assembly: GCA_026225945.1. NCBI lineage: Eukaryota > Metazoa > Chordata > Mammalia > Rodentia > Nesomyidae > Cricetomys > Cricetomys ansorgei. The sequence continues at coordinate 1,535,988 of JAMJFZ010000236.1, read as the reverse complement.
CTGGGTGGATGCTGTGGGTAGATGCTATGGGTGGGTGCTGGGTGGATGCTGTGGGTGGATTTTCTTCCATTTTGTTTAGTACAGATTCAGAGTCATGTATTTGTGCTAAGGTTGGATCGGTCCACAGCATGAGAAGTCTAGGATTTAGACCTGGGTTTTGCACTTTCATGAATTTCCTTTGTTTCTCTCTTCCCCAGATAACTTTCAGGATCAGATGAAAAGGGAACTGGCTTACCGAGAAGAAATGGTGCAGCAGTTACAAATCGTAAGATGTACTTCTGCTTACAAACGCATGCAACATCCTTGATTTGTTTTCAGATCCCTCAGTGTGCGCACGCTGTTCATGTTTTGCCAGCAACCCTTTGGTCCACTTACCTCTCAGCTGGTTGAGATGCTAATTACCAAGGGATTTACGTAGGCTCAGAGTAAACAGATGTGGCAGTGTGTTTCTTCTAACTGTAACTACCTCCCATGTGTTAGTAGACAGATGTGAGCATTGCCTCCGTGGGCAAAACAGAGGTACCTAGCATTCTTTCACTGTGCAAACTTGCAGGCACCATGCAGGGATGAAATGGGAGCTCACAGAAGGGACTCTTGCCCTCTGCGCCTCTCACCAGCCAGGCCCTCCGTGATCAATAGAATGGAATATACACACAACTAACCAATCACATGCACTCAGGGAGCAATGAAAAGAAGCAAATCATTTCCAAGTGAAGCCTTCTTCTCTGTCCTCATCGGGCCTCAAAGTGATCTCTTTAAACAAAACCAAGAGTCAGGAAGACAGCTGATAAACAGAGTAATTTTGCTTTGATGTTTGCTTTCTGAATGCTTCACTGTTCCTCCCCATGCGGACACATCTGGTGTAAGCCCTAGGTATTTAAATCAGCCTCCCAAGCCTCTTCATGTTCCAAAGAACAAGTAATTTACACTCCTTATTTTTGAGATTATTTTTAATCACCTGGATAAAGATTTGTGCTGATCTCTGGAAGTACAGTTGTCATAATTTTGGTTTTTTTTGACACTATTTTTAGCTGACCTGTTCTTCCCTTCCACCACTGAGCATATCTAAAGTATCTTAAGAGCCAAATATGTAGTTCTCTGTTGGGATCCTTTGAGGAAGATGGTTGGTGATGTCTCCTTTGTACAGGAGGAGGAAGCATGCCCGGTGCACAGAGATTCCTGGGAGTGTTTTAAAGCAATCTTGGATTTCATTACATTCTCAGCTGAAAGTGGGGCTTGTAATAACTGTGACACTGTGGTTTCTCTGGTCCAGGTGCTCCCAGTTTGGAGAATCTTTATACCAGATATTGCTTAGATAAAGTCTTCTTGTGGGTGGTAGTTGGTGGTGGTGGTAGTGTGTGTGTGTGTGTGTGTGTGCATGCGTGTGTTGGTTTTGTTTGCACCTAAACTCACTGGAAAGCTGAGGCTATTCTTAATTGATTGGTAACACATTCCATACAGGAGGTAAAAACAAATGCACCTACTGCTCTCAGCCTCTGATTTCGGGCAGTAAGAGCTACAATTCCTTACAGTAAATATGCTTATTGTTTTCTTCCTCCAGAGGAAGAATATAAACATGAGATTGGAGGCAGGTGGGACAGAATGTTAAGACCTGACTTCCCTTACATAAAACATCATTTTTTTTCTGGCTTTTAAAAACAGAAATTGCTATCCAAGAACTAAACAAGAATTGAGATTTCAGGGTAACAGTGAATAGAGAAAAACAGGCTTGAGGGCAGGAGTCAGGCCCGTATTTCAGGCCCCCTTTAAGGCCAGTTGTGTAACTTAAACGTCTTACTTTCCTTTGACAGTTGATTTCTTCAGTGAAAGAGGACAGAGCAGTGTATCCATAGGATAAGCATGTACTATTGCTGGAAGAGAAAATGTCTTTCTAGATACAAGTCAGCATTGCTAAGCATGGCAAGTGTTATTTATTCATGCCCCACTACATAGTAAATTGCTCCTGGGGTGAATGAAGCAGTTTAGAAAAGCCACCCCCCAAACACACATGCACAGGCACTTACACATGTGCGCATGCATGCTTGCACGTGCGCGTACACACACACACACACACACACACACACACACACACACACATCTCTGGGTACAAAACTCTCCTGAAATTTACAAAGACATATACAGGCAAACAACATGAAAATTAATGAAATGAACATGACTTGTTTTTCCTTCTTTCCTCTCTTCTGGGTCCCCTACAATATGACACCCAGGCTTTTGAGCTGCCTCCAGCACCCAGCACTGTGTATATATAGCCTTCAACACTTGAAACAAACATTTTGTTGCACAAAAAATATCCCACGCCGCCCCCTACGTTATACAGCCATTCTTTTGAATTCTTTCTCAGATTTTCCTGGGTTGGTCCTGATGTCCTCACAGACCGGCAAGGAAGGCACACTAGCGAGTTACAAAGAACGCATGTGTTGTGACTGCCCTGCCTGAAGCTAACAGACACTCGGTAGGGTCTACCAGCTTGGACACAACTGACCCTGAGTGTCAGTTCTTCTCTCAAAAAAAAAAACCCAAAAAACCAAAAAAAAAAAAAAAACAAAAAAAAAAACAGCTATTGTAAGGCTGAACCTGGCAGGAATATTATAATCCAAAATCACATGAATAGTAAATGTGAACGCACCTGGAAACCATTCAATGTGTGACCACTATGAGCGGCCGGCGGAATAGCATGGCCCCTTTCAAACAGTGTCTAAAATAACGGAACAAAATAAGCCTGGTGTCAGAGTTGCTTTTGTGCAGGAAGGACCTGTTTGAATTTGCCTACCTACTTTACAGTAACTTGTCTAGTTCCTTACTCAGCTTCATGGACCTGCTAAAGCACTGGAGAGGCTGTGTTCAGATGGTTCTCTCTGAAGATTACAAAGGCGTTGCTGAGGGTCAGTTTCATCTGCTCTCACAGTGTTTTCGTGGAATGATCTCTTCATCAGTAATTATGATTGTAAACTTTGCTTCCTGCTAACAAAGCAAACCGCTCGGGTGGTTTCATATCTCTAATCCACACAGCGTAGAGTCACAGAACACACACTCTGCTTTAGAAAAAGTGTAAAAACCTAGCCTATCTTGCAATCCTGGAGAATTAAAATATATTAAAGCCATCATATTCGGTAATGGTTCCTGTAGACGCACAGTGCATTTATTCTGTATTGTTACACAGTGTTCCTGTTCAAAATACTTACTGGAAAGCATCTTGGGTGTCATTGTCATAAAAAGAAAACTCATGAATTTCTTCGGCTCCTACATTTTGAGATCCTCTGCAGACTATAATTTCTGTACCACCCCCGTCCCCCCAAGTTTGTTGAATACAAACTTGTTACGGCTATACAGTCAAATGATCAAACCTCCTCGTGCATTTGTAAGTGAATGTGCTTATGTCACAGGGCTGACGTGACAGCAGCTGCAGAATTAGGTTCCTTAACATTTACAAATGGCTGCAAACTAACACTTAAAATAATATTTAAAATTTGAATTTTCTACTACTTGTGTCCAAAAAAAAACAAAAAAAAACAAAAAACTTTCGCCCTGTTCTGAGTTTTCAAATGCTTAAAGTGTTTTCTTTACAAAACACAGAAAGACCTTCCTCTAGTTATGAACCAAATGCCAAAGTTTCAAAATTTAGCAGCTTTGTGAAAAATGCAAATGTTCAGTATAATAAAAGGCAAAAGACTTCTCAGTCACAAATGAATTTCGATTCCAGGAGAAATGTGATCAATTTTTTAAAAAGTAAAATCTATCGCCCATTAGGATTGGAAAGAAACTGAGCATGTTTTTCTCAGTGCTTAACCATTGAAATTGACCTAAGTCCTGGAATATATATAGAAAGAACTTGACAAGCTTTCTTTCTCACTGCTAGTTTGACAGCCACTTTAAGAAAGTTCATCTGTATTGAGCCATTACTATAGGTTTGCCTAAGGTATGCCTGCCAAACCGGAGCTCTTCGAGGATACCGATACCGTCAACTACCAGCACAGAGCACCGGATCCAGGGCTAGCAGACTCGGCCCACAAACTTGCCTGATATCTACAGGGAGGCGCAGAGACGTAACAAACCTGCTAGTCGTGAAGTGCCCTCTGCTGTTGCTCTAGGGTTCTGCAGTCACATGCAGGCAGGGAAACGGACCTGGAAGTTCCCCATTAGAAGACTCCAATTGAAATAACGTTCAAACATTAAATTTAGTATTAATGTTTCACTCATGGCGGACTTGCAAAGTCAGTTTACCACTTCCCTGTGATGGGGACGGCTCTTTGCCGTCATTGGTGAACACCAGCTCTTAGGCGAGGACCCAGCCCCTCAGTGATGACCAGTTTTCCTCAGATATTATCGAGTATTCTTTGGGAGGAGAACTTGAACAAATTTCCAGTCTCAATCCAGAAAGTTCTTTAAATTTGCATCGTCCATCTTTTTTTTTCCCTAAAAGGTAGATAGAACTCTTTCTGCTGTCTATTTACAAAAAGATTCCCAAAGCCACTCAGAAGCTTTGCTCTCGTGGCTGAGCATGTGCAGTAAGGAGGTTCCTGCAAGGCTTTGGATTTGATGAAAGTCTGGACTTCCATAGAAGCAGCAGACAGACTTGGACCACTGTGCGTCTTTTTCCACTAGCGATCAGGTGCCCTGTGTCCTGACAGTGGCTCATTGTCCCTCCATCCTGGAGATTTCTTCTCACGTTTCTAGCTTCGAGATGTTGACTCACAGGGAGTGTCTGAGCTCAAACCAACTATGCCCTGCCACAAACTTGAGATACCAATGCTTGTGACCTATTAGGGTCAACTGGGCAAGATATGTTATATCACATTTCAGAGTTTTCTATCCAAGCCTGGTGGTTTCCACACTGGTCAAAATGAAAAGAGAGCTTTTTAAAGCCCTACAGCAGACTTCCATGGGAATAAGTAGCTTAAACACGTCCTCTAGAATATGAAGTTCTGAAGTCAGGAGTGTTTGCAGACATCTGCAAATCCAATAGTATGTTTTATAGAATCTGAGAAACCCTCAATTGTACAAGGCACTACTGCCTAGTGACTCATAAAGAAAAAAGCTTACAAATGTAATTCTACGATACCACCAATTATCACACATCCAATTTTAGAGATTTGAAATAGGCAGGGGAAAGTGTGTCTTGGAACCAGTGAAATGGTGTCGTCTGTGGGTTATGTAATAATCTTTATTTTTCATTTGTGAGTCAGAGCTTGGAGTTGATGTCTTTGCTCTTTGTCTTTGCTATTGCCTGGCTTTTATTTTATCTTCATTCCAGGGAAACAGACACAAAACCTAGTATTTGTACGAGGACAACTCTTTGCAGCAATTTAAGTTCTATTCTGGAGCTTTGAGGTTCTGATGCAGTTATTTGGAAATATCTTCCCCGTTTTTTAGCCAAATTAAATGTGAACAAGGGAGGGAAAGAGAGAAGAGGGATGGATGGAAAGAGAGAGGAGAGGCATGTGACTTGGCTGGAAGGTAGCATCATTTCTGCAGTTTTCTCTGATTTCTTAGGATGTGGTTTACTTCACTTTGGTAAGTGGTCCAGGGTGGTATAAACCTCTCCTTTAGTGCCTGGCATGTAACAAACACAAAGTCCTCCAGCATCTAATCATCAATTTAAATACCCTTTGTAAACAGGAAAATGCAACAAGCTCATCTTACTGTTAATTCATTGCACCCAGAGGTTTATATCAAATCTTGCTCTCCTATACAATGAAATTCCATTCAAGACTCTCATATTATGCAATTAACAAGAGAGGTCACCCCATAGTCTTTGGCATTAACAGCCTACACCAGAATGGAAAAACCCCATTCTAGGCTGTCTCTATGAATAGCAGGTGTAGTATAACGTCCCGTGAGAGAGTAGGTCCCCATCTAACTGCCTTGTAGCTGTCTACATGGTCTCAGCCCACATCCTAAAATATGAGATTGGAGCACTGAACGTTTTATGCTGTTTCATTAATTATTAATGTCAATGCTGCTCCTTGCACTTTATCAGATATGTTGTTTATAGAAATGGTGGGGTGCTTATTTTTATTTTACTTTTGTCTATTAAAACACTACTTAGCCAGGTGGTGGTGGCACAGACCTTTAGCTACAACAGGGAAAACCTTGTCTCAAAAAACCAAAACCAAACCAAACCAAACAAACAAAAAACCCTGCTTGATTCAAGAGGCCAGTTTTGTAGCAGAATGCTCCTGCTTGTCTTAGTCATCACATCATTGTAATCGCGCAGTGTCTCTCCATTAATAAAGGCTCAGGTGTGGACCAGTGAGTCAAGAAAGTAAGACAAATACCCAATAAGATGCTGGGAGTGGAAAGATGCGCGTAACAAAATATTATAACGTCCCATATCTAATTTTAGTACTTGGGAGGTTGGGGCAAGAGGATCACCAGTTTGCGTTCAGCCTGAGCTACAAGTAAAGGAAAAAAGATAATGGAAGGGGAGGGGATGGATGGATGGATGGATGGATGGATGGGGGTGGGTGGATGAAGGGTGGGTGGGTGGATGAGTGGGTGGGTGGGTGGATGGATGGATGGATAAAGAGAGAGCTAACTATCTAATTGAAGGAAAATGTATTTTTTCCCTTACTGCTTTTATGTAACAGTCATATTTTGGGTTACATTCTAAAAGACAGAGTACTGGGACTGGAGAGGTGACTCAGCTAAGGTGACTTAAGTGCTAAGAGAGCACTGGCTGCTCTTCCAGAGGACACAGGTTCAATTCCCAGCACCTACATGATTGTTCACAATCATCTATAACTCCAATCGTAATCCCAGAGGATCTTACACCCCCTTCTGACTTCCACAGCTCTGCATGCAACTGGTGTGCAGACATACATGACAGACAAACAGACAAACAACCATAAGCACACAATAAAAATAAATAAAATATCAGTAAAAAGCTGGGTATTTATTTCCTCGAATGTAACATAGTTGCAAACTTAGGGTCCTAAATTTAACCTCATAAGGATGCAAGCAGGTTGCACAATATCAGAGCTGCTTGACTCGGGTTAAAATAGCACAGTGTCATAGCTGCTTGACCGGCTTACTACAAAAGCAAATGTAAATAATGCATGTGTCTGCTGTCAGCCACTTGGATTTTCTAATGAAAAGTCGCATATCAAATGAGATGGGCTTTCATTCACAACCCACTATTCAGAAGCACTTTCCAAGCCCATCCAGATAGAATTCTCAAGTCGTGTCTCCCATTCAGCGCAGTTATTTCTAATTCTTTTTGATCAGTAATTGAGAATTTACTCAAAGTAATAATTTATGTTTAGTCTCCTTTGTGATTCACAATGACAGCATGTTTTCTAAAGAAAACACTCTAATTAAACGGAAAGATTACCTTGAACTACTTTGTAATCACATTAATCTTTTGTGACCTTGGATCTATTTCAACATTGTTTCCAAAAATAATAATAATACCATATTGTTAAATACAAAGACCTTAAAACCTTTTTAAAATAAAACTTCTCATGTTAACCTCAGTGATAGGCTGTAGCAATAATCCGGTGTGTGATCCGCCCTGTTCTGTCCTTGCTATGTTCCGCAGGGAGCCTCTCTGCACAGCCTCCACTGCTGAGCAGAGAAGCACTCTTCTCTGTAGGGAAGATCCATCATCCGCATTGGAATCAAATCCTTAGGGGTGTTGAAGGGTCCGGTCCAGATCTGTCCTCAGCTCGATGCCTTCTCTGCTTCTGTCTTGCAGATCCCCTATGCAGCAAGCTTGATCAGAAAAGAGAAGCTTGGTGCCCATCTCAGCAAAAGCTAAAAGGTGAGATTATCAGAGGTTTTCTTAATAATCCTTCCTGCCAGTGCTTGGGGTGTCCATTACTCAAGTGTTTGGAATAACCTGAGGGGTTAGAAAAGTCATATCCTGTCTTTAAGTCGATACCCCAGGTTGGGGCTTCCTAAATGAGTGGTAAGGGCCTCTTAGAAACGCCATGGCAAACTCCTGAATTTAAGAACTTCTCTATTGGGTCTTCAGAAGTGACAACCACTCTGTTCTGATGTCTCCTTCTCTGCAGCATTCTGTCTGCCCCTCTGACATATCAGCAGTCACCCCGTGGGGTCTTGTCTCACTCACAGTTTCTAAAAGTCTCCCGTCTGACTTGGAGTGAGTCACTGCACGTGTTGACATGAACGACTGGGGAGTAACACAGTCCGTGAGACTTTATGATCAGGGAATAGTAATCAGGCCTTTCCCTAAACCTAAATGTGTCTCTCAAATGAAACTGGCTTCAAGGCCACATTCCTGGCAACAGTTTCAAAGATGAACATCTAGACTTAAGGAAAAGCAGGCAGTGGGAAATTCTCTGATTCTATTCAGAGCATGCCCAAGAATTTCAAAAGCAGCCTTTTGAGTCCATTGAGGGAGACACACGTATTAATTAGGATTGTAAGGCTGCAAAAAAGACAAAACGAAAACATGGTTGCTTCTGTAACAGTGGGTTAGGATCACTTAACAGTCAGAATTGCTAAATCAGGGCAAGTCCAGTGCTAAAGCAGCCCCCCAGCCCCACCATCTCTATGTGTGAGTGCATATATTGGGGGCGGTGCCTGGGTTTATGGTACATGCATGTAATATGTGTAGGTACCCTTGCCAATGCACACACATGGAGGCCGGAAGTCAACACTGGGTTGTCTTCCTATATTGCTCTCCATCTTACTTTTTGATACAGTGTCTTCACTGAAACTGGAACTCACCATTTTGGCTAGACCAGCTGGCAGCAAGCTACCATGATCCACCTGTCTCTGCCCATCCACCCACCCCAGCGCTTAGGTTACCGACATGTGCCACCAGGCCCAGCTTTTCTGTGGGCACCAAGGATCCCGACTCAGGTCCGTGTGCTTTCCCAGAAGGCACTTTACCCTCTGAGCCCTCGCCCGAGCCTCAAGGGTGTGTTCCCTCCTGCTTGTGGCTGAGAGGTGCATTTCATCCATGCCTGCAGAGGACGCTGTGACTTCCTCTGAAACATGTTTTCAAGTCACTAGCGTTTACTTGTGGGGAGACCCTAGCAAAGCAGGCTCGCCGCCCTTTCCTTTCATCCACGTGTCTCCTTTGCATCTCGTGTATTTGCCACCTGCGGACGGAAGCCCTTCTTGCCACCGTCTCTACCAGGGATATAGTTCGTATTTCCTTTGAGCATGACAATATCACATTCCATCAGGCTCTCAAAACCCCAGGAAACACTCAGATGCTGTCTCTTCTTTTGGCACTTGGGGAAATGAAGTACAGAGAAAGGAGATGTGACATTTTGCACAGGGTTGCAAAGCTAGGAAGATGCTCGGAAGTAAAAGCCTTCTGCTTCCATCCCCACAAAGTTAAACAGGCGTGTGGGTTGGGCTCTCAGCTGAAATATTTTTGCTAAGCCTGATGTTGACTGAATTATTTTTTGGTTTTCCGTATTATAGCAGAGCAAGTTGATATTAGTAGAGTGGAAGGAATTTTTTATGGTATTCAGATTCCATGAAACGTAAGTCAGACTATCAAAGCAATCTGGACGAGAATAACCCAAATGAACCATGGTAAATATTGAAAACGCCACACTAATTTTCTTTCAAATCACAGAGAAAACATTAGCATGAGTGTTTAGAAGCAGCCTTCATGTGACACACATTCTGCAAAGCCTACAAGTTGTGAAGTCATTTAAATGGTGAAGTCTGCAATCAAAACTTAGCCAATGCTTACAGATAAACTTGCTTTTAAGTTGCAGCATTTGATAACAGTCTTGCCTCGTTCCTAGCGAGTTTCTCCCACTTCCTGTCCAGAGCACGGATGAATCTGGTGTACGTGTCAGCCACACATCAGAGGCATTGTACTGAATGTTTGACTCAGTGTTTGTGAGATTCATCCGTTAGAGGGTAGCCTGGTTTATACTTAGGAACTTCAGTGAGCTCTTTATTCCTCCCACTTCCCCATCTCGCCTTCCCTGCTTGTCACAAAAGCCCATCTTGCACCTCCATAATGCAGACTCACTGCCCTGAAATCTCTGACAGCCGCATAGCATACGGCTAGGTGGAGAACGAGATTGATTTGTGTTTAGTAACTAATGCTTCCTCCATGCTGATTTTGTTTCCATCCTTGCAGACAATGGGGATTTCTCTAAGTAGACCCTGGTGCTTTCAGAAGATTAGCGGTTACTTAACTGCTTAGCTAACTCAGCCAAGCAGAGAATCAGGACCATATCGTTAGAGGCAGTCTCTGGCTTTCAATGTGTGGAGCCTGCAAGGACTTACCCCTAGAGAGATTACGAGATAAAAATCGTTACACCAAGGGAGAGAGACAGATTCTGTCTTGCTGAGTGACCACAGGTTTCCAAATTAGGGACTGATGCATTAACATCTTATGCAAGAGTGACCCTGAAGGTGGTGTTCGTGCCACCCAGTGGATTCCAATATGAATATCAAGGGGAGGAAGCTTTTCAAAACCACAGGCAATCCATTTAATAAGCCGGGCAAGCACTACCACATATCAGTGCTCCACAAATCTTTGGCCCTCTGTTAGAACATAAGAAATTCCATGGTGTGTCAAATTAAAGAGTCTACCCAGGCCAGCATACTAAGTGTAATTCCACCGGAAGAGCCAAGGTACTCTTATTAGCATCAAGCTCACCATTAAGGCATGTGCATGGAACACTTTTAACTCTCCCTTAATAAATTTATCATCTGTGGATTTACTTAAAGTCTTTCTTCAACCTAGGCACAGACCCCTTTGGGGCAATGAATTCTATTTGTTTAGCAACCAGCTGTGTAAAGGGTAGTTTAGTTTATTTATCCCTAAACTATCTACTAAAACAAGCCCCATTAGATTAGACACTGTTCTGCTTGGCTGGTCTGTTGTACTGTGAGCTCAGGAGAGCAATGAAAAGGAGTTGATAAACGTGTCCAAGAATTATGCGTGGATACCCACCTGGGCTCTTATAAACTTTATTTTATTCTATTTTATTTTATTTGTGTGTGTGTGTATGAGTGTGTGTGTGCGCGTGCACACGCACGCACAGGCACGCACATGCACACATCACTGTTTGTATGTGCACCATGTATGTGCAGGAATTCTCAGAGGTCAAAAGTGTCAAAAGTGTCACCCTAGAACTGCAGTAACAGATAGTCGTGAGCCTCCTCATGAGTGTCAGATCTGAACCTGGTCCTCTGCAAGAGCAGTAAGTGCCCTGAGCCCCTGAGCCCATCTCTCCAGCCCATAAACCCACTTTTAACTCCAGAATCACTTCTGACGTCCTGTCTTGTCTGTGGTTGCCTGCAAAGACACCTCATTGCAACCTGCATGCAGTCTCTACCCCAAATAGAAAATGTTACCATGTCAACATTGATTTAATTATTACTTTATGTTTGTTTTCTTTTAATTACCTTCAAATTTTTGCAAGGGACATTCATGTAACTGGTTAAAGCACCCATGTCATTACCAGGAAATAATACAATTGTTTTACGTAAGTGGGAAGTGACTCAGGGGAAGGCTCATTTACAGTGGTGCACTCCTCTCTGAGTTGTAAACGGCACCATCTATCCTTACCCTAGCCGAGTGCCTGATCTGGGAGTAAATGCTTTGCTCCGTTAGCCTTGTGCTATACAGATCTGTAAAGTAGGTGCTATACGTCTATGAAGTAGATCCCTTTTCAGCCCCATTTTATAGATTAAAACACTGATGCTGGGGGAGAGAGAGGTCATATAGCTGACAGCTGATAACACCAGGATTCAGCCCTGGTCTGAATGATGCTCAGCTGGTTTCCTTTCTTCCTTGGAGCGTAGGGCTGATGAGGAGCAGATAGGATTCTAGATATTACATAGTAGCCTTGCTGCCTGGAGTAATCCTATTCAATGTCTTCGGTTTTGCTCTTATCCATACATTATAAAAGGTCACGGTCTCTTCCTGTTCTGCAGCCCTGAGAATCTCTCTTGTATTTCAGTCTTTTGCTATATTCTCTCTCCTTCCCTAAAGGGCCGCTTTTGCTTTTTTAAGTTTTGTATTTTTATATTTTTATTTTATTTTATTTTGAATTGTGGGGGGATGTGCACATGAGTACAGGTACCCGCAGAGTCCAGAAGAGGGTGTCAGATCTCTGGGAGCAAATGCAGCTGCTGGGAACCAAACTCAGGCCCTCCACGAGAGCAATGCACGTTCTTTACCGCTAGGCCACCCTCCAGCCCCAGACGCTACTTTTATTACTTTTATTTGATTGTTATTCCTTTTGTCAAAGCCAGGTCACGACCATGTGTAACAGACCCGCAGAAGACGACCCACCTATTTTTGCCCGAGTTTGCAGTATTTCTATCACTAGCTGCTGCTTTTGACACTTCCAGAGGGTTTGAAAACTCGATTTCTGCCCCCAGGTTAAGAATATCTACCTCTTTGCTAAACTCCTAGTATTTTCACTTCACTGTGGAGGGAAAAAAAAACAACATTTAAGAACAACGAGGAAAATGTTGCAAAACGATGCCGAGAGGGAATAGCTGACCGCTGTGCCTGCCTGCTGTGCGACCGAGGAGGAAGAGCCAGGATGGCGCTAGTCAGACAGGAGAGAACAAGCGCCTTCCCAGAACCCCGACCGTGAACAGCGGTGTGCCCCACCCTGTCCTCAGCACCTGTGGCACTTCTTACTCAAGTCAACCTGCTGAGACACAGACCACTGCTTCTGCACCCCTCATCCGATGAGCAGAGGCGCGGGCACGTTGTCCGCAGTGTGGCCCGAGACTCCTGTCTTACCAGTGCTCCTCTGTTTTGTAACCCGAAGCTGTGTCCTGTTTCACTTCTTGTCATGGGATATAAATGTGCCAATATGATGCTCTTATTGAATCACAAAACATTTACGCGTGCTTCTACCGTTTCACTGGCATCATAAGACAAAATAATAAAAAGTAAATAATAGTGTGACTTAGACCATCCAACCCAAACCAGCATGGACTACCCTCTGCCTCTTCCTGTCAGGCTTGCTTAGTACTTGCCCAGTAACAAACTGGAGTGTATAAAACCTGTTAAACGCCCTTCCGTGAAGAAGGCACAGCAAAGCAGCATACTCGGACTTAACCGAGACTTAATTAACAGTTCTGGTTTGTTTCTATGTCAGCTGAGACACACAATCTAACATGCAGACATGTATGTACAGAGGCACTGCAATATTTACATTTAAAAAATGTATGAAGTGCCTGGGAAGATGAATTCATAGTCAAGATGCTTGCTATACCAGCATAAGAACCTGAGTTCGGATCCCTATCAACCACGAAGCCGAGTGTTTCTGAAAATCCAGCACTAGTAGGGCAGAGATGGGTGTATCCCCAGAGCTCACTAGCCATGCAGTCTAGACAAGTCAGGGGTCTCCAGGTTCAGGGAGAGATCCTGCCTGGAAAAATAAGGTGGAGAGCAATATAAGAAGACACCAACATTGACCTTTGGCTTCAACATACACACTCGTGGGCATGCATACACACGCACCATCTACACACATGCATATACAACACACACAAACAGAATTATTTGACATGTATTGAAACTGTGATAAAAATATCTTCTCTGTCACTTTGAGTGTTCTCATGTATGATCGTGTTATGCTGAGGTCACCATGTGCTTTTGTCTCCCCCAGGTTTGTTCTCTTATAAGATACAGCCTACCACTGAGCACTTCGGACCTGCAGCAGAACTGGGGATTGAAAGGGCTTGGGAGTCAAAATCCGGTTCAAGAGAAGCCAAGGAACAGTGACCTCACCGCAGCGTGGACAACCATGTAAAATAGACTGTGGCCGTCATCATTAGCAGGGGGGAGGGGGGAGCCAACCAGAGCAGTCAGTGCTTGTCACATCTTTTGGTGGAACCAAAGTCTGAATATTTGTGTTTTTAAGGCATAACTGAACCCAGAGTGTAGGCAGTGCTGGTGGCCAACAGGCTGGGTGGGGACTCCATGATGGTCCCGTATGGCCTCTGCGGTGCCATGGGATAGTCCTTTGCTTTTACAGAAGGGATTCACAGTGGAAAGAAACAGAAGACAGATCCGAGGAGTGGGGACCTTTGTTTAGACAAACCTGCTTTTCATGACAAGCTGGACAGACACATGTGGCCCCTTCTTCTCTGGTACTTTGCCTGCTGTATGAAGATTGTATTCCTCTGGAAATATTTTACAGTTTAATATTGAGTGTAATTAAGAATATAATCATGTTATCAAAAATGGTATTTAACTCTGCTGTAGTTTCTTTAACATTCATGTGGATAAAAAGTCTATAATAAAAAACTATGAAGTAATAGATGTGTTCATGTAGTTAAATGCATATTTGCTTGGGGGAAACTCATAGAAACTAATGGTTTTTAGAGTTATTTTGGCATAAAGTATTTGAATAAATTATTTTTGAAAACAGAATTCCTTCACAGATGATTATTAAAGGTTAGACTAGCCTTTGATCATGTCAGCATCTGGGGACCACTCCATGACCTTAAGGTCTTTCTAAATTTCTGTCAGGTCTTCTAACAGACTGGGTGACAGAGTTAGTTCCATGGCTTCCTTCCTACTGTGATATTAAATCCCAAATCCATATAATAGTTTTATGCCAAAAACGCCTTTTAGATGTAATAAACAGAAGAGCCAAAATTGTGTCCCTTTACAGTAATAGTTTCTGTAGAGGAATATTTAATCATTTAATCCAGCAACATGGGTGCTTAGAGCCAAAGGATCATATCGAAAGGCCTATGTGATAGCTAGGAAGGGATCAAATCCAAGGGTCTATATGAATGGATCAGATCATATCCAGGGATTTATATGAAGGCATTACATTCAGAGACCTGTGTGGTCTGGATGGAATGTAGAAAGAATTTTAGTACACAACTTTAATCCCAGTATTCAGAAGTCAGTGGTGGTGCACACCTTTAATTCCAGCACTTGGGAGATAGGAAGCAGAGCTTGTAGATAGGAAGCAGAACTCAGAAGGAGTCAATGTCAGACAGGTAGTGACATCTGAGATTAGTCAGAGTGAAGGGCAGGCAAAGTGATGAATCAGAGGAAGAGTTGGCAGAGTGAGTCAGAGTAAGGACACTCCCAACTCTCACGATAGAAAAACAGACTCTCAGCTCAGAGAGTACAGCGGTCTGAAACAAGCAGTATAAGGCAGGCACAGAAGATAAGATACGGGAACAGTCTGAGGCAGGCAGACAGAGGATAAGAGGCAGAGGCAATATGAAGCAGTCTGAAGCAGTCTAAGGAATCTGAGGCAGAGACACAGAGACAGTTTGGCAGAAGAAGTCAGTACGAGATGGGAAGAGTGAGTCAGTTTGAAACTAAGCAGAGCAGTGCAGTCAGAGAAGTTTCGGGAGTCAGCCAGAGTCTGCCAGAACCAGAAGAGCTCATTCAGAAACAGTCAGCTGGCTCAGAAGGTTAGTTTGAACCAACAGCTTGGAGAAGAGTTTGAGCCAGAATAGCGAGTGCGTTGAGTTGAACCAGAAGGGTCAGCTGAGTTCAGCTCTGAGTTCAGAAGGAGCTAGTCAGAGTGGCTCAGTCAGCAGAACGTCTCAGAGGCTTCAATGTTCTAGACTGCATGGAGGCTGAGACTGAAGCCTTCTGCTTCAAGGCTTAAATGTTTTAGATTGTATGGAGGCTGAAATACTCCAGGGCTTCAGGACTAGGACCTGGGATTGAATTAGACAAAGAATAAACTGCCTTTTGCCCTGTATCTACGTCCACAAATTTCTAAGGTAGTTCTGGGTTCACATGAATGACTTCCTAACTTGAAGTTGCCAAGGACAACTAAGTGAAGTTATCCTAAGTGAAGATACTGGCCACTATTGGAATCCCTTGACAGACCTTAAAAGATACTTAAAAGGCATCATCATGGAGCTGAAGAGACAAGTGTTAAAAGCACTTGCTGCTGTTGCTGAGGACTCAAACTTATTTCCCATCAACGCACAACCACCTGTAATTCCAGCTCCAGAGATTTGATTCCCCCTTTTGGCCTATGCGGGCATCTTTACATTCATGTGGTCACAAACACACACACAATAATGATGATGATGATGATGATAATAATAAAATGAACCTTTAAAATGCATATGTATGATGTTTAATACTTTTACAACCAGCTGTATTATTATGAACTATCTAAGGAAGTGTCCCCAACTTCTTCTTGAGATAGATAAATGTTCTTATCTTGCTGAAATATTGTGTCAGCTTTCTGGTGTTGTAGCAGACACCTGAAAAACATGATCTTATAAAAAATAAAAAGTTGGAATTGGAGAAATGGCTCGGAGGCTAAGAGTTCTTGGTCCTCTTTGCAGAGGATCTGGATTCGGTTCTCAGCACCCATGTCAGGGAGCTCACAATACTACGCAACTCTGGATCCAGTGGATATGGTGCCCTCTTCTGGCCTCTTTGGGCATTGCCTGCACATGGTCACATACATTCAAGTATACACACACATTTTTAAAAAATTTTAAAGGAGAATTGGGAGATGGCTCCATGGGTAAAATACTAGCCTCAGAAGTAATAAGGAACTGAATTTGGACTCCTAGAACCCACATAAAACCTGGATGGCATATGCACCTATAATCCCAGTGCTTCTAAAATGAATGGGGTTGGGGGGAGCAGGAGCTAGCTAACCTGGTATATGCTGCGCAGATTAGACCCTAGCTCAAACAAGGTAGAAGGCAGTAATCAGTGCTACAGGTTTTCCTCTAACCTCCATCTACACATGCACTGTGGCATGCACATGACTGCACTCACACATGAACATGACAGAGAGAGAGAGAGGTTGAAGACAGAAGAATAAAAGATATACTTGTCTCATATGTTTCAGTCCATGGTCAGTTGACCTCATTACCTTCGGGCTGTGGCAAGGCACCAACTGTGACGGCAGTGTATAGAGGCACCAGGATGCCAAGAGATGAAAAGAGGGAGGCCCAGGATTCCAATATTCCTCTCAAGGGTACGCCCCTAATGACCTCCCTCCATCCCATGAGGCTCTGCTTTCTTAAGGTTGCCATTGCCATTGCACCACAGGCTAGCGACTGAAGACCCGATCATAGGATACGTTATGAAGCTGCTCATTTGTACCCTTTCTCTTGGCTCCTGAAGAATGAGGGACCATGTGTGAGACAAAATGTTAATAAAGTCCCTGCGACCACCTGAGAAGGCTGACAAGATGTTGCGATGAAGAATGTTTCCTTTAAGGGCGGGCCTGGCAGGGAGAGACACTTGCCTGAGAAACAGCCTAAAATGTCACTTTTTTATTTCCGTTGCTGCTCCAATTTTTGCCTCAGTTATTGTTGCACACGTGCCAGCAAACGGTTGCGGAGTAGAGGGCGAATCTGAATTGAATAACTTGATAACTGTGTCCAAGCTACAATCCTAGCATAGCTCTTGACACGATGACCACACTTGGTGCCGAGAGCACTGGCCTCTGCAGCTAAGGGAATGGAAAGTTACATTGGTGTCTTCCCGCTCTCCTCCACTGCACACCTCTCCCTGAGTACAGCGCCTGCCCCTACAGCCACATTTATTATGGTACTTTTATCTAAGTCTCCTCTCCCTTTAAACACTAGAACCCAATAGTCCTTCATACAAGCATAAAGCAACTCGCCAGAAACCAAAGGCATTCGTAGAACAAGCATCAAGGAATCCAGCCTGTGCCGTGGAAACATGGCATTTACCCCGCACAGCTTCTCAACAAGATGGAGAACACCTCACCCTCGCAGCAGTAATGTGTGGTACTTTTAAGCTAGAGCCAAAAGAATTTCTTGCTAAAACTGGATATGCCTGGGTTATCTGAGCTGCCTTGTTGAAACTGACAGGACATCTGTCTGCAATGTAGCAGGGGGCTAAAGATAAAGCCACTCTTTGGAAGGACAAATAAAAATTCTTGGCTTTTCACAATGACAGCTGAAGAAAGTCATGCCTTTTTCTTTCTGTTTTATCATGTCAAAATCCAAGGTCAGCCCAAACGTGGCTAAAGAAGAAGACAGGCAATACAAATACTGCTCCCTATTTTAATGCCCAATTAAATGAGAAGATCAAAAAGACTGTAACAAAGCAAAGCTGTCAGTCTAACTCATGAAGCATTTCCTGTTAAACGCGTTAGACTGCTGCTTCCAGTCCTCAGGAGGCCTGAGTGATCTCTGTTTGTTACAGGCAAGGAGGGAGGGGCATCACAACCCATTCCTTACACTGAGCAGTAAGTGTGGGAAATAGAGGGAGAACCCTCTCCTAGTTACAAGGGACATGATCAATCAGAGAAGAGTTCTGTCCTTTAAGAATTAAAGACAACAGGGCGGTGGTGGAGCACACCTTTAATCCCAGCACTCAGGAGGCAGAGGCAGGCAGATCTCTGTGAATTAGAGACCAGCCTGATCTACAAAGTGAGTTCCAGAACAGCCATGGTTACAACAGAGAAATTCTGTCTCGGAAAACAAAACACAACAACAAAAGAATTAAAGACCGCATTAGTCAGCAGTGTGAAAGATTAGTGTGATGGTTATTTTTCCAGTTTGACACAATCTAGAATCACCTGGAGAGTCATAATGAGGGATTGTCTAGATCAGGTTGGGCTGTAGGCATGTCTGTGAGGTTTGTCTTGATTCTGTTCTTCGTAGTGGGAAGACCCAGCCCACCATGGGCAGCATCATTCCCTGGGCTTGAGTCCTGGACTGTATAAAAGAGGAAATGATGAGCTGAGTGCAGGTATGCATTCGTTCTCTCTGCTCCTGACTGTGCATGTGATGTGACCAGACACTTTAGGTTCCTCCCTTGACCCTCCCACAGTGATGGGCTGTAAGCTAGAAAAACTCTTTCTTCCTTATGTTGATTTTTATCAGGGTATTTTATCACAGCTACAGAAACTAAACTGGGACAGTCAGAGAAAAGGAATTCTGTCATGTGAAATGGATATGTGACCATGTCATCAGGGGGAAGGGGTGCCATCCGGCTGACTACAGGCCCAACTCCTTTGTCCCTCTTTTCTGCATGCCTAAGGCCTGATCCCTTCATCAGGTTTCCCATAGCCAACCCAGACCTTGTTTCCATTAGACCCTCCTTTGTGGGGAGATTTGTTATTGTGGTTTGAATATGAAATGTCTCCCATAGGCTCGTGTGTGTTGTGGAAGTTTATTTTTAGTTATGTATAGAATAATTGTTTTGTGCACTGTTGGGTGAGGGGCTGCCTAGGCCTTCACATTTTGTATCCTCTGCAAGTGTTGGATTTATGTGGGGGATGTTTGATTGCTTATGATCCGCACCTGCTATCAGTAGAACACCTGAGGAGTTCTGGATCAATAAAAACACCTGAGCTCAGATGCTCAGGGTTGCACTGTCCAGTATGGCGCTGATCAGGGTAGTGGTTCCCTCTGCTGAGGTCTGGCAGGGTTTACACATATGAATATGCCTCTTTGTCACCCTTGCTGAGCTTTAGCAAGTGTTTGAACATTTGGTGACACTGTTTGGGAAGGTTATATTTGGAAGGTGGAGCATTACTAGAGGAACTATCACTGAGGGACAGGCTTTGAGGTCTGCTTCCTGACTATCAAGCCAGCCTCATATTCTCTCTCTCTCTCCCTCTCCCTCTCTCTGGAGGGGGACATGCACACAAGCCACAGTGTATATGTGGAGCCCACAGAGACAATTCTGAAGTCATTTCTCTCTTTCTATTTTACATGGCTTCTGGAGTTCGAACTCTTGTCATCGGGTTTGCACAGCAAGTGCTCTGCTCACTGAGCCATCTCGTCGGCCCCTTTTCCTTCTTTCTTGAAACCTGTAATGTACACAAAGCCCCAGCAGCCACTTGGGGCAACGTGGGGATCTGAAGACGGAAACGATACACTAGTAGGACACGGGAAGGGAACAGAAACTCGAGTCCTTGGCAACCACCGAGTCACTGTTTCAACCCTGAGCTTCCCTTTCAAGATTTCTTTTACATCAGAACGAAGTAGAGAAAATGAGGTTTAATTTGCTTCATGTTAGAATAATTATTTCCCCCCAGTTACGTGTTTTAAATATCATGTAACCTTACCACACAGATTTAAAAACCCAGAAAATTAGGATGCCAATTTTCCCTGCAATCTTCTGAGCGTAGCCCTTCTGATGAGTCACTCTGAGACTTGGGTTTGCCTCGCTCAGAGCCATTGCTCACGTTAAGTCCATTCCAGACGGCCTCCAGAGCCCAGCTGTGAGAAGGCCATTGGCAGTGCTTTGATTTTGTGTTTCTATAAGAGCCCTTGTCCTGCTAGATCGTGTCTCTTCTTCCCAAGATTTACTCTGATTTTAAATCATTTTTGCCAATCAAATATATGTATCTCAAGCTATAAAGCTTTGTCATTAATGTAGATTTTAAAACAAAAGTGTGAAGGCTAGAAATGCAGACATCAAAGGTCAAGTTCTAAGTGCATTTTGCCTGTTCCGTATCAGCCACTCATGGGTCCTTTGAATCATAGAATAGTTATTTAAGCATATCTGCCCAGCATTGTACTAACTCCTGGGTCTTCACCGGATTTGAGATCATCCCACGTTGACTGTGTAGGTAACTGTTTTGAAGGATAAGATATTCAACATGTAGATGTAGAAACTCGGAAGAGACGTTTGGAAACCACGAATTTTCAAGTCATGTCCTGCACGTTTTCTGGGCTGGGTATTCTAATTTTGGAGGAGGGAGGCTCCAAACGTTCATCTGAATGTAATGTTTTAGCAATTATGATGCAACAACCTTATGACTAAACCAGGACAACCTAACCTCAATTACCTGAAAGAACTAGTTGCATTTACTGTTATCTAAGTTAACTAGTTAAGTGCATTTACAAACCCCAAGGCATAGTTTTATAGGTATGTAAAGGCTTAAATACATTAGAAGAAAACTGACCTTCATTTGAAAAATAAACTTAAGTTTTTAAAGCAGCAACAATAAGGTAAGCCTTTACTTCTGTATGGTTCCCACTTAAACAGGGGAGGTCAAGTCAGAAGGAGCCTGGAATGTGTCTTCATCATTCAGTTTTCTACAAGGTGTTTCTATGAAGGATGACTGCTGAAGAATGAACTAATCAGGACTTCCAAGGATCATGACTGTCTTTCCTGATGACAGCACTCCGTTGGGTATGATAGATCAAGGACCTACATGTGCAAATGGTTTTGAAGCTAGTTTACCCCAAATAAAAACTTATATTGGAGCCCAAAAGAGGAATGGAGGAAGGAAGGAAGGAAGGAAGGAAGGAAGGAAGGAAGGAAGGAAGGAAGGAAGGGGGTTCTGCTTGGTGA
Organism: Cricetomys ansorgei; assembly: GCA_026225945.1. NCBI lineage: Eukaryota > Metazoa > Chordata > Mammalia > Rodentia > Nesomyidae > Cricetomys > Cricetomys ansorgei. The sequence goes on along the minus strand of JAMJFZ010000236.1, from coordinate 1,514,759 downwards.
TAGTGGCACGTGTCTTTAATCCCAGCACTTGGGAGGCAAAGAAAGGCAGATCTCTGTGAGTTCAAAGCCAGCTTGGTTTACAGAGAGAGTTCCAGGACAGCCAGAACTACAACATGAGAAACCCTGTCTTGACAAAACAAACAAACAAACAAACAAACAAAAACAAAACAAAACAACAACAAAAAGAGGGTTCTATTCATTTAACCATGGATATATTAGGTTTTGTGTTACCTCTGATTACAAACCACCCTTTATTCTAGTTAGGGCCTTGGCTCAGCCAGAAGTAGTTGGACTTGCATGTGTGACAACCTTCTAGAGGATATTTATGCTGCTTATGTCAATTGTGAACTCACTGTCCTTTGATTTAGGTGTTGGATATAAAGGTTAGCTAGTTAGAGTCAACCCAGATCCAGGAATTTCTATGACAAGCTTTCTTGAAAGTTTCTTAGCCTCACTATAGAATGGAGCCAGGAATGTCACACACATTCTCATTGCATTTCTCATTGCAAGTGGGCAGATGGACATAGGGAGCAGAGGAATTATTCTTAACTGGCTTAGCCATTAAGAACATTGGCTGTCTTCCAGAGGACCCAGGTTTGATTGGCAGCACAGACATAGTGGCTCACTCTGTTACTCCAGTTTTAGAGGATCTTCCAGCCTCTGTGGGCACTGCACTTACATGTTGCACAGACATACATGCAGCAAAACATCACTTAAAACCATGGAGAACAGAGCTGGACCTGAGTATGGTCTGCTCCCTGGGCTAAGTCAGTCAGAAACTGAGATGGGAAGGTACGCTCTGTAACGTCTTCACAAGTTCAAGGTGACACGAGCAAAGATGCAACCAGGTGCACAGCCCAGTCCAGCAAGGCCAGAGCTCAGTGCACAGGCAAGTTCAAGAGCAGAAGACTGTCAATCACCATTCACCATCATGGAGTCCTGCTGCTCATGTGGCATCTGTGGGCAGAGTCCAGCCTTTGGATAGAAAGAATGCCAAGGAAAAAAACAGGGTGGAAAGAGACAAGCCCCACGAGGCAACTGTTTCTCCTGGGTGGTAGGGTAGCAGGGGAGCCTGACAACTTAAGCCCTGGGATGCCTAAATATGAGCCAGGAACTGCCATGCATGCCTGGAGAAAGAGGCCGAGGCTCTGTAACCTGGCCTGGATTGATTTGGGTTCTGAATCAGAACTGTGGCCTTGAGGAGGACATTGAAGTGGACTGGTTTTTTTTACCTGAGAAGGGTGCTTGGGAAACACCTTTCTACAGATGGCCACCTTCTCCTATTCTAGAACAAATTCTCGTGTAAATTAGAAAGAGTCACTTCACATGCTCCACAGTAAATGATCATTCTGAAACCCCTTGACTCCACACTAAGAACCTCCCGGAAAGCAATGCTCAGAGTCTTCAAATGATGAAACTTAATCCTCTCCTCCAACTTTACGTCATCTGTTAAGGACAGTGGCTTCCTGGATGACTGTTAATGACGGTTCTCTTTATTCTATTTTAGACCATTTATCAAAGTTTATTGATTTATACTTTCTTGTAATTAGTTGTAGTGATTAAAATAGCTTTTATGGCCCTCTAGAGATTGACTTTTTCAAGATTCAACATTTCCCCCAAACTGTGTACTTTAAAACATAGTTAAATACTGCTCGAATTCGGCACTAACCATCACTGGTGAAACTGCGATTTTAAACGCACTTGTTTTCTCTCCACTTAAACGCTGAGACCATGCAATTACTCGGTAACCAATCATAGTAACAGCAGCCAACATCAGTTGAATTCTCACAGTAAGCTGAACATTATGCAGAATGTCTGGATCTATTAATTTATATGATCCTCTCAATAACCCTATTGAATTACTACATAGCAGAGCAAGAGTTTGAACCTGGAGCCAGTGTGACTTGGAAATTGTTTATTTTTTACCATCCAATACCACTGCTCACTGCTAAGTGAGCCAAGCTGACCCCTGTCTGCATATATGGACCAGAAGTCCTGAGGATGACTCTTGTGTGCTTATTTCCTCCTAATTCAGTGGTTCTCAACCTGTGGGTAGCAACCCCTTTGGGGTCAAACAACCCTTTCACAGGGGTCACCTAAGACCATCTATGTATCAGATATTTGCATTATGATTCACTAACAGTAGCAAAATTACAGTTATGAAGTAGCCACAAAATAATTTTATGGCTGGGGTCACCACAACATAAGGAACTGTATTAAATTTAGGATTGCAGCATTAGGAAGGTTCAGAACCACTGTCCTAATTGAAGCATTCCCTCCTGAGGGAAGGCTCCCGAAGACTTGGAAAGCAAGTGAAAATTTCAAGGCTCAGGAGGGAAACAAATAAGGGCTATGAAACTTCTGAAACAAGATTCACAGGGTCCCGCCCCCAAGGTTATAAAAGTTGGAAAAATTGCCAGGGAGACGAGACTCTCCAGCCAGTGCAGCTGCCTGCAAGTTGTGCAGGGGGTACAGCTTTGGTGAGTCCTCACCCATGCTTGGGAAGACTTTTCATAATGATGCTGCCTCTGAGTGGTCCATGTCCCTATAAGGGACCCCTGACCCCAACTCCCCTAAGTAACGCCAGCTAACTGACTGGTTCACTGTTGGGGTCCATGAATATCCCTGGCTCTGGATGCAGTCTGTATGACAAAGTTTCGGACTCTCCAGCCAGAGAATTTCAGCTCATCAGCTATTTTGACCCTTTCTCCTCTTTGCTGTAAAAAAAAAAAAAAAAAAAAAAAAAGCCTTTCATCAATAATAATAATGTCTGCATGGCCTAGTAGTGATATCTAAATTAATACCCAGCTGACTATTGTTGGATGAGAAAGGAACACAGCCATTTTACTCAAAAGTAATTGTAATAACCTTGCAGACAAGCTCATCGTAAAAGCCATTCCTAGCCATTATCTCCCAGGAAGAGATAAATAAGCCTTTAACAGATAGAAGCTATAAAGACCTAGCACACCTGGATAACCTTGAAGTTTGCAAGCTTCAGGAGGGACACTGGCTCCTCCCTAGGCATGACTGACTTTTGCTTATGACTGACATCTGCATATCAAACTGGCTCCTTCCTGAGATGTGACTGACCAAAAACTGCATTGGTTTTTTAAGCTACAGAAAAGGTTTTGTCTGTGGCAGTCCCATTTGGCATGACTTTCCCCTGGCAATGTGCACTGTCAGTCTCTCTCTTACCCTTTTTCTCTTCTTAATATGTATACTGTTAATTCTCCTATTAAAAACTCTTCTGCATTTTAATTCTAAAGCGTGTTCTATAATTGTCATTTCAAAGCACGATTGTACGTGCCATTTTTTGAGTCCCATAGAAGAACGGGCTACTTTGTTCTTTTGTCATTCTTCATGTTCCTGCACTTGTACTCCCTCCTGAGTACAGTTTTCTGTGAACCCATTTGTGGAAAAGGCTGGTATCACCAGCAACTAGTTCACTTAGTTTGACTTGGAGGAAATAGTTTCTTTGGTCTGTCATCAATGCCCTGACTGGAGTAAACAGATGTTCGTTCATGCTCCTCCCCCTCTGGGGAGGAGGGTCACACACAATTACGTTGTAGGGTGCTGACAGAACCCTTTTTAACTACCTCTGCTTCCCAAACTCACTTGAGGCTGAAATGACCCTCATGTGATTCCGTTGCCCAATGTGTCATGTTCCTGGAATGGCAAACACTCCAGGGATTCATTGCTCAGAAAGGACCGCCAAAGAATCAACAACGTCATACGCTTAGAAGAAAACCTTGGGTCAGGCAATGGTTTCCTCCTACACACCATCAAACGATGATGCCATTGGTAGGTGGAGACTGTCCTCTTTCTACAAATGGCTTTTGTCCCTCCAAGACTAGAGTGGGAGACAGGGAAGTGTAAACAAGGGTAGCTTTAGTCACCACACAGGAGTAACAACCCGAACAGGAAGTGAGGAATCCAATCAGTCGGTCTTAGCATGAGCTCCTTGCCTGTGGTAGGAGCGTCAAACACAGGAAGACAGCAAATCCAGCCCCAGTGGCCTTTCTCTTTCTCCTGCATTGGGCTTGTTGTCTCTTGTCTCCTGTTCAACCCTAGAGTGCCTACATGTATTGAGTGTCTGATTAACGGAGTGAAGGTACGAAAATAAGGTTAGAAACGGGACCAGTCATGGGAAGAGCTGTAAAGAGGTTTCTTTGGTTACAATTGCTATGGCAGCTTTGCCAGCTGCTGGTTGCTGCTTTCCTGGCTTTGTTTGGCACAGGCCTCTGGCTGTCAGGGCCAGGGCTTCCCTGCAGCCAAGTTAATATTTCTCTCGCAGCTTCCTTGCCTTTGAGGACCTACCCGCCAGAGAATCTCCAATGGCAGAGCATTAAGTCACCACGCTGAGCCTGAAGCTTCTCATCAGAGCCCCTCCTTCATCTATCAAAGTACTAGCAAAAAAAGAAACGAATACACAGACTGGACTTGATCAACATCACAAATATCTGGCTATAAATGGCACCATAAAGAAAGTGAAAAGATAGCTCATAGAATAAAAAAATAAAATAAAATCACATATCTGATGAGGGACTTGCATCCAGAATGTATACAGAAGCCTTCCACTCAACCAAAAGCTGAACAAAAGATTTAAACAGACATTCCTCCAGAGATGATATGCAAGTGGTGAGGGAACATGCTCCAAGATGCTGAACATCATAAGATACTCAGTAAGTACAAGTCAAACTGACAGTGAGAGTTACTGCCACTGCGACTATTACCAGGAGGGCAGCAGGGCAGGGGATGTGACTCAGTTGGTAGGATGCTTGCCTAGCGTGCAACGAAGCCCTGGGTTCAGGGCCAGTACATAAAACCAGGTGTCTGTAACCCCATCACTTGGGCGGTGGAGGCAAGAGTTCATCCTTGGCTACGCAGTAACTTCACAGTCAAAGGGAATGTGAGGTGACACGTAGCCATCACAGTGGTTCCTCGAAAAAGTGATGTCATCATGTCACTGAGAAATTCTACTAAGGATGTGCTTGTTATAATTTCAACATGAAGTGTCCCCAGATGGTGGATCCCATGAGCAATCTGCCCTGGTTGATGGTGGATCCACGGGTGGATTCAGAATCTGATGGGTTCATTGAGATATGATAGAAACTAGGAGTTGGGACCCAGTGAAGGACATAGGTCACTGGGGTCATGCCCCGGAAGCACATCACCTTTGTGCTGTCTATTTGTGGCCACCCTGGGGTGAGCAGCTCTCCTCTGCTCTGCCATATGTTCCTGTCTTGCCATAGGCCTAAAAGCAATGGAGACACAAGACCATGCACTTAAACATTTGAAACTTTGAACAAAAGACAAACCTTTCTTCTTTTTAAATTGTTCTCCTCAGGTATGTTGTGACAGTGATGCAAAATCACTAACACAATACAACAAAATATTGGAAACAAATCAAACAATGACTCCTGATAGTTAAGACTTTTCTTTTTTAAAAAAAGCATATTCAGGCAGCTGAGAAGGGAGGATTGGCTGTGAGTTCTAGTTTCTTTTATTTTAAATTTTTATTTATTTTATGTGAATGAGTGCATGCATATATGTCTGTATACTACATGTGTGTCAGCAGAGGCCAGAAGAAAGGCATCAGATCTCCTGGAAATGGAAAGACAGATGATTGTGAGACACCGTGTAGCTGCTGGGAATTGAATGCAGGCCTTCCAGAACAAGATCCAATGCCCTTAACTGCTGAGCCATCTCTCCAACCCTCTAGTTTTATTTTCATTGCTGTGATCAAATATTCTGACAGAAAGCAGGAGAGGATCCAGGCATGGTGGATCACCTCTAATCCCGGCATTTGGGCAGCGGAGGGAGCAGATCTTCTTGACATCCAGGCCAGCCAGACATGTATAGTGAGGAGGGTAAAGGCAGAATGAGAGAAGAAAGGGCTTGTTTGCCTTATACTCTAGGGTATCAGTCCATCATTGAGAAGTCAAGGCAGAAAATTAAGCAGCTACTCAACCACACAGTCAGGAACAGAGAGAAATGAACACACCCATACTGCCTGCTTGCTTGCTAACTCTGCTCAACTGACTTTCTTCACTTTTATACAGTTCTGCCCACAGTGGGCTGGGTCTTCCTAAACCAATAGCAAACAAGACAATTCTCTAAAGACAGGCCTGTGGGCCAATTATGATCTACATAATTCCTCAGTTGAGACTGTCTTCTCAGGGATGTCAAGTTGACAGATCACTGTGTATTCAAGGCCAGCCTGGGCTACACAGTGAGTTCTGATAGCCTGAGCTACAGAGTGAGATCCTGTCTCAACAAATAAACAAACAAAACAGAAAACAGAAAAGGGGAGGTGGCTGGGCAGATGGCTCTTTGGATAAACTGCTTATTCAACAAGCAGAGAGGTATGGATTCAGACCTCCAGCAACCACATACAAAGCCAGGTATGTCTGGGCACACTTCTGTAACCCCAGCAATGGGAGACAAGAGAACTGCCAGAACTCACTGATTGGCCGAAATTGAGAATTCAGGGTTTAGTAAAGAGACCTTGTCTCAAAAAATAAGGTAGAGAGCAATAGAGCAATTGAGGAAACAGTTGACATTGACATCTGGTCTACACAAGCATGTACACACACACACACACACACACATACTAAAGCTATAACAGTCTACCTGTAATCCCATAACTAGGAACCAAAACAACAGGATCCCCATGACTCATTGGTCTGCCAGTTGGTGAGCTCCAGTAAGTGAAAGAGCCTGCCTCAAAAAATAAAGTGAAAAACAACTGACGAATATACCCAGTGTCAAGCTCTGGCCTGTGGAGGGCCGTGCTTTTCGGTGCTTGAGACAGCACCCCATTTTTGCTTAAAAAGGCTCCACTTTCTTCCAGTCCTAACGGACAGAGTTCAGACAAAGGTCAGTTAGCCTGAAGCTGCCCAGTTCAAAGGAACCACCACTTCACTAACAACTCTATCGCTCTCTCATTCTGTGGAAGGTTTCTATCTCTATAAATTAGATAAAACAGCGCCTTCAGCGCCGGTGGTCTTGGGAGAAACCCTGCAGCTGCATTTCTTGACTCCCTCAGCTCCTTGACCCAGTGACCTCATATAGGCAACCAGCCTGTGCCTCAGATAAGAATTACCATAGCAATCAGCTTGTCTGCCATAGAGTTACCATAGTAACCTGCTTACGCACTCCCAAGCCCCTTCCCCACCTTGAAATTTCCTTAAAAGTCTGTGCTGTGTGTTCAATAAATGAAGGCTTGAACAGATTCAATAGTCTTGCCTTTCATCTCTCTCGTCTCCTTGCCCCCCAATCCTCACTCCCTCTCCTAGGGCTATTGTTGCAGAACCCTGAGGGTCGGGACACTGGCCCCCCACAAATAGGCACATATACACATGAGTGCATATACATGGACACTCAAGTATACATATAAAAAAACCTCCTGGTCCAATATGTTGGTACACACCTTTAATCCCAGCACTCAAGAGGCAGAGGCAAGTAGATCTCTGTGAGTTCTAGGCCATTCTACAAATCAAGTTTAAGAACAGCAAGCACTACATATAGAGACCCGACTCAAAAGAAATAAAAGACAATTAAAAGAAATCCCTCCATTCCAGCCAGGGAAGCAGGGAAGCTAACTACAGATCTTTACCTCTCCCTAGCTCCTCCAAATCCAATTGCCCAGTCTCATCCCAGTTCTGTAACAGACTACCTGTTGTGGCCTGTCCTCACTCTCTGCCCCAATTCCCAGGGGACTAAGCAGATTTTGGCAGAACACCCTGCTTTCGATCCACCTGTGGGCCCCTAAACGCTACTCCCTAGCTCAATCTCATTCCTAAGTGTCAGCTTCCAATACCCAGAAACACATTTTACCTGAAACCCTGGCCACAACTGTCAGGATCCCAGAAGAATTTCCTACCAGCCACACGCAGCCACCACACTCTCCTAAGAACCAGAGAGGTTAACAGAACCCAAGGAACAAAACACTCACTCAACAAAGACAAGACCAAATATCAGCACCTAGAATTACCTTTCCAAACCCAGATGTGAGACACTAGCTTAAAAACACAATCAACAACACCTAGGATAATATATCTTCACTAGAGTCCAGTAACCCTACCACATCAGGCCCTGAGAATTGCAACGTAGCTGAAGCAAAAGAAAAAGACCTTAAAATAGCCTTTATAAATATAATAGAGGGCCTTAGAGAGGAAATGAATAAATTCCTTAAAGAAATCTATAAAAAAAAATGGTGGAAGGAAATGAATAAAACAGTCCAGAATAAAACAGACCTGAAAATGGGAATAGAATCAGTAAAGAGAACCCAAACTGAGGGAAATCTAAAAATAAAAAATTTAGGAACTCAAACAGGAGCCTCAGAGGCAGGCCTCACAACAGCATACAAGAGATGGAAGGAAGAATATCAGACATTGAAGAAATGGATACCTCCCTCTGTCAACATGTTACTGGGTACCCACTAGACATGACCACTCAGACATAGTTTAATAGCTAATTGAAAGTCTTTATTCCAGCCAACTGGGACTGCTCGTGTATTCCAGACCCAAGTGTAGCTTTGAGTGTTTAGGGTAATGGATTTTTATTTATTTTTATGTGCATTTGTGTTTTGCCTGCATGAATGTCTGCATGAGGGTGCCAGATCCCTTAAAATGAGAGCTACAGACAGTTGTGAGCTGCCATGTGGGTACTAGGAATTGAACCTAGGTTGTCTGAAAAAGCAGCCAATGCTCTTACCTCAGAGCCATCTCTCCAGCCCCAGTAATGGGTTTAAAAAAAAAAAAAAACACATCCTGGTATCTCACTCAGAAGATACAGAGAGAGGTTTTGTGCAAGCAAGCTATTTAACAGAGGCTAAGATAAGCAGTTTGCTGGAGGAAGAGGTTTGCACAAGCAGGGAGTATAACAGAAACTAAGATAAGATAGCTGGGGCATCTTGGCCTTAGGTTCCTAGAAGAGATTTGGATAAATTTCCACAGGATTCTACATTAAGGAGATAAAATTCAGTTGACCTGAAAATGGCCACAGCAAGAATACAATATGGAGGAAACTCTGCACTGCATTGCCCTGTCACAAAAGAAAAATTTTAATTTATAAAAGTCCCAGCACGACATCCTGGAAATCTAGGACAAAGCAACTCTAAAAATAGCAAGAATAGAGGAAGGAGAAGAAAACCAAGTCAAAGAAAGAATATTAAAAGTTGCAAGGGGAAAAGACCGAGTAACATATAAAGATAGACCTATTAGAATAACCCCTGACTCTTCAGTGGATGTTTCAAAAGCCAGAAGGGCCTGAAGAGATGTTCTACAAACTCTTAGAGACCACAGGTGCCAGTATGGACTACTATATCCAGTGAAACTTTCAATTACAATATATAGAGAAAATAAGACATTCCATGATAAAAACCAAATTTACGCAACAGCTATCTACAAATCCTACCCTACAAAAGGTGTTAGAAGGAAAATGCCAACTTAAAGAGATTTACCGTATTCCAAAAAACACAGGTAATAAATATATAGCCCCTAGTAAAATGGGGGCTATAAACCATTAAAAGCCTCCCAACAACAGCAACAACAAAGCCCAGGGCCAGATGGCTTTAGCACAGATTTTTATCAGACTTTAATGCCAATATTCCTCAAATTATTCCACAAAATAGAAACAGAAGGAACATTGCCCAATTTTATGAAGCCACAGTCACCCTGATATCTAAACCACATAAAGACCCAGCACCAAAAAAAGAGAGTTACAGACTAATTTCCCTTAGGAACATAGATGCAAAAATTCTCAATAAAACACTTGCAAACAGAATCCAAGAACATATCAAAAAGATTATCCACCATGATCAAGTAGGCTTCATCCCAGAGATGGAGGGATAGTTCAACATATGAAAACCAATAAATGTAATCCACAAATACCTCAACATAAAAATCAGATACATTGAGTATGATACTCAAGAAAGTAGGGAATAGCCTTGAACTCACTGGCACAGGAAAAGACTTTCTCAACAGAACACCATTAGCACGGGCACTAAGTTCAACAACTAATAAATGGGACCTCATGAAAATGAAAAGCTTCATGGCAAAGGACACTGTCCCTCTGACAAAATGGCAGCCTACAGAATGGAGAAAGATTTTACCAACTACACACCTGATAGAGGGCTAATATCGAAAGTATATAAAGAACCCAAAAAACTAGGTATCAATTCAAAACAAAACACCCAAATAACCCAATTCAATAATGGGTCTAGATCTATGTGGGATCTTTGGGGCTGGAGAGCAGTTGAAGCGGCAGAAAGGCGCCTCGCCCTTGCTAAGAGGGCTGGTAGGACACTTTGCGAGCTCCTTCTTTCTCAGTCCTGGAGGGACCCAAGTTTCTCACAGGAGCAAAAAGGAAAATAACCTGGCAGATGTTTGTCTGCCCTGTGGCGAATTAGGCACCTTCCCCTGTCTTTGCAAAGACCATCAGGCCAGGGGCCCGCCCTGCCCCCATGCTAATCAGACTTCCTCACCCGAGCACCAGGACCCCTCCCCCGCTGGAAGGGATAAAAGGGGAAGGGTTGCAAAGAATAAAGGAGTTCGTGATCCATCAGATTCGTCTCCGAGGCTTCCTTGCGTCTCCTCCCCTATTCTCAGACTGCGGGTGGTCATCACCCACGAGAAATCAACCGAGACCCAAGCCCTGGTTTCTGAGCATTTTCCCTCTGCTCAAACCCAAGCTCTGCCCTTCTGGCCAAGGGGTGGAAACCGGGTCGCAGCGGGTCAGACATCAGCAGTGTGCGTGAAGGTACTCAGCCGCCGCCGCAGATCGGGTTGGCGGTTCCTCGCAAGGGACCGGGGGAAACAACAGATCTAAACAGAGAATTCTCAAGAAAGGAAACTCAAATGGCTGAGAAACACTTAAAGAAATGTTCAATGTCCTTAGCCATCAGGGAAATGTAAATCAAAACCACTTTGAGATTCCATCATACACCTGTCAGAATGGCTAAGCTATGGCTCATGCTGGCTTCGTGTGGCGTAAGGGGAACACTCATTCACTGTTGGCTGATGGGCAAATTTGTACAACCACTATGGAAATCGGTGTGGCATGTCCTCAGGAAGATGGGAATCAATCTACCTCAAGATCCAGCTATACCGCTCTTGGGCATAGACCCAAAGGATGTTTCATCCTATCACAGAGACACTTGCTCAACCATGTTCATTTCTACTCTATTCATAATAGCTAGAAGCTGAAAACAACCTAGATATCTCTCAACAGAAGAAGAGATATAGAGAATGTGGTACATTTACATTTACATAATGGAGTGTCAGCCGTTAAAAAAATATAACCATGAAATTCATAGGTAAATGGATGAAACTAGGAAAAAAATCATCCTAAATGAGGTATCAGACTCAGTAACACAAATAGGGTATGTATTTGATTATATGTGGATATTAGCTGTAAGTCAACTATTACCAAGCTACAGTCCATAGAACCACAGTGGTTAGGGATAGAGCAAGGGACTAGGGGGACAAAGAGATCTCTATAGGAAAGGGCAATAGAACATATAGCTATGGATGAATGGGGGACTGGAACCAGAGGACCAAGTGGGGAAGGGGAGAGAAGAGGGGGATCAGGGAGGGGATACAGGCAGAGTTGTTGGCCGATGGGGTCCTATGGAAAGCCCCAAACAATCCAGGCTGTTGCCAAGACTATAGGTTGCTCTCAAAAACTGACAGCAAGACCCCCTTGGTGAAGACAACCCCAACACAATCCATTAAACATGGAGAAGTCGAGCTGGTGCCTACATAGCCTTCACCCCTAAGTTCTAGCATCTTTGGTACAGGAAGGGACACTACCAAAAGGTAAATGTAAACATAAACCCAGCCATAAACCCTGCATTTCTTTCTTCTCTGGAACCTAACTTCTGCACAATAGAGGGTCATCTTTACCTTGACTTTATATTAGATCAAGTACTTGCTCATCATTTTATTTTCTTGACTCCTGATTGTATTTTACGTCCTTCTTTAAGACCAGTTTGTTTGTTGTTTGTTTGTTTAGGGTGGGTAGATAAAGAAATGCCTAATTAAAAAGGTAGGTAGTGAACAAAAGTCTGATTATCTAATGTATGCCAGAAGAAAGTTTCTTCTCTGCTATGACTGACAATCTCGGGATCTTTCCAGCTCTTCATGGGCTCCTCCATCTGGCCAGAAAAGGAGATTGTAGAGACAATTCATTGTTGATTAACTGCCTTGGCCTCAAAATGAAACTTGCATTCTCTCAGGTAGATTTCAGAGCACCATCCTACCTAACTGCAGAGAACTCAGGGAAATGGAAACATCTTGTGTTCCTATGAAGTCTTCAGCTGGTCACCACCAGCTACTGATGTTATCTGACTTGTATCTCCTGCCATTGCTTGCAGGGAACCATGGAGATGGCCTGGCCTAGCTGCCCTGAGAGGCACGAGTCATAGGTTTCTCAGGTTAGAGTCTGTGACTCCTGGGCATTATGTGCCCAGTTCTTGGGAGATTGACATACTCCCTCAGGCAGTGGAACATTTCAGGCCACTTTGTGTTTCTCTGTATGTTCTCTTAGTACTTAGGGAAGTATGAGAGCTTGACAGGACAATTGAACATTACTCTTGCATTCTGTATAGCTTGTAGACATCCTTGTATCCTGGCAACCATCACTACGTTGATCCTAGCAATTGCCATTATGTTCTGTTTCTGATGAAGGTATAAAAACTCTGATTGCTCTCAATAAATTGCCATAGCATTTGTTTTGCTGTGGACCCTCCAACCCAGAGCCTGGAGGTCTTCATTCCTCCACCAACCATATCAGGTAATCTTGGCCCAGTAAATAAGTGTGGGCATTTAAAATTGTTCACATGGAGGAATTTACTTCCTCCTCCTCCTTCTCCTCCTCCTCCTTCTTTTTCTTCTTCTCATCCTCCTCCTCCCCTCCCTCCCTCCTCCTCCCCTCCTCCTCTCTTTCTCCTCCTCTCCTCCTCCTTCTTTTCCTTTTCCTCCTTCTCCTCTTCCCCCTCCTCCTCTCTTCTTCCTCCCCCTCCTTCTCTCTTCCCCCTCCTCCTCCTTCTTTTCCTATAAGAGATTCTTTGTATGTGTGTTGTATATGTATGTGCTGTATATACACGTGTGAAGAGTGCACATGCCTGTGCCCACATGTGTGCAGACCCGGAGAGGACCTCACCGCTCTGCTCTATCATGCTGTGCCCAAGTTTTTTTGAGACAGAGTCTCTCACTGGACCTGGAGCTAGGCTGGCAGCCAGCAAGCCCCAGTGATCCTCCTGTTGCTGCCCGGCCCACAGCACCTACAGGTGCAAGCTGCCACACCCAGCTAAGAAACACAGCTGATTATTGTGCCCACCCTACTGCACCTCACCAAACTCCTTACATGTTATAAGATACTTCTTCAAAGTTCAATACATTCCTTAAAATTATTTTTAAGTTTATTTATTTTATATGTGTATTTTGCCTTTATATATGTCTGTGCACATCTGTGCCTCGTGCCCCCGAAAGTTAGAAGGGGGCATCGGATGCCCTGGAACTGGAATTACAGATGATTGCTAGCCACCACTCGGGTGCTGCAAAACAAACTCAGATCCTCTATAAGAAAAACAATTGCTCTTAGCCTCTGAACCACCTGCCCAGCCCCTAAAGTTCAATAAATTCTTGAAGAATGAAAAAAATGAGCAAATGAATGAATGGGTGGTAAATGGTAAACATTTAGGTAGTTTCTTTAGTTTTTTAAATTCTGATTTTATTTACTCAAGTGTTACTTTTTGAGATAAAATTAGCTCAGCATAGCTACTTAGGATTAATACCATTTTAAAATAGGCCCAGTGACTCAGTTTTAGTTTTTAAAGAAACTTTCCGCTTTAAGAGCCACTTTATAATGCACAAGCTTTCAGTTTGCAGATGGTTTCATTCTAGTCTTGTAGCAGAAATAGCTTGTACATGTCTATAAACATGAACGGAGCTCACTTGTGGGGTTTTTCTATTTTGGCCCAGTGCTGACCCCAAATAGAAGCCATTTCAGTGAATTCTGCTGCCATCAGCCCATTTAAACTCAGTATTGCTATTGTAAACAACAGGACTAAAAGCAAACGTACTTGAGTCACCACTGATTCCCATTGCACACATAGATAAGAAAACAAATATATCTACTAAGTATATTACCAGGACAAAAATGTTTTAAGAAAACATAATTCATTTTTGTCAGACTTCACACTGAGCCTAAATTTTGGATAAATAATATAGAATATGCCCCTCCATGGGCTATTTGTAATGACTGCACAGATAGAAGTGCTGAGATTTAAAACTGGGAAGACAAAGGGCAAAGCCAATGAGTTATTTAAAAAGTTCTTCTAAGATCTAACTTGTGAGAAAAATTACCATATACCTCATTGTTTTCATTGCTAGCGAGAGGTTTTATGCCATGCCAACTCCAGTGGAGTCCGCGTGACAGGCCTAAACTCCTGCTCCATGGATTGAGACTAAAGCCAACTCCAGTGGAGTCCGTGTGACAGGGATAAACTCCTGCTCCGAGGGTAGAGGCTAAGGCTTCAAGGAAGCTGGTCTCCTGGAAAGCCTGGCTGGCGCCCCTAGAAACAGAGGGATGTTTTCCTGTCGTGCCCTAGTTACGATTGTTGGCTGTGGTCTGATAGCTATCATTTTCCTTCTCTTTATTCTATTCTACGGAGCGTGGCTGCAATGCTCTCCAGTGTCCACCCACCTAAGATGGATGTAAAAAATGTCGAGCAGACTCCAAAATTGTAACTCCTGACTTTGATCCTGATCTCAGTTTCAAAAAGTAGGTACCCTCTGTTACAAACCAGTACAGTAACTGGCTTCTAAAAAATTATTAACCACAGTATACTTACTGATATGCCAACCGTAACCACATTGTCTTACACATTGTAAGGTACGATCTGTTTTCACATATTGTATCCCTTAACCACATTTCCCTGAAAGAGGCCTGACGTATGTATTTTGAGACAATTCACAAAAGAGGCCTGATGTATTTGGCACTATTCACATTCTTGTATGATTATGTTTCCCTGTATTAAAAATAATATATAAGTCTGATGCTCACTGCTGCAAATTACACTCAGATTCAACACATTCTTGTGTCTGTGTCTGTTTGTCACTTCGCCGACTCCTTGCCCACCTGAGTACCAGATTCCTGATTCTCCCCGGACTTAGGGGACCCGGCTGGGTCGGTCCGCGGCAGTTTTAGGCAGTTTAAATACAGTCACTGGTGGGGCGATGGTGGTACACGCCTTTAATCCCTGCACTC
Source organism: Cricetomys ansorgei (assembly GCA_026225945.1). NCBI lineage: Eukaryota > Metazoa > Chordata > Mammalia > Rodentia > Nesomyidae > Cricetomys > Cricetomys ansorgei. Next base: position 1,499,483 of record JAMJFZ010000236.1, on the reverse strand, counting down.
AGGAGGCAAAGGCAGGAGGATCTCGGAGTTTAAGGCCAGCCTGGACGACAGAACGAGTTCTAGGACAGCCATGGCTCACAGGGGAATTCTGTCTCAAACATAAAAATAAAAAAATAAATAAATTTTTAAAATAAATAAATATAGTGACTGTTTTCTTTAATCAACCGGTGTTTTCATTTTTCTCCTATTATCCGGCTCAGGCAGGGCCATGGGGAATTATTCCTCGGGGCATGAAAATGTGGGGTTTCTGTGGGGCAGAGGAACTAAATTCTCCCAACAAAGAACCAGTTGTCATTATCTGTTTTCATAAGAAGTACTTAGGATGCTCTATGAAGAATTAACTGAGAAACAGAAAAATCTTGCCAGGGCACACAATTTTGTTTGGAGGGCAACTTCACAGAGATACCCAAGAGGTGATGGAGGCTGAGACCAGTGTCTCAGCTGATGAGAAGACAGCAGCTAGGGTACCCCAGACTCTGTCACTTATGAGGAGAAATACGTTAGGAGCTGACGACAGGTGAGGGAAGTTTTGTTGTGTCATCCCATGCTACAAGGGCAGAGAGACATGAATCTGCCCTTTTCATGATGAACTGACTTTTGAAATAATAGCATTAACCTATTCATTCCCTGACTGCTCTTAAGGGCTCTGTACCCATCCTGGTTGGAAAGGAGATATTCTAAAAAGTCACACATGGTCCTCACTCCTTTGACTATCGGATGATTGAAACAGTGGCCTCCAAACAATTAAAATGAGGAAACAGCTGAAGCCTTGCTGCCAGCTTGAAGAGGAACATGCCTGACGTTCTAAAAAGTTCACCAGGCCACCTTGCAACAGAGAGAGGGAGCCAATGCTTGTCAGTGATGGGCGGGGCCACATCTCGAGTAGGACTGCTTCACTGTGCACAGCTGTTGTCCTTTATTTAAACCTAAACCTCATGTCAGTACCCCCAAATATGGGCTTGGCGGTCACTGGAGCCCTTCGTTTCACTTCCACATGTAGCCCTGCCAACTAAGTTTCTTGGCTCTTTACTCTTGTGTTTTTAATTGGCATATAGGAGACAAGTAGCTAGGCCTAATGTGTTGCAACTGTCAGGCTACACTTTCACCCTAAACACCTGGCCCAGCGCTGGCGTCTTAGTCACTTTTGTACTGCAGTGGCAAAGCACCATGACCAAGGCAACTCATAGAAGAGAGCACTCAACGGAAGCTGAGCGTTTCAGAGGGCGAGTCCATGACGGTCGTGGCAGCAGGCAGGCAGGCATGGGGCTGAAGCAGTAGGTGAGAGCTTACATCCGATCCATAAGCATGAGGCTGAGAGAGGTAACTGGAAACAGCCTGGGCTTTCAAAGCCCACCCCTGAGGTCAGACCTTCTTCAATAAGGCCGTGACTCTTAATCCTTCCCAAACAGTTCCACCAACTAGGGACCAAGTATTCAAATATGGCTATGATGGCCATTCTCGTTCAAACCACCCCAGATGGGAATATGCACATTAGGTAAGAGAGTTTGTTGTGCAAACATGAGGGCCTGCATTCTAATCCTTAGCATCCATTAAAAAGCTGGGCATGGCTGCCTGCAACCTCAGCATTGGAGACAGAGTTAGAGGGATCCTGGGTGCTCACTGGCCAGCCAGCCTAGCTGAGCTTCAGGTTCAGTGGGGACTAAAGGGAATAAGGTAGAGAACGACAGAAGAAAACACCCCGCCTCCCCTTCTGGCTTTAGCACCGTAACCATGGGTACCTGTACCTACAAAGTCACACGTGTGCTCCACATATACATCACAGACACATGCACACATGCACGTGTGTGTACCATCCCTGGGGTTACAATGTCAATTAAATTTCAGCATAACTTTTGGAGAGAACTTCCAAACTACAGTATCTGTAGTAAGATCTACGGCTGGATCTTACGCAGAATGTAAAAGTAAAAGAGAGACTTAGAAATGATCCTATAATTTTCCTCTCAAGTCTGGAGTTGCCGTTCACTAAAATGAGTTGGCGCAGAAGTCAGTTTCAGAAGAAAAGTCCATTTCTGTTTGGAGCAAGGTAAATCTGCAATATCTAACAGATACCTAAGGGGTAGTCAGATGAATTATCAGCCAAGAGTCGATGGGTGAGTTCTGAATGGGTGATGTGAACGTGGGACTCCAGAGAATATCAATGTACTTGGGCCGTTAGAATAAAGTAAGCATCTATAGATCCAAAAGAAATCTAGTGTTTTAAAAGTACTGTGGAAGTGGGCAGTGGTGGCAAACACCTTTAATCCCAGCACTCAGGAGGCAAATCTCTGTGAGTTCAAGGCCAGCCTGGTCTACAGAGTGAGCTCCAGGACAGCCAGAGTTAGAACAGAGAAACCCTGTCTCAAAAAGGAAACAAACAAAAACAAAAAGACTACCGTGGAATAAACAATCCTAAAATCTGGTGACGTACAGCATCCAGCGTTTGTTCCCAGAGTTCTGCAACTACACAGGGAGTGGCTGATGTCGCTCATCTATGGCCTTGTTCTATGCCACTCTTCCAAGTGGTTCTTGTTGTTTGCTTTTGACAATACTGAGGCACAAGAAAGAAAGCAGGACCATGCACGATCTTTTGAGGCCTCCATTCCGAGCAGATACATCATCACTTCCTCCTCATTTTCAGCCAAAGCAAGTCACATAGCTGAAACCTCAGGTTAAAGACCAGGCAATTCTAAAACAAAGGCATCGATACAAGGAAAGTTTAAAAGAGAGAGAAAGAGAAAAAAAGTAGGCTCAGTAAGTGTTTTTATTGTGTAAAATTTGAATTCTAACTTCCTTAATCCACAAAAAGCCTTCATTTATCCTGGGACCAGACATAAAGATTATCCTAGCTTACATACTCTATTTTAAAAGGATTCAATTATATTTATTATGTGTGTATGGGTAGTTTTGCCTGCGTGTACATTGGTGCAATACACATATTCTGTTCCAGGATCAACCAGAAGTGTTGGATCCTTTGGAACTGGAGTTACAGATGTAAGTGGCCTTGGGAGTGAGCTGAACCAAACCAGGTCCTCTGCAAGAACAGTTAAGTGTTCTTCACCACGGAGCCATCTCTAGAGCCTAATCACACATTCATACTTTTAAATGTTGTTTTCCCTTGCAGGAAGGATATGTCAGTTATTGAATGCCCCAATTCTTTGATTCTTGTTAAGCAAATAAAAACACTGACTTCAAATTAGTCATTATGAAGAAAATCTGTAAAGGAACACTTTGCCAAAGAAGCTTGTTGTAGTCTCCCGTATGGTTACATGCTGCTTGGACTTCTGGGAACAGCTTGGAGGGAGGTATATAAGAGAGAGAGTGACAGAAGGCATTTGGCAAAGCGACAGGGAAAGAATGAGCATGATTAGCTGGGTGGTGTCAGGAAAAGAGAACTCTGGAAAAGCTAATGATAGGAAAATAGGCAGAAACAAGGCTCAGATAAAAATAGATAGCCCTAGAGTATAAGAAAGAAGGCAGACAGTTGCTGGAAGCCTCAGAGACAGATTAAGGGTTTCTTTTTTTTCCTAACCCTTTGAGCTAACTGAGGTTTAAAAAGTTACAAGACAAATCTTTCAGCTGGGAACAGAGGGGCGGAGTCAAGTTACCAGTGAAAAAGTAACAGCAGCCTTTGAGAGCCCTGACCCAAAGGGCAGAAAACAGCCACATACTCCTTTTTAAAAGAAAAACTGTTACAAAAATCTATGATAAGATGTTGCATGATAACAAATTATGCTGTCTCTTAGCTCAGAGAGAAAACCCAAACAAACAAAACACCTTGAAGGAACTGACAGAAACTCATCTCTGTCTGACCTTGTAAAAACAGTTTCACCTCCAGCAGAAACAGTCTGATAGTTTGATTAACATGATTACATAAAACCTTCTCAAACATTCATCAGAAGTTCAATACCAAACCACAACCAGTTTGAAAACAGTTAACCTTCAAAAGTGCAGACTAATATATTTCTTTTAAACCTGGTTTCTTTTTTGTTGTTGTTTGAGATTTTAAAAACTGTAACAACTTGGACTGAGGATGGTGGCACACACCGTTAATCTCAGCACTAAAGAGGCAGAGACAGGCAGATCTCTGTGTCGTAGACCAGCTTTGTCTACAGGAGCGTGCCAGGTCAGCCAGGGCTAGACAGTGAGATCCTGTCTCAAAATAAGTAAACATACTGCAACATCTACTTTATAAATATATAAAATATAGTTACTAAGCTTTTGCAATTCTTTGAAAATAAAGCAATAGTTGTCTTAAAATATAATCTGCTGTTAGCAGTTTAGGCTTCAAGCCTGGATTTTTGAGAAATAATGAATCAAATCAAATACTGAATCAAACCGTGTACACTATACTTTAAGCTGCTTTTGCTAGATTTTTGGAGCAGAAAGGGCCTCAGAGATGATTATCACCTAATTTTATAAATGAAAAGTGGCACAGCCTAGCGAGATTAACCTGGTTTTTGTGGCAGCAAGAGAATCAGTTCACGTAGTATCATGAAGGCACAGCTCTGGGCAGTGGCCATTTCATCCCCCCTCTCCTCCACTTAGTCTCCGCTCACCTCTGTTTCCTTTTCTTACAACAAAGCACTGGGCAAGCTGGTCAAGGAGGGCTGGGTCATCACCTAGGCCTGCAGCCGTGAGCTGTGAGCAATGTTAACGTATTCAAGTCTTTCCGTGTGTGTGTGTGTGTGTGTGTGTGTGTGTGTGTGTGTGTGTGTGTGTGTGTGTGGGGGGACGACGAAAGAGCTTGCTTTACCATTCTGTGGTGTTAGAGTTTGGTCAAGGAGAGAATGCTTCTCCATGAATAATGTTAAGATGTTATTTAATAATTATAATAATAACATTTTGACAGTCTCCATCTCTTCAGGGGTGAAATCGGAATACAGACTTCTCGCCCAGTTCTTGGGAACGCAGGGCGGCAGAAAACACAGGGCGAGCCTCACCCGTGGTTCAGGTCTCGCAGCCACAGTAAACAAAAAAAACAAAAGGTGGCAGAAAAGCTGTTAGAAAAATGTCTACTTCAAATGCGTTCCTATTACTTCAGTATGTAAAGAACACTTTAAAATTCTGCGACACTCTACATCGGTTTTTTCAGCACCGCCTGTATCTGTGGCTGGAGCTCTGGACGCAGGGCTTCGGTCTCCGTCGCAGAGAACGCCCAGGGCAGGGCTCAGATGCGGGGGCGGGGCTCAGCCGTGGGGGCGGGGCTCAGCCGTGGGGGCGGGGCTCAGCCATTGCAGGCCGGGCTCGTCGTTGAACGCTTTTCGGGCCGCGCCGGCTCCCGTAGCAGACGCGGGCGGTGGCGGCGCCACGTCCCGGGCGGCGTGCGGGAAGGAGTCAGTCGGGCCTGGGGACTGTTTGTAGTGACCATGGCCTTCACGTTGTACTCCCTGCTGCAGGCCGCCCTGCTGTGCGTGAACGCCATTGCCGTGCTGCACGAGGAGCGCTTCCTCAAGAACAGTGAGTGCCGGGGCGGGGGCGGCTGCGGGGCTGGGCACCGGCGGGCGGCGGGGACAGGGGGTCCCCGCAGGGCCACGGAGTGTGAGGGGGCGCTGGGCCGGCGGCGGGGGAACCCCGACCCGATTCTGCCCGCCTTGAATTTCTTTCAGTCATTTCTTGCATTTCTTGTCACCGATTTTATAGATGGAAAAGCTGGCATGTGAGTTTGACTTCCAAGCTTGGAGTGAAGGAGGGACCGTGGCTTCATTAGTTAGAATGCTTATGGGGAAAACGATGGAGAGCAGTGGAGGTTGGTGGGAGTTGGGGTTAATGGGAAAAGGAGGTAGCAGGGTCTCCAGCCACCTTGTTCCGGGAGCGTTCAGTAGGCACGCGCCATTGGATGCCTACAGTGCGAGGGCCGTGCCGGAATCACGGAATGCAAAAATGAAGACAGGCACACGTTAGGTATCAGTGACCTCACAATCAGGAGATCTTCATGCCAGCCTGGTCCAGCTGCTTCTTCCTGTACAGGGCAAAACTGAGGCAGGACTACATGATGTGAATCATTTGTCTGAGTATGCCAACTGTGTCCTTGGACTCATTGAAACTCAAATCCACAGGCAAGAATGGTGCGTTTCGTTTTTTACTTCGGAAGAGATGAATACAAATACGTGCCAGGCCCATGTTAACAGAGGCTGGTTACACCGATCACTTGCCTTTAAGATGGCGTTTAATCTAATTTAAAATGAGTAACAGATATGCCAAATACTAGAAAGACGTAGGATGATCTTAACAGGAGAATCTGAAAAGGCCTGGCGGTGTATCTGACCTGAAGTCTGGTAAGTGAGTAAATATTAACTAGGTGAAGGCAAAGGATTGAGGAAAAGTTCGGAGGCTGGAACTTTGAGTAGTGTCTGTCAGTCCAATATGAAAACCGAGGTAGGTGAAACGAGTTGTAAACCAGGACGTGACATGGCCAGATTTGTGTTACCGAGTTCCTGTTAGATGCGGTTTGGAGAAGTGATGGGAAGGGAGAGGAGTGGATTTAGAAAGGGCCCTTTCAGATAGGGCAGGTATAGCCTTAACGTTGAAAATAGCCAGTAATTATGTAGTTGAGTGCAGGATTTGTGTTATGTGTTTTACGTGTGTGTGTGTAAGAGACCTTACTGCAGCTCTGTGATATAGTTACTGTTTTTATTTTGGCTTTACGGGTAAAGAATCTAAAGCAGAAGTAAATGGGTAACTTCTAGGATCACTCCGGTAGAAGGTGGTACAGTTGAACATACTGATTCCAGAGTCCGTTTCTTTACCTCTGGACTATACAGAAACTCTTTGTGATCATGTGATGGTTTGAATTGTGTTCTGACCCTGTGGTACCTGTGGCTGTGACCTTATTTGGAAACATTGCCTTTGAAAATTTGTAATCAAATTGAGCTTTTCACAACCAGATTAGGTGCTGGGTTTTACATCTAGTAATTAATATTCTTACAAGGAGATGCAAGATACAGAAGAACACAGGCGACACTTAAGAAGAGAATGTGATCACAGAGGTGGAGATTGGGGTGACTTGGCTTCAAGCCAAGGAACCCAGGAATTCCAGCAACTACCAGATAGATGTTCCCAGTGGCAGGGCGTTGCTAGAAGTAACCAGTCTGCTGGAGTTTGGACTTGGCCTCCAAAACTATGAAAGTGACTTATGCTGTGCTAAGCATTGGTTCCTGGTGCTTTGTTAAGGCAGCCCTGGGAGACTAATACAGACCAGAAAACAAAGCAGAACCTGTTGCTGGGGAGACGTGACATTTTAAGGCTGAACTGAGCTATAGAGTGAGTTTGAGGCCACTGTGCAACTTAGTGAGACCCTGTCTCAGAAAGTGAAAAGAAAGCTGGACATACAGCTCTTGGTAGAGTGCTTGCCTCAGGCATAAGCCCCAGCTTCTGTCCCTGCTGCCTCCAGCCACACACACAAAGAACATGTTGAACACTAGTAACGAGGGAGAAAAGATAAAGCCAAAAAAACTGCCCTGGTTTTCTGGCTTAAGCCACTGAATGGAATACCTTCACGTGTTAGAAAAACTTTGGAGGGAAGTTGAATGATGGCAGATCAGGAGGTAAAACAATAACGAAATAAATCTGGACTTGCTCACTTTGGGATTTCTGTAGGATGTGCAAATAGATACAGGATAGTTGATGGATTAAAGATAGCAGAAATGCCGGGTGCTGGTGGCACACGCTTTTAATCCCAGCACTCCGGAGGCAGAGGCAGGTGGGTCTCTGTGAGTTCGAGGCCAGCCTGGTCTACAGAGTGAGTTCCAGGACAGCCAGAGCTACAACAGAGACACCCTGTCTTGAAAACAACAACAGCAAGAAAAGGACAGCAGAAATGAACTAGGATGGAGATTGAAATTTGAGTGTCTAAACAGATGACAAACAAACTGTGTGAGGAGACAAAATTACTAGAAAAAGGGGCGGGAGACATGACTTAGTGTTTAAGAGAACTTGTTCTTACGGCACCCAGATTCAGTTTCCAGCACCCACACGATAGCTCACAACCAGCTGTACTTTCAGTTCCAAGGGATCCAGCGTTCTCTGACATCTGCAGGCAGTGCGCACATGCACATGGAGGCAAATAAGAATAAATCTAAAAATAAAGTACTAGGAAGAGAGAACTCAGAGAACTGATACTCAGGACTGTGTATCTCCCCTATGCAGAATGGTTAAGTGGAGGTAGAACAGCTGCCAGGAAAGCTTAATGAACCCAAACAGAAGACCCAGACAGTGGGGTTTCATTAAAATGATGGAGGCTTTTTTTGTTTTGTTTTTTTTTTTTTTAAAAAGAGGGCTATTACCACAGTGGAATATGTCTGAGAAGCCAAGTAAGGTGAGCGCTAAAGAGTCCTAGAGAATCAGGGTAACTGAGATCATGGGTGACTTTAAAAGAGCAGTTACAACAGCAGGCAAAGTCCAGATTGGGACGGGTTGAGAACCAAGTGCAAAATGGGAAATGGAAACAGCACAAGTGTCCAACACCCTTAAGTTAGAAAACTCGATGAGGATGTATTTTTGTTGTGGTTCCTTTGTCTTTCCTTTGAACAGGAAAGATGAGGTAACATGAAAACTAGCCAGTTGTGTTCAACAAGTTATGCTAAGAAAGCAGATGAGGCAGATAGCAAAATACAAGGCGGGGTGGTGGTTAAGGAGAGGTGCGGCCTCTGAGGGGAGATGTAAGGTCCACGTGTGGCCTGTGCTGGATACTGGTTCAGAAATACCAGTTGAGGCCTGCGAAGATGTCTCCATGAGAAAAATGCTTGCCAAATGTGGTTTGAATAAGAACGGCCCTCACAGGCTCGTATGTTTGAATGCTTAGTCACCAGTGAGTGGGACTCTTTGACAGGATGGGAAGGATTAGGAAGTGTGGCCTTGTTAGAGGAAATGTGTCACTGAGGGTGGCTTTGAGGTTTCAGAAAGCCCATGCCAGGCGTGGCTCTGTCTCTGCCCACAGATCAGGCCGTAGCTCTCAGCAGCTACTCCAGTGCCTGCCTGCGTGCTGCCGTGCTCCCTACCAGGCTGACAATGGACTAACCCAGCGGTTCTCAACCTTCCTGACGCTGCTGTTAATACAGTTTTAATACAGTTCCTCGTGTTATAGTGACCCCCCAACCATAAAATTATTTTTGTTGCCACTCCATAACTGTAATTTTGCTACTGTTATGAGTTACAATGTAAATATCTGATATGCAGATGGTCTTAGGCGACCCCTATGAAAGTGCTATTGTGCAGCCTCCATAGGGATCGAGACCCACAGGTTGAGAACTGCTGGATTGACTTCTGAAACTCTTAAGCCCCACTTAAATGCTTCTTTCATAAGAATTGCCATGGTATGGTGACTCTTCACAGCAATAGAACACTGACTGAGACACCACAGGAGAAAGAGGACACAAGTTCATGTCCCCCAAAACCAGTGTGCAGCCGAATGGATATTACTAGCTGTGTCCTGGTTACTATTCCAATTTGGGTGTCAGAGGTGGAGGGTCCCTGGCTCAGTGGCCAGGTGAACAGCAGGAAACCCTGCAGGCAAGAACCAGCATAGGATACCGTCCTCGGGCCTCCACACCAATGCACCCATAATCACATATGAAAATGTTCCTGCTGAGCCACATGGGATGTGGAGGAGATCCTGAATGGAGAGAGCTCCAGATGGTGGTGGGCCTGAAGACCTTCCTGAACAAACCTTCCAGCAGAGCATCGTGATTAGTGTCTATTATGAATCAGACACTTCTGGGATTTCTCCTAAGACCATGTGCACTTCAAATGGAGAAGCATTTGTTTTTAAGAAACCTTACTCAGTCTCAGTAGAACAGCAGGCAATTAAAAAGACCTGGGTTGGGTTTCCAGCATCCACACCATGGCTCACAGTGCCCTCTTCTGGCTCCTGCATGCATGTGCTACACACTAATTCAAGCAGGCAAACACACACACTCATACAAATAAAATACTTGTAACTTTTCTTGTGAACATAGATGTAAGAAAAAGTTCACCAATGTGTAAAAAATATTATTCATCATGACTAAGTTTGATTTACCCAGAATTGTGGGATTAGGTCAACATTTCATATTAATAACAGAAATCACATGGCCAGCACAATAGGCACAGGAAAGGCATTCGAAAAGCTCAGTACCCTGGTCATAACATTCATTGAGGGGGCTGGGGAAGTGACTCAATTAGTAGTGTTCGCTGCAAAAGCAAGAAGATAGGAGTTTGATCCCCAGCACCATCATTGAGGCCAGGGGTAGCTTGTACATAGCCATGTTCTGGGAGGCAGAGACAGGATGGTCCCTGGGGCTTGCTGGCCAGCTAGTCCAGTGGAATCTGTAAGCTACAGATTCAGTGAGAGAATCTATCTAAAATAATAATAATAATAACAATAATAATAATAATAATAATAATAATGTGGAGAGTGACTTAGGAAGATACCTAATTTTAACCTCTTCACCAGTAGCCTGTGTATTTATCAAGCGAGAAACAGGAATTCCTCAAACAGCCATGCATCATCTATGAAAAATTCCCAGTTGAAATCATACTTACTGGTGAAAATCTGAATGCAGTCTCTGACCAACAGTAAGACATGAAGGACCTCTCTTGCTATTTCTGTTTAACATTGTGCTGGAGATTCTGGCCAGGAAGTGTGACAAGATGCAAGAAATGAAAGAGATCTACATTGTGAGGTTTAAAAGGCAAAACTATCTGCAGATAATACACCCTTGTATATATAGAAAATCCTGAGAAGTCCATTAGAAAGCTGTGAGGCTAGTAATAAGCACGTTTAATAAGGTCGTGGAACACAAGAAAACCAGTTGCTTGGGCTGGAGTGAGGCTCAGTTGGTAAAGCGCCTCCCATAAAGCCTGAGGACTTGAATTGGAATCCCAGTCATCCACATACATGCTGGGTGGGCTTGGTGGCCTGCCTATAATCCTGGCACTCCAGAGATGGAGACAAGGGATTCTGGAGCAAGCCTGCTAGCTCAACCAGTCAAATCTGTGAGCTCTGGGTTCAGCTGGAGACTCTACCTCAAGCTGTAAGGTGGGGAGCAGCAAAGGATGGTACCTGGCATCAGCCTCTGGTCTCTGCATGCACACCACATGCAAATGCATATCAAATTCCTGAACAAATAGTTGAGAAGCCCGGCGCAGCAGTCAGAGGGAAACCGTCTGTGATAAACAAACATCTCTTTCCCTTGGTCCTTCACGTGCCACACTGTAGAGTGTCCATATAGCTTATTTGTTCTTCGCCCAGACTGCTGCTTGTTTGGTTACTAGCTGCTGATAGGAACCCCTACTATTGCCTGTTTTATTGAAGAACAGCTTAATGTTAGAAAATGTCTTTTTTTGTGTGAGTTACTCTTTTCATATTAAAAAATACGTGTAAGCATCTTAAAACAAACCTAATGATAAACCATCTCCGCAGTCCCTAAAGCTGTTGGTGAACGATTCATTCATCTTATAATTCATGTATATTAGAAATAAAGAAATGGTGTTATTATTCAGAAATGTTATGATCCTAGAAGTCACATTATCTTCCCTGTCTCACTTTAACTCAGTCTACTAAAATTCAGTTCAGTTCCACAGCCAGGAGTTCATCTTATCTTCCATTATCCCAGATGAACTCGGCCCACTGTAATTCAGGCCCATGCCTTTGCTGAGTACTTGCTGTGGTGTGGGGAGGCGTGGGAACGTGAAGACAGTGACTGAATTGCAGCCAGGACTTTGTAATCCAGTGGGAAGCACTGAAAGCACTTAACTGAGGAGGAAAGTCTCCCATCAGGATTTGGGGAACAGAGACGGAAGGCTTATTATGACCGTATTAATGTGGCCCTAGTGTGACAGTCAGACCTAGGCCAGGACAGTTGGTGGGTAATTGGCTATGCCGTCGTCCCTTAATGTTTGTGGGGCTTGGTTCCACCTCACGTTAACACATGCCAGAGCACCAACCTAAGGGGTTTACAGTCTCTTGAACATCGTCACCAGGCTCTGAGGTAGAAAGTCCTAACTAAGGGGAAAACCAAAAGGGACTGAAACAGTGAAATTCAAGAGCCGTCTAACCTGGAAGTCTGTGGTCTTAACAACTTGCGATTGAGTGCACTGTGGAGGCCAGACACAGTGACACCCCTGAGAGCCGAAGGGCTGGAAGCAGGCCCGCAGCCAGGCTTCGACATGGGAATGCGGTGGGGACCAAACGTCAGCTCTTTGTGAAGTTGAAGTTTAAATTGGTTTCATGCCACAACATTCTCTGACAGAGAATGTCCAACTGTAATTTCAACTCAATAAAAGCCGATTAAGTGGAAGTTTCCTAATGCTTGGTTCTCTCATGTAGCAGATAGATTTGTTCTTGATCTTCAGGTTTAGAGGTTAGCGTGCCAGCAAGTAATTAAAGTCCGTAGTCGTGTGAGAGTGGAAGTGACCTGAAATGAGGCCGCGGGGGCTGGCTGCTGAAATGAGGCCGCGCCTGTAGAGGAGAGTGACGGGGCTAGAAGTGGCTGTAATGGGGAAGTGACCGGAGCTGGGAGACTCGCTTACGGAGAAGGGCTCATCACGCCGGAATGGAGAGCGAGGAGGATGCGGAGCCTCGCTCGCAGGCAGCCGGACCGCACAGTAGCATTTCCCACATGATCCCGGCCGCTGATTCTCAAACTGATACTTTGGTAGATGACGTAACTTTTTAATTGAGTTCTTAATTATTCACCCTAGCGTTATGCTCTGGTTTTCAGTTCTGCACTGAGAAAAGATTCCTTTGTTAACTTTAAAGAAGGGGAAAAAATCAGGTTGTGACAGTCACCGTCTTCAATGACTTGGACACCGTGCAATCATTTGAACTGTAGAGTATTTTACAGACTCAAAGTGGAAGGAAGAGAATATGGTTGTTGCCACTATCAAAAGAAAAAGAAAAAAAAAGCTATCGAACTCAATATCTTAACTTTCAGACATATGACTTTATACTTTATATCTTTACAGGGTCCAAACTAATCTTTTAATAGATGACTAATGGGGGAACAAGACAAGCGTGTAACACACTTAACTCAGCTGGCCTTCTTTATCTTACACAGTTGGCTGGGGGACAGACCAGGGAACTGTCGGATTCGGAGAGGAGCCAGGAATTAAATCTCAGCTAAAGAATCTTATTCGATCTGTACGAACCGTGATGAGAGGTAAGAAGAGAAACTTCAGTTGACAGTTTATGTTACAATGTGGTAAGATTTAAGTTGCAAAGAGTGAGAGTATTGGGTTCTCATCTTTAGTGGGAACTTCTTCTACCTGGATTTACTGCTTGAAAGAGGCTGGTCTCTTTCTTACATTGAACCTTATTTCTAGGTAAGCTGGTTGGTAGAGATGGATGTTACTAGTGTACTCTGTGTGTTACCTGTCAGGAAGAAAGACACAATGATGTCCTTGCTGTTTAGGAACTGTGGCTTCCACATTGTGGTACAGAATCATGAAGATTTTCCAAGAGAAAAAGAAAGGTTCTGTATATGTCGTTATATTGGAAAGCACTGTGGAGCAAATCAAGAGTCAGACACCTAGTGCTTAAACACTGGGACTAGAGACTGTGTGTCTCAGTCATAACTTTGGATTCGTTGTTAAGTTATTCTTGCTGAAGCCAGAACCTTCTTTGCACTGTATTTCTGCTCAAGTGTGCAGCCATGTGCGTCTGCCTGGTCCTCCATTCCCAGAGCTGTGCCAGCACCATACCAAGATCCTCCCATGCACTTAGACATGCAGTGGAGCTGGGTGTGATGGCCCACTCCTGTAATCCTGTCCCTTGGGAGGCGGAGAAAGGACGTGTTGCAAGTTGAAGACCAGCCTGGTTTATGTAGTAAGTTCCAGGCCAGCCAGGGGTACAGAGGAGGCCTTGTTTCACCAGCATCCACCAAAATAAATGTCTTCAGTTTTATGATAGTGTATTTTTCTATTATTACTATTACAATATGATTATGATGACATTTATAAATAGTTCCGTCCTCCTTTGAAGCTACTTGCTACTGCTTTTTTTTTTCTTGTTTTTGTTTTTTATGGTAACAAACTTTTGTTTTTCCTTTCAGTGCCATTGATAATAGTAAACTCAATTACTATTGTATTGCTTTTGTTATTTGGCTGAACATCATTGGGAAATCAGAGACCCAGAAGAAGAGATGCCCCAGAAGTTCCTTCTCCATCATGACTGGAATATTCATGTTTTAACAGGCTCATCTTGCAGTTGGCAAAAATGTAAAGTTGACAATAAAACCAGAGTTTCTACTTATCTACTGATATTTTTTTTCTTCTGATGTTGCACTTGTAGTTGCAGTACAAAAAGATCAGATCATCAGAGACAGTGACTCTCCAGGATTGGAGCATACTTGTTTTGGTTAAAATTGTAATGGTTGTTAAAGGGCCCAGGACTTGTGCCTCTGTTTCATTAGAAACTGTTCTCACAACTCAGGGATGGACTTTTTGCCAAAGTTTTGGAATTCCTTGTTGTTTGGGTACCTGAGAGTAATTAACCTCCTATAAATTTAAAGATTTTTTTTTAAAGTAACAATTACATATAAATGACAAACTGGTAATTTGGGTAATTTATTTTGAGCTCTTTGCCTAACTAGAGGGTCTATACCAACTCTGCTATGAAGAAATGTATAGGTAACTATATGGGGCACTACCGAGTCCACAGAGAATTCTAATTCTGTAAATTGTTGTTTGGTAACTGTTTTTGTTTTAAGTTTTTTTTATGCCACTGTTGTTTTATTAATTGACCTGAACAGTGAGACCAGACTGTTACTACATATTTTCACTGGTAGAAAGTCTTACCTTTTTACAACATGACTTTTTTGATAAAGTCCGTAAAACTGTTAGCTGGCTAAATCATCCCCTTCAGTCACAGAGCACTTGAGCAGGCCGTTTATTGTGACGTGCTTCCCTCTCCCAGGTCGTACTTCCGTTTCTTATTGGAGTAGCACAGTCGTGGTGATTCCCAGTTGTCCTGTCTGTCACTGACTTTATGTCTTGCTAATGCCTTAGATCAACCTCGTGAGGTTCTTACAGTACAGTGTTGTGTAGGAAGATTTAAACTGCGAATGTCATGTGAAATGTCTCTGTTACGATATTGTAAGGGGGTGGAATGGCGTCTTTCTGTAGAGGAAAACTTTTATAAATAAACTTGACTTTCCAACCCAAGCATTTGGTTTGTGTCTTAGTAGAAGCCTAGCAGTATGAATTTATCGGCCTGTTTTGTTCTTTACTGTAAAATTGCTGAGTAGAGGTTTAATGAATGTTAACATTCATAATCCGTTTGTTTCTTAAATGAATTAAATGAATTGCTTCCATAAATCAAGAGGACCCTTGAGTAACTTTTATGGTTTAAGTTACTTCTATAACTGGGGCAGGTGTTGAGGATCTTCTGGTAATGTCTCAATTGGAAAGGGCTGATCTTTGATTTGGATGTAAAGACTGGTAACTGGACCAAGAAAATGTATTTGAATTCTGGCCCCTGTGAAGGACTAGCATACTTGGTACTGGGATGTTCCTCTGGCCTAAGAATTAACAAACCAGTCTTGATAACTCACACCTGTTTGTTTTGTTTTATTTTTAAAGATTTATTTATTAGTGCTCTATCTTCATGTACATTTACATGCCAGAAGAGGACTTCTGATCCCATTATATATGGTTGTGAGCCACCTTGTAGGTGCTAGGAATTGAACTCAGGACCTCTGGAAGAGTGGTCAGTGTTCTTAACCACTGAGCCATCTCTCAGCTCCTTGGTTTATTTTTTTAAAAACATTGAAGATGATTGAGTCCAAGTATGAGCCTCTAATCAGATCTTTAAAAAGCAATGAATTCAAGGCATTCCTGTTTCTACTTACTGAGTCATACAGTATGTAGACTTTGGTCTACATTTTCAAAAAGGAAAAAAGAGACTTTCGTTCTCTTGTTCATGTAAGATATTACAACACGCCTTTCTATTAATTCAGTTTGGAATATTGTTCAGATTGACTCTCCTGGGAGCCCAGCACCACCAGAGTACTCTGCAGCAAAGCAGTTCTGAGAGGATGAAGCACTGGCACCAGAACACTTGCTTCTGGGGCCATGGTCATGATCTAGCTCTTATGTTGGCATGGGGCCCTGATTTCCCCAGAGCAGATGAGAACTGCAGTATCTTGTTCTAATCACAGTAACCCGATCTTCCTATTTCCTCCCACATCCTCAGCTTATCCACTCTCAGGACTACACTGTGTGATCTTTCCAGACTCCAAATGTCTTAATAATTATGGTCCTCACGTGCTCTGGCCGGTGCCTGTGTCTTGCCCTGTCTTACAGGGTCTTAATGCTACTCTAGATAGTAAACAAATTCACAATACAGTATATTGGTTCAAGTATAATGGTTTCCAGCCTTGCTTATGAACTGTAGAACCAGACTAGAACGGAACAGAACCATGGTGCCCTGACATGTAAAGCTGCACAAGGAGCCAGTCTGGCAGTTTTTGCTTCTGTAGGTTTTGGCAGCAGTGAGTGGAGGGGGTGGGCAGGTGGGAGGAGCAATGAGAGGGCTATAGACTCAGTGCAGGCCGAAGCACCCTTAGCCCTGTTAGCGTCACAGCTCTTGTATGGGCCTAGAAAGCCAAGATTCAAACGTCGCTGACTGGCTGGCATTGTAGCTTCCAGACAGTACGAGGTCTCAGCCCTTGGCAGCAGCCAGTGTTACAGTTCCTGTATAGGACAAGGGATTTGGGATTTCTTGGCTTTCAAGACTTGGCTGTTCTCATGAACTGCCCCAGTGACTAAACCTACCATTTCTCCTCTCTGGCTCCTTACAGGCTTTTATTTCTATTGTTTGTTTTGTTTTGTTTTAAACCTATCATGGCTCTGCCCTTTGCTCTCTTCTGCTGCCCTCCCTTTTGTCTTGCTCTGGCCACTCTCCAGCTGTGGAGCTGCAGCTGGCTGCCCCCTCTGTAACTCAGCCTAGCCCCCTGCTGAGCTATATAAATGCCACTTTTACTCTACTGCTTCTTTTTTGGAATTAGCACTTCACCCTGCACAGCTGAAATAAAAAAGACCATTCAGAAGAAGCCTTTTATGGCACCTGACATTGCAGTGCGGGAGAGGTAGCACAGGAAACTGTCTCCCTGTTGACTCTGAACTGGGCAGCCTACTTCCAGAGCCAAGAAGGGATGTTCAGACCAATCATAGCTTTGCCTCCTACTACCAGTTACAGCCACTGAGGCTTATGTTTTGGGTCAGTCACAGCCTCACAACTTTTGCAGCAGGCTTGTTAACAAAGTGTCTGGTGCAAACTGTTTAATCGAGGCTTGCCTCAGGTTACACTTTCAGAAGGTATTCAGGAATTAGGGTATTCGGGAATGATGGTGTGTTGTATTAGTCAGGGTTCTCTAGAGGAACAGAACTGATAGAATGAATGCATATTCATGGGATTTGTTAGAGTGGCTTTAGGCTGTGGTCTAACTAGTCCAACATGGCTGTCTACCAACAGATAGTCCCAGAATCCAGTAGTTGTTCAGTCCACAAGGATGGATGTTTCAGCTGATCTTTAGTATATGCCAGATTCCCAAAGAAGTAGGCTCTAATGCCAGCAAAGGAATAGACTTACCGGCGAGAGCAAGCATGCAGAGAGAGCAAGCTTCCTTCTTCCATGACCTTTACATAGCTTGCCAGCAAAGAGTGTCCCAGATTAAAGGTGAATCTTCCCACTTCAAAAGATCAGGATTAAAAGTGGGTCTCCCCACTTCAAATTATTTAAGAAAAAATTCTTCGAGTCTGGTCTATAGAGCGAGTTCCAGGACAGCCAGAGTGACACAGAGAACTCTGTCTCAAAAAAAATCAAAGAAAAAGGAAAAGAAAGAAAGAAAAAAATTCTTCACAGGAGTCCACAGCTTGGGTTTTAGTTAATTCTGGATATAGTCAAGTTGACAGCCAATAACAGCCATCACAGTTGGCATCTCAAGACTTGTCTCAGCCGCTGTCTTATCGCTGTGAAGAGACACCACGACCAAGGCAGCTCTTATGAAAGAAAGCACTGAATTGGTGGCTTGCTTACAGTTTAAGAGGATCAGCCCATCATCGTGGTGGGAGCAGCAGCACATAGGGCAACCACGCGTGGTGCTGGAGCAGTAGCTAAGAGTTTTACACCCCCATCCACAGGCAGCAGGCAGAGTGACAAACTGGGCCTGGCAGGCTTTGGAAATCTGAAACCCACCTACACCAGTGACACAGTTCTTCCAACAAGGACACACCCCCTAATCCTTTCCAAACAGTTCATCAACTGGGGACTAAACAGGCACATACGAGCCTGTGCAGAAATTCTTATTCAAACCACCACAGTGTCACAGAGTCTGTGGAATGTGTTCCAGGTGACTGGTACCAGCATAAGGCTATTCAGAATGGCTGTATCAGTCTTTTTGCTCAAGGCAGCTAGGGCCGCAAGGTTGAATCCAAAAGCTGCCTGTCCTGTTGTCCAGTGTCTTTGCTTGTTATAGAGTAGATGCTTATAGTAAGAACTTTTTTAATACAGAGTGATTTTTAACAGGTTTGAATAGTGCTTTCACACCACTTATGATAAAAATGAGCATGACACCATGCAACAGGGTCTCACCCAAGAGGTTTATTGGAGTGGGATGAGATATGTCCACTTCCAAGTAGGGGAAGGAGAGACAAAGAGAGAGAGACCACTGGGGATTATATGGGAACCAGCACCAGTCCCCTGCTGAGGATGCAGGACAGGTGGATAGGGGCAGATACAGAGCTCTGAGGTGGTACCATTCTAATACCTGGCGACGGAAGGTGGGAGTGTCGCTGGACCTGGGGTGTGGGGGTTGGGGGAGTTCTGGGAAACCGGGTCTTGAAATGTGGCCAGGCAGCTTTGGGAAATTCCTAACAACTTACCTGCCCCACCCCGCAAGGAGAGGTGGGTCTCCCTCATCAATAACACCATTCACTGCACCACTGGGTGGAGAGTGTGTCAGAGTCAGAGCGGCAATCTCACCCACAGGTTCCTCACGTGTAAACTGCATTCTGTCACATCACATGGCTCCTGAAAGTCAATTCATCTTCATGATGTTTTAGTTACTTTTTTCATGGCTGGGACAAAATGCCTGACAAAAACAACTGAAGATGGGTTTATTTTGGCTTAGGATGCAGTCCATCGTGGTGAGGAAATGCACGGCGGCAGAAACATGAGGTTGCTGGTCACCTTCAGCCACAAGAAGCAGAGATGAACCCACGTGGACACTCAGCTGGCTTCTCCACAACCCCTTTGTCATCAGCCTGGGGCCTTGGTTTATAGGATAAGTGCTTCCCTGGGTTAAACTCTGGGAATACCTTCATAGACATGCCCAAAGTCGTGTCTTTAGTACTTTCAAATCTAGTCAAGTTGACAATGAAAATTAGCCCTCACACATAGGAGACGTAGGCTGTCTATGCCTGCACGCAATTCATTCGGGTCGAAGGGAGATGTGTGCAGAAAGGGGTGGTGAGGAAGGCTTGCTCTCCTAAAAACAGGGAAGAGCCCATGGGAGCTCTCATGGAAGGAAAAGCAGAACGGAAGCTAAAGAACGGTCTCGGAAGGGCCTGATGGGAAGATGTCTGCCTGAAGTTCATGAGACAGGAATGTAAAACCGACCGAGGCTGCGCTACGAGCACCCACACTGGGCGAACGCAGCAGAGCCGCTCCCCGCGCGCACCCAGGCCCCGCAGGTCGCGCCCTCGACAACCTCGGGAGCGGACCGCAGACCCGGGACGCGGTCCTGGGGGCGCTGGGCGGGACTTCCGGCGCGTCGGATCTCCGTCCGGGTCGGGAGGCGTGCACGGCGGCGTCCTGGCTCTTCCAGAGGACGGCGGGGCAGCGAGGGTGAGGAGGCGGAGGGCTCGGGGTGGCGGCTGCGCCCCCGCCGGAGGCCGCGTCGAGCGGGGTGGAGAGCCGCCCGCGCGTCCCCGAGCACGCGCCGCTCGGCCCGGGCCTCCACGCGTCCCGGTGCACACCGCCCCTTTGCGGCCTGCGCATGTGCGGAACAGGTCTCCCCCGGCTCTGCCCCTGCCTAGTGTGGGCTGGCTCAGTTTCCCCCGGGCGGGTGGTTACTGTGTGGTTGTCGTGTCGTGCCCCGCGTGATGCGGACGCCGGCCTCCCCAGCCCCTGGAACTCTTGTTAAGACGGAATGCAGGCGCCGCGGAGCCTTGCCCGAGAGGTGGAAGCCATGTCCCGGCTCAGAGATGCAGGAGTGTAGTTGATCCAAGAGTCTCCTTTGAACGGGCAGAGGAAAGGGCGACGGCCTTCTCACTCGCAGAGCCCTGCAGTTAGTGGGACATGCAAGCGGGGGGCCGGGGTGGTAGGCTTTATCCTGAGGACGCAAAGACGCCGGGAGAAGGGGAAGTTACCAGAGGAGATGGCACTGAAGGAGGTGGCCGGAGGGAACGGGGATGCAGGGCAGTCCGGGACCGCCACCACGGGGGAGGCGGAAGTCTTAAGGCTGAGCAAGATGCCGAGAGTGAGGGTGTGGGGCTAAGTTAGGTCGGTGCTCCGCTGTCCATTGCTGGGACTTCGGTTTGAGGGTATGGGGAACCAGCAGAAATCTTAATAGGGGAATGGCTGGATAAATAATAATAGTATCATTAATCGATGCACACAGTGGTTTCCCAAAATGTCAGGACTGTACATGGAAGGGAGGTATTTTAAATCCCCAGAGTGTCCGCTGGCATAATTGGAAAAAGTCGAACCTTCCTAAAGAATTTCTTGGAAATCCCAATGTTTTATCATATTTATGAAACTTTTAAAAAGCATCTGCCACAAACACCTTTGCTTATTCCAACACTTTGCATGGTGTTTATCCTGGTGTTTTGGTTTGTTTGTTTGTTTTTGCCCTTATTGCATGGATCCTTATTTACTGTCCCTTCTACTCAACCCCAGATGCAGAACCCAGCCTTTTCAATTGTGGAACACTGTTCACGGGGTTTAATACTCTCGGCAATGAAGAAACAGGCTGAGCAGTCAAAATCTCTCAGGGTTCACCCTCCTTTGTTTTTATGCTAAATTTGTGCTGCTTCTGCGTTCCAGGAAATGGTTTGGGAAATCAAAATCGTTTAGAGGTGGTTTTAAAGCTATGGTAGCCTTGAAGATAAAGAGAAGTTAGACCGAAAAGTGAAGGAGATAGGACTGACTAGACTGGACTGCTCGTACTGGAATCCACTCCTGGGTTACCGAGAAAAGAGCAGCCTTCAGGTGAAGACAGAAGTGGCCCAGTGATTTTCTAGGGCAGCTGCGCTTCGCTATTTGGATCAGTTCAGCTTGGTATGAAAGTAAATGTACTTTTCGTCTTTGTGCTGAATACTTACCATCAGTCATTTATGTTTTTTCTTTGCTTGTTTTTTTGTTTTTTTTTTAAAACCTGCCTCAGTGGTCCAGATGGTTAGAACTCTTCTGAGAGAGATTCTGTATAATTTGCTCAAACTACGAGTAACGGTCAATGTTGGTCCCAGATTAAAGCAAAACTGTAGGGCTCTCTTTAAGCCCTTATATTTCTTTCCAGGTTGATACTCATGTTTATCACTGCAGTTGGCCCTCCATATCTACATAGTCCATCAACTGCAGATCAGAACTGCAGAGGGCACCTGCAGTTCCATCGCTGGGGAGGCAGATTCATGAGCTCAAAGCCAGCTTGAGCTGACCTTGTTTTTAAAATGCCAAAAGGAAAGTAAAAAAGAGAGAGGGAGGGAGGGCAAGAAATATTCTAAAAGGAAAAATAAAATGTTATTGTGCTAAACAATGCGAAGTTCTTGTCATTATTCCCTAAAGGATTCAGTATACCAACTCTGCACAGCATTTACATCGTTTTAAGTGCTATATTGAAAGATGATTCCAATTATCTAGATTATTGTTATATATTATTATTCCAATTATCTAGATCATTGGTTTTTCAACCTTCCTAATACTGCAACCCTTTAATACAGGTCCTCATCCTGTGGTGATCATTTTTGTTGCTACGTCATAACTGATTTTGCTACTGTTATAAATCATAATGTAGATAGATATCTGTTATGCAGATGGTCGTAGGTGACCTCTATAAAAGAGTTGTTCGATACCCAAGGGGTCATGACCCACAGGTTGAGAACCCTGGTCTAGTAGGAAGAGAATGATCATGTGCAAATACGTTAGAAAAGGGACTCCAGGATTTTGGTATCTGTAGGATGTCTTGGGCCCAATCCCACAGACACCAAGTGTTCATTTTGCCCAATATTAGTCTGTGGTTCAGGAATTACAAAAGTTCAGAAGAGAGCATAGAGAACTTGGCAGATGTGATGAGGCTTAATAGACTAGCTAAAGAAGCGACTGTATTTTGAAGTTTGGCTGGAGCATCTTCGTTATTTTCCGTTCACATATGTGAAGCTCCAGAAGACCAAAGTATGTTCTATGAAAATGATTAAAGACAACAGCAACAACAAAATATGTAGGCTTTTAACGTAGCGTAGCGTTACACCTTTGGGTGCTTCTGGGAGGTTTAAAACCATCAGTACTGTTTATAACTATTCCCTGGCACTAATTGGATAGTGTTTCAGTACAGTTCTTTCTGGTGGTGTTTTTCTAGTCTTTTGTTCTCTAATAACCTTGTTACCTTTTAGTTGTAAAACAAGGTCCTGATAAACAGCTCATGGAGATCGTGAACTTGCTCCCCAGCCCAGACCAGCCTCTCGCTGTGCGCCTGCTGCAGCCTCCCACAATGCAAGGGTCACAACCCGCACAACCATGTCTAGAATTGACTTTTTTTTAATTGAATATTAAGTGTCCATAAAACTTGGAGTTTAAGAGAAGCAGTATTGGGCTCTTTATATAAAAAGAGAATGCTTTGCTTTTTTTTTTTTTTTTTGTCCTTTTGTGATTAGTTTACTTTCAAGAATCCTTGAACTTTAATACATACAAATAGACCTTAGACAAGCCTTTTGCATCAGAAGCTGTCCCCTCTCAGGCAGGTAATGGTTAATGCTTTGTGATGCAGTCCTTCGTTTTAAGGTCACAGTAGAGATCAGGAGAGAATACCATGAAGACTCATAAAAGGATTTCGTAACTGACTGCAGCTCTTTTTTTTTAAGTTATTTATGTTCATATTCGTGTGTTTGAGTGTGTGTATGAGCAGGCAGAGCCCACGGGAGTCAGAAGAAAGTGTCAGATCCCCTTGGAACTGGAGTTACAGGCAGTTATGATCCACCATCTGCTTGCTGGGAACAGAACCCAGTCCTGTGCAAGAGCAGTAAGCAGTCTTAACCCCTGAGCCGTCTCTGCAGCCCTGACTGCAGCTCTCGATAGCTTTTTCTTTTTTCTTTTTTGGTCTTTGCAGTCTTCTTTTCCAGCAGATACTTGTCAAAGACAAGCAGAATTTGAGTTTTGTTTGTTTCGTTTTTTGTCTCCTTTTTGGGGTGGGATGGGGTGGGGGTGTCGTGTAACCAAGGCTGGCCTCAAACTCACTATATAACAGGATGTCCTTGAACCCAGGAGCTGGTATTTTGGGCCTGCACTACCACACCTAGCCTTTTTCTTAAAATTAACGCATTCTTGTATGGAGGTGTGTATAAAATGGCACCATGATTGCAGCTTGACAGTGTTCTGTAATGGGAGGAGG
This sequence comes from Cricetomys ansorgei, assembly GCA_026225945.1. Taxonomy (NCBI): domain Eukaryota; kingdom Metazoa; phylum Chordata; class Mammalia; order Rodentia; family Nesomyidae; genus Cricetomys; species Cricetomys ansorgei. The sequence continues at coordinate 1,475,904 of JAMJFZ010000236.1, read as the reverse complement.
AGTGTACACCTTTGGAGCCTGCAAGACCCCAGAGAAATACTCATAGCCATCTACAAGAAGACATGCAAACTTGATGTGCTCTGTGGCATAATAAAAGTAAAACTCTGATTGTTCATGTTTAGAACATAATATACTGGATTTATATAATAGAATGCAGGAGTAAAAACGAGTGTCTATATACTATAGATACAGAGCAGTAACCTACACACATTAACATGATAGGGAATGATGTGGCAAATTGCTAAGTGTGCACACTTTATATTACTAATATAAAGTATTATATAATAAAAGGAATTTGATAGGGGGCTCTGTTTATATCTCTGTCTTCTAAAGCTGAATGATTGATAAAAGGTGATTTTATTGGCCTTAATACCTTTTTTATATAGCTGACAAAAACATTCCTTGTAAAAACAAGAAAAAATAGAAAAAAGGTAACTAATAAATGGATTAGCTAGTTCAAAAAGAATCTATAAATCACCAGACACGGTGGCAAGTGGCTATAATGCTGGCCCTGGGAGACAGAGGCAAGAAGATTGTTGCAAATTGGAGGCAAATCTGGCCTACATAGTTGTTCCAGGCCAGCTAGGGCTAAATAGTGAGACCCTGTCTCAAACAAAACAAACCTTAAGTCTCAACTAAGCCAAATCTCATTCCTTGTCTTGAGCCTCTATGTTTTAATCCCTCCCTACTTTATATGATCTATAAACCATATTTATCTTAAACTTATGTGCTATGTCTCACAATAGAGATTAAAGGGGGCAGGCATAGAACACAGGTCTGTAACACAGCACTTAGGAAATAGGGTAGCTTGGGCTGTATGACAAGATCTTGTCAAACAATTCAAATGATTATTTGAAGGGAAAATGTGCAAAGTAAAGCTGAGTATTGGAAAGCAAGGAAACAATCTTTAAAAATGACTACATGGAGCTAGAGATGTAGCTCAGTTGATAGTCTGTGTCTCATGCCTGAAGCCCAGGGTTCCATCCCCAACATGGCAAGAACCAGGTATGGTGGTGCGTGCCTGTAATCCCAGCCCTGGGAGGTGGAGGCAGGGGGCCAGGGTCATCCTCAGCTGCACAAGTAAAGCCTGGACTGAATGAGACTTTATTTTAAATACACAAATTATATATAGATATATATAGATATCTTATTCATTCATTTTTACTATATAATTTACTTTATCCCTCCCCAACCGCCCCCCAGTAACCTGTAAATACTGGCAGCTCCTTGGCCACCTCTGCCAGTTCAGAATATAGCAGTAGCAATTAGGATGTTTTAATTGTCCATAACCAGAAATGAAAAGACCTTGTTAATGTAGTATTCCCATCTATGTATTCATTATTCTTATGCTTAAAACAAAACAAATGAATTATTCACCAGTCATTCTAAGAAACGTGAAAGTAAGTAATAGTATCTCATTTTAGCATTTCCTGTCCAAGTTTTAACTAAAGATTAAAAATATATATAAAAACCTAAGCATTATGAAAGTTTCATGCATTAAATGTTGGGTTTTCAATTTTTTTTAATATTTTTTTTTCCTAAAAGAGAAGCAGCTTAACACTAAGCAATATCTTCCTGGATGTGAATGGTATTTTTGATTGCTTACCAGTTTTTAATTGTCCATTGTTTGTTAAACTGTATTTTTAATTTCATTTGCTCTCTCCTAGGGAATGAAGGATGGCAGCGCGCCGTGCGTTAAGAGCTGTTTTGGTAGATCTCAACGGCACACTTCACATTGAAGATGCAGCTGTGCCAGGCGCACAGGCAGCTCTTAAAAGGCAAGCTGTCCTCCAGGTTCAGATGACAAATTCGTTTTTAAGTGCCACTTTACCAAGGCAGATCATTAGCTAAACGGATGGCCTTGAGATGGCGTTCACCAGCTTACCATACATGGAGGAACTGCCTTGGGTTTAGCTAAAAGATGTATGCATTGTAATATCCTCCAAACATTGTTCTCCTGCCTTTATTAGGTTTGGCCTCTCGCTCTACTCTTTTTGTTCTCTCTCCTCCCTCCCCCGATTTGGTTTTTTGAATTGATAATGTAAATTTGGGGATGAACTCAAGAAACTAAAATAATAACTTAATTCTAAGATTTGAATAAGCAGCACTGGGGAAAAAACTCCCATGAATTCTGGAATCCGACTGAAATACATATACAGGCACACAGGCGTGTTCTGCCTCCTGTTTGTCTAAGATCTAACAATGAATTTGTTAAATTCAACTGTTAAAAATGATGCTTGAAAGACTTGGAATGTTTTAAAGCTTTCCATCAACTACATTTAATTCTTCCAAAGATTAAAGACAATCTTATATTTGGGATTCACTAACCACAGTACTAAACAAGTCTAGAAACAAGCAGAGACATGGTAAAAGCATGGTAAAGAGAACTGAGGGACTAGAGAGAGAGCTCAGTAAGTAAAGTGCCTGCTCTGAAGTGTGAGGATCCAGGTTGAGTACCCAGTACCCACTTAAAGCCAGGTGTGGTGAATGGGCCTCACTGGCTGGCCAGGCTAGCTGAATCTGCAAGCCTCGGCTCCAGGAGACCCTGTCTCGAAGGAGGTGGACAGTGCCTAAGGAGTATCCCCTGAGGTTGCCCTCTGGCCACTTGCATGTACACACGTGCACACCCATCCACATGTGCACGCATACTACACAAAGTGAACCGGATATGGAGGTTTGCTTCTGGGTATCATGAAAATAAATTATCACTGAAATTTTCATCCTGAAAAAAAAATTAGAGGTTTTCAAAATTAACAATATTAACATTTGGTTCATGTCATTTTCCAACTTTAGAGTGTTAACTCTATGCTGTTAATCAGAAAATCTGGCAATAAGGTCACCACCGCTGGGTATGAGGGCCACAGTTGGCACAGGCTTCATCTTCTCTCCAGTACTTACTACCCCTTTAGAGAATCAAACATAAAAATGCTAGCATACCTGGTGCTCACCTGGTGGAGCTGTCATTGGCGTTCAGAGTCCTGATATTAATTTTGTAATTGGAGGAATGATGGACAGTGTAGTGTTTAAAACCAAAGGCAACTTGGCACACAGGTGGACATCGATCCTTTGACATAGTCTGTCTGAGTCAGGCCTTCTAGGGGCCAAGATGGGTATCTGCTGATCAGTGAGCTTCTGTGAACAGACTTCCTATGCTCACTTTCTTGCTTTTCCAAGCACCTCAGGCTTGCCTTGAACTCAAAATGTAGACAGAGGTGACCTTGCACTTCTGATCCTGTAATTGCAGGTGTGTGCCACCCCTCCCCCAGCCTGTGCAGCACTGGGGAATAGAGCCCAGGGCTTGTGCATGCTAGGCAGGACTCCTCCAACTGAGACACATCCCCAGTTCTATTTATTTTTAACAGCAAAATTTAATCTTTATTTCCTCCACAGAAAACACTAGAGAAACTGAATGAAAGTCAGCAAAAATTGATGCTGACTTTCTACAGTTTGTACAAAGGGCTTATAAAAATAAGTAAAATTAGGCAGAGTTATTTAAACTCTTAACTACTCATCAGAATCACTAGCTCCTCCAAAGCCAAAGCTCAAGATTCCTCTCCCAGGTTGCCTTCCCAGCCCACAGTTCTTTTATTTGATTTTCTTTGATCTACACTTGAATTATGGACATACTGATGGCAGCTTCAGCATTCCCCATCTAAGATTATTAACATTAATTTCTAGAAGCAGTTTATTTCACAATCCATTTTAGGATGGATGCTGTACCTTTTCTCTTAATGAGTGAGCTCAGATAGTATTCGTTAATAAGCTGTCAGTCACACTGAGGAATACTACAGATCTGTGTGATATGCCAATGCCTCACTGAAACAAACACCATTCATTAGCAGTAAAACACAAGCACACTCTCAACTTCAGACCTTATGTTCAAGATAAAAACCTGCTGCCAGTACCCTTATTACTTTTAATTGTCACAAGTATTTCTTCGTGTATATATCAAAACCCACACTGAATAATGAGTTCTGGATCGAAAAAGAGGACTGTTCTCCCACCTGTCTTTGTCCACAGTTCAGCAAAACCACACATGAGTACTAGGTCCCACTGCTTTGAAGATGAGCATTCTGATCTAGATTGAAAGAAAAGTCTTCATCTCTGCGGAAAAGTGACACCTCTATGATGCTGTGTAACCCACGAGCCTGCCATTCTGCCAGGCAGAGGCTGTCCATTGTTCTGTCGGGGCACTGGCAGGTTTCCTTCCCAGAGAAGTCTCTGTGCTGGCGCTGCCACTGTGGTTTCCATAGAAACAAACAGGAGGGAAGTTGAGGGACTAGTCATACAGAAAGTTGTTTTTTTAACAAAACTCATTAAAACCGATGTGGTTGTTCCATAGTCACATTCATTTTTAAGATAACAGCCGTGTAGAAGTAGTCATTTCTTTTTTGAGATGAATTGCCAAATTTAATGTGTTTTGCTGAAAATCTGCCACAGAGATATTATAGAGGTAATCACGTTTAAAGTGAATTTAACCATATACATTTATTTAATATTCTTTGGGTGAATTATTAAAATTATCTTTTTTATTTGCTTCCTTGTTTTAAGTTCTGTCCAGTACTCTTATGCCTTGTGGCCTTTTGGGGAGGACTATTACTATAAGTTCTAAATTATAGCTTAAATTATAATTACTTTTAGATTTTGGGTTAAAACACTGTTGAACCAAGAAAATTATTTTTAATGAAGGATAGATTCACAAATTATTTTTCTTAAAGCATTCCAGTTTATTATTCAAAAGCAGATCATGGACTCAAATCGATCCTGTGTGTAAGTAGTTCAAGAGGAGACAGGGCCTTGCTGTGTAATCCGGGCTGGCCATGAACTCACTGTGTGGCCTAGGACAGCCTCAAACTTCCCATCCTTCTGCAAGCTACTGGGTCTGACAAGAAAACCAGTTTTGAGCATCTCTGAGCTGTCCAAGCAGCTTCTGCTTATAAACACAGTGACTGATTGGGCTGTAGGCACCTCTGCTAACATCTCACTTTGTGAGATATGCTGTATTACCTGTTGGACTTGTTTGGTTTTGCTATTTTTTTAATGTTACTTTCTTCCAAATGACTTTCACAAGTCTCTAATAACTGTGGCATCCTCAGTTCTTTTAGTAAGGGCAATAAGACACTATACCAGAACTCAGAAAACTTCCCCACTGCCCCGTGGCCCCCTGCCCCCCTAGCTCAGGGAAGTTGGGAAATTATTTGCCTCCACAGCCTTCATTCTATGGTGTTATGTCAGCGGATAATCTTTAAGATAACGCGCTGCTTAGACCCTGTGAAGACAGTGGTGCTTCACTTCCTTACTAAACTGCAGCAGAGGGCAGCTGAAATACAGAAGGCCCACAAAAGGGGATGTAGCTTTCAAAGCTTGAAATTCCAGCTTTGAGAGATGAAGCATTGCCCACAGGGTGTAGGGAAGATTAAGGAGGAAAAATTGGTTCATGACAATACTGATTGTCCTCATGCTGTAGTACTTGGCCAGCTAAGGCGGCTTTATGGCCTAGGAGATGAAAGCTGCCTGTTCACTTCTGAGTTTGACTTTTCCAGGTTACGTGCTGCTTCTGTGACGGTTAGGTTTGTGACCAATACAACCAAAGAGAGCAAGCAAGACCTACTGGAACGGTTGAAAAAACTGGAGTTTGATATCTCCGAAGATGAAATATTCACTTCTCTGACAGCCGCCAGAAACCTAATAGAGCAGAAGCAAGTCAGGCCCATGCTGTTGGTTGATGACCACGCACTGCCTGATTTCGCAGGTGAGAGATTCGGGAGACGTTAAAAACAAGTTCTTCGTACATGGATCCCTGAAATCAAGCCGAAGAGGCATCCACTCAGATTTCCCTGTTGTCACTGAAACAGCCCACAGATCAGACAAAACAAAAACAACCTTGTCCGTAACAATACAGTGACTCACCCTCCTAACACTTGACTGGCCAGCTCCGCCACATTAGGGCCCTGTAGACTGGGGGATGAAGTTCACCTCTGAATTTGACTTCTCCCGGTCACCTGCTGTGTCAATAGAGTTTGAATCTGAGTTGATGTTTCTCAAATCTTTTTGACTACCATCTACAATAAGATTAACTGTATATTGAGGTGTGTGTGTGTGTGTGTGTGTTCTATGTGTTAAATATTATTCTTTATAAGATATACTGTAGTATCTGTTTGGGTTGTTTGATTTTTAGTGCTACCTAGAGCATCCCAGATTAACTTCATAGTTTATTATTGAATCATGAGACATTGGTTTAAAAAGAATCATTTTGAGTATGATAACTCTTAATCCAAGATATACTCTCTTAATTTGGTTAAATAAGGTAAATCAGGGTCTTCTTAAAACTGATATCATTCTAGATAGTATAAATATTTCACAATGGATGTGAAACATTTTTCAATAAAGAGAAAATTGTTTTCACTTTGGAAAAAGTAACTACAGAAAAATGTCCTAGTCATATGAAGCATTGCTGCATTGTTTTGTTGTTATAGATAATACTTTGTGAAATGACACAATATGCAAAAATAGATATGAATATTTTAATTATAATGTGTTTAAGGAAGTTTATTTCTAGTTATGCTCATGTAACTTTGGAGCAATTGTTTTGTACATTGTTGGGGGATGGGCTGCCTAAGCGTTGGCAGTTTGTTTTATCTGCAGGTGTTGGCTTGATGTAAATCTGTGATTCAGATGTTTGCTTCCTCATGACCTGCACCTGCTTATGGCTCTCTGGCAGAGGCATTGTGGTGAAGAGCAAAATTGCTGTGGAGGAATTCTTGTAGTTCCTCTCCCACAGTCTCAGGCAACAAAGGGAGAACATGCCTCTTGGGCTTTGAGCTCCCTGACCTCAGGTGAAGTTGACATAGCTTGGCTGCTAAAGGATTGTGGGATGAGACTACATATAAATTTCCTTTATTATGCAAATAGGCATTTGAATGAGGGGGCAGAGTTTTTGTATCAATAAAAACACCTGAGATCAGAAGATCAGGGTTCCGCTGTCCAGAATGGCACTTGCCATGACATGTGGTTCCCTCTGCTGAGGTCTGGCAGATTTGTTTCTGTGAAAATGTCTCCTTGTCTTTCTTGTTATCAGCTATAGTAATGCCATATGACAGCTTTACAGTTTGTCCAGGACCACCAAACCTGTACTAATAGGAAATATACCAGTGTATCAATCTGAATTACTACTTGTAAGAAACAGAAACCAACTTTCACTGCATTCAAATGAAAAATAAATTTATTACCATCCCTGAAAATTTTTCAGGTTATGTAGGTCACCACTGAGTATGCCTCTGAGCAGTGACCACCCAGTCACTAGTGTCTACTGCCATTTCCCTACTGTCATTCCTAGAAAAGTGACTGGCTCCTGTCTAGGCAGGCAGTAGATAAGTCTTGCTTGGTGCATTATGCTATTACAGAAACTACCGAGGACCTTATGATGAGTGCACGTCCAAAGAACACTAGAACCAATTAGCAGGGGTAATTTGAATATATAAAAGAATAGTGTGGTTTATAACACACCAGACAGACAAAAAGCCCAGCGATGCTCAGGCCACACTAATCATAGACCATGACTAGAGACTGGGAGGGCGCTAACTCCTTACTCCGAAAAGAGTGAGACAAACAGTCACCTTACTTTTCCAATTTAACTGTATTTTAGAACCAAATATTTGATAACATTAAGTTTTTATAGAGGAATTACAGATCGAAATGATAGAATTAAACATCACCACTTGATAAGCCTTCAAGAAACAAGTAAGAATATCAATAGATTTTAAAGCATTAGCTGCAAGGGTGATGTGACCTTCAGAGTGGAGGCTCCTTGACTCCACTGATCAATCTTGACGTTGCTGGAAGTAGAATAACCGGAATCTTGTTTCATGCTGTAATATGATAAGAAGTTCATAGTATCGCCTGTGAAATTCACTGCCTAAAAGTTAGATATGAACCTGTACAACTCTCAATCCAGTATCTTGTATACAGGAAAAATAGGGATAAAGGAACAACTATTACAGACAATGAGCCAAGTGCAGAATGTTTGGCCTTCTCCAGAGTTAGTGTCTAATTGCACAGAGAAGGGGTAAAAGTGAACTTACAGAATGAGAAGGAAAGAGATAACAGCCAGAGGCAACATGGGCCTCCTGGGTTGCCTGTTTGACATTCCCTATGTTTAAAGACACTTTGAGATGTTTGGGGAAATACAAATATGGATTCAGTATTGGATAATATTAGAAGCTATTAAGTTTTTTGTATATTTATATTAAGGTTTTAATATTTTAATTCTTTACTGGTTAACAATAAATACTGAAATATAAAAGAGTAAAATGAAAAAATAACTTGGGATTTGATTTCCAAAAATACAAGGATTGATTGGCAAATTGTTGATGTTTGAGAAAAGCTGTGTGGTGGATCGATCTCGGCTCTAATACTAGGCTTTCTACTTCTGTGTGGTTGTGATCTTTTAACAAGAAATGTCATGGGCTAGCAAAATGACTCAGTGGACAAAGTCACGTGCCACAAGTCTGACAATCTGAGTTTGATCCACGGGACCCACTGTGGAAGGAGAGAACCAACTCCTGCAAGTTGTCTCCTGGCCTTCACACTTACACCATGGTTGGTGCGTGTGCATGTGTGAGCACACACACACACAAAATTTAAAAATTTCCTACTTCTCTGAGTTATAAGCTCTCAGTTCAAAGCCCTGAGTGGGGCTTCTGACTGGCAGAGCTTTAGTCTCATGCCAGCTTCCTTAGCTCAAGGAAACCAGTATTCTGGCATTCTCTGACTCTCCCCTTCAGTGCCACGTGAGCCAGCAAGCTCTCCAGGTTGTTCTGTAATCAATATAGTTGCTTCTGAATAAGCGGAAGGATAGCAAAAACAAGGTTTGAATATGATTTTTCCTTTCTGACTATAGTAAAGCAATATTAAAATTCTAGGTATTTTTTTAAAAAGTAAGATTCTGATGTGGCATCAGTAAGCTAGAATTGGGACGTAAAAGCAGAGCCCTTGCTCAAGGCTGGAAGAAATCCTGTCATTCATTGATGGACTGTACTTCTTGGAACATGTTTATATACATGAAAATAACCAATGTATGTGAATTTTTGAAGAAAATGAAAATGTCTTTGCCAACACTAAAAATACTCAATTCTCACTACAGGCGATTACTTTAGTTTGTTCCCTCAACAAACTTTAACAAGTTATTTAATACTCATAGCAATTAGTAAGAAAGAAATTTGAAAATGTATATCTAAACACAATGGGCAAACAGGAATTAGCATATGCATAGTGCACAGAACTTGAAATCAGACTTAAAGACTCTGAAGATGAAAGTGTTTGTCGTATCTGAAGTCCTATTATTAGATACTGAAGGCTTAAAACATGCTTTAATGTGCATGAAACTAAAAGTAATTTAGGAAATGATTATAAAGCTGTAGAATTCTACACGATGGTGCTTTCCGTATTTGTCATGCATGTGCCAATTGGAAGTCTAATTTCCCTTGCCTCTTAGAATTCAATTCCCTCATCAGTCACTGATGCTCTGATGACTCATAGAGGTTCTCCTGGTTGTGATCAGTAAAGCATTTTGAAATCTGGAATCACTAGACAATATCAATTCAGATATCATATATACTCTGTAACTATAAAACCATGTATGAGGAATACGGAAAAATATTAATGTCTCTCTCATCTCCCTCCTTTCCCTACTCCACCCCTCTCTTTCCTTTCTCTCTCCTCTTAGACTTCCAAAATGTACTTCAAATTATGGTGATAGCAAAATGTGCACATAATTGGAGATTTTGTTGTGAGTGTGACAGCTGTAAGCTCTTACGTTTTTCCATTGCCAGGAGTACAAACCAGTGACCCCAATGCTGTGGTCGTAGGACTGGCGCCCGAGCATTTTCACTACCAGCTTCTGAATCAAGCATTTCGGTAAGCTAGGTACTTTCCTTCTGGTCATATGCTTTCCCTTGTTTCTTCTTTGGAATAGCACATTAAGATTTTGTGTTTTAGTTTCTGACTACCTAGACTGCACATCAGGACAAACGTCTTCAAAGCCACTTCAATGTCAACATCAGATAATATTAACTATATTGGTTTCTGTTTTGTTTTTATTTTTTTTATTTTATTTATTTATTTATTTATTTATTTATTTATTTATTTTTATTTTTTTAATTTGAGACAGGGTCTCTGTGTAGCCCTGCCTGTTCTGGAATACTCTGTGTAAACCAGCTTGGCCTTGAACTCACAAAGATCAACCTGCTTCTTGTCTCCCAGTGCTGGGATTAAAGGCATGTGCCACTATGTTTTTAATTTTTTAATCTATGTTTATTTCTGTGTGTGTATATGTGTGTGCACGTGTGCATGTGTGCACATTCACTCACACACCTGTCGCTGCATGGAGACCAGAGGACAGCTTTCAGAAATTGTCTCTTCCCTTTTGCCATGTGGGTCCTGAGGATCATATTGAAGTCATTAGCCTTGATGCAAGGCCTTTACCTGCAAAATCTCATTTTGGTTTTGTTTTTCGAACTATCCGGATGTTAGTATGTGATGATCATGTTTCTCTCTTGTTTATAGGATCTATTTTCTAGAACAGGAATTCATAATAGAATGTAACTAGAAAGGAAGTAGGGTTTTGTGGGTCTTGTTGTTTTCTTTACTGTTGACATGTTCCACTGACAATGCTCGTCACTGAGAGAAAGTACATCTACCTAATCACCTAAAAACAACTAGGGTGATTCCCCCTCACTAAGAAGCCAGACTGTGAGAAAGTGGAGCTTTTGACCTCATTTTCCAAGCAACTAGGAGCGAGTGCTAATGATGGACTGCCCCAGAACAGTGAGCTCCAGTGACTGCAGTGTGAAGATGGAGATTCGGGTAGTGTCCACATGACTTGCTAGGTCACTGGGTTGGGGTGGGCCACTGAAGAAGAGTAAATCCAGAAAATGTTGGATTTCCAGCCTCTTCGAGTCCGTGAGAGCTCTGCTTGAGTAGCTAGAGACAGCCAGGTGGAGACACTCCAGTGCGACTGCAGACAGGTAGCACACTAGTGCTGTAAATGCAGTCTACGGTGTGTTTAGCTTACACCAGCTCCTGCAGATTTTCCAGAAGAAAAACTATGTAGTCATTCTCTTACTTTCCAAAAAAAGTTGGACATAATTTATGTACAACTCCGATCTTGAGACACATTGTGTTTTTTTGTTTTTTTTTTTTACCCCTTCAAGTTTTCATGTTCTTGCTGGGCGGTGGTGACACATGCCTTTAATCCCAGCACTCGGGAGGCAGAGGCAGGCGGGTATCTGTGAGTTAAGGCCAGCCTGGTCTACAGAGTGAGTTCCAGGACAGCCAGAGTTACAACAGAGAAACCCTGTCTTGAAAAAAAAATTTTTTGTTTTCTCTTCTTGTTTTTTATTTCTTGTCAAACAACTAAACAGTGTAATTGCCTTTATATTTAATGAAGGTGAATACTTTAAAATGTTACAGAAGAATACATTGAATTAATTTACAAAAAAGGTCAATAGTTTGACAGAGGACTAAGAAGGTAGACTGCTTGCCTACCATGCGCAAAGACCTTAGTTCAGTCCCCAGTACCGCATGAACTGGGAATGTTGTGGCATGCATTTGTAATCCCAGCACTCAGAGATGGAGGCAGAGGATCAGAAGTTCAGTCTCCCTCAGCCACACAGAGTTCAAGGTTAGCCTGGAAAACAAGATGCTCTATGTCAAAACAAACAAACAACAATAACGAAACAAACAAAAGAAGGGAATGCATACAAACAATGGCCTGGAGGACATTAGTGTGTTAGCTCGAGAACGCTCTTTCTTAATTTTTTTCTTCCAGTATGAGGATATATAAGAATCACTCTAATGTATACTTAATGTAGAATTCATTTCTTGATATGTATACCCTACAAGAAACTTTAATTAAACATAATAGCAGGTTTACACATCTGGCCACATTGTTTGCTGTCAGTTTTGGGAAAAGACCATCCTCCTGTAAAACCTGACTGGGCAGAAGTTGGAGTCTGAGGGCAGATGTTTTTTGCTGCATGCCTGGTCATTGTGAGTCCTGGGTTAATGGGAACCGCCATTATTTGCAGCTCTTATAGTCACTGTGATGCTTAAGCCTTTATTTAAAATCCATCTAGTTATTGCCAAACTGAGAATATGCTTCACAGTATATGGCATTAAAATATCTTATGCTTCACATACTTTAGTTGTCCTGCTTTAGTGTCCTGGAGAATTGCCTGCCCCCCTTCTGTAAGGCCTCCAGCAGTATCAGAGTTGGTGTTTATTTGAGATAGAAGCCCTGCATTGTTCCTTCCTCCTGTTACCTTTATGCATTCTTCTAGCCGCAGATTTCAAGAAGAAGCTATTGATTGATTTTAGCTGGTAATTTGGGAAGGACATATTTAATAGGAAGTTGGGAGGTCTGTTTTAAATGAATACTAGACTCAGGGTAATAAAAATGTATGTTGACATAATACTGGCTTTGTAATTGCTCGGATGCTGTCTAATTAGTACACTTTCCTAACCATATTGATTTTTCAGACACCACATTTTAAAGCATTACAGTGTACTTATAGGTCAACTCTAATTTCACAAATGCACTTAACAGCTGGATGGAGAGTTAACAAAGATTCTGGGTCTTGCCCTTGTTTGCATATTGATGTTCCCACAGAGACTGTGCCTTCCAACCAGTGACTGCAGCTGTTTGGATTATATGTGGCAAATATAGGCATCTCAAATGAACCACCGATTAAATTACTATTCACGTTGATAATGAGAATAGACGCTGGATGTAAAAGCCCATCACGTAACTGCCTTCATAGGCATTATGCATCAAGACTGATGATCAAATTCCATTTTACACTGCCGCATCCCTGTTCCGTTCTTAATGAACTGGCCTTGCTGAGATGCATGGCAGGTACATACATATGTCTTACCTGCCCGGCTGAAACAGAATGGTTTTAAAGAATTGATTTAGGGAAAGGATGTAAACCAGCTGTCAAAAATAGGTTTTGTCTAAAACATTCAAATCCTAAGAACCTATGGGAACTTCTGGCCTCTTTACTTAATGTACACTATATAGGAATAATTAATGTTCCTGTACCTCTCAGCTATTTTAAGAAGTAGAAAGTATGCATATGTTTGATGTCTGTGAATGCTCCCACCATGTGCCCAAGTGCACCTTGGTGATCACTAGAGTATTAGGGTCATGAACTTGGTGCTCTTGTCACAGATAATGCTCATGCATTTCTCTATCTGTAACACATACATAGCTATCCCTAAATGGTAAAAAGTATTAATTTTTTATCTTTAATAATACTTCCTCACCATTTGGCTTTCTTTCCTAGAAATACTATATGCTTCATTAATATAAATGTAGTTCTATTTTTAATTTTCACAGGAGTATTACTAGGTTATAACAGAGTCTGTTTATTTTATGATAATGATTGAAAGGAAGACTACATAAGTAAATAGATTACTTAATAATCTAGCTTGAACCTAGAATTAATAAGACTAAAAATACCTAATCATGAAAATAGCATGTTTTTGTTTTGGAAAATTGTAAATGTACAAGAAAGAGTAACAAAAAATTACCTGCTTCCACCACCTCGAAAGAATCATAATCCATGTCTTAGCACATAGCTAGTTTATTGGCTTCTGTGCACATATTTGCGTGCACTAGAATGTCACTGAATGCACTGATGCAGGCATCACAGCTTCCATATTCAGGCACATAAAGGAGCCAGTGTTGAGAGACAGCTTTGAAGCTTTCCTGTCCCTCTTACAGGGTCTGATTACTCTCCCAGGGTTGGAGTTGTGCAGGTCTTAGTGCTTTTTTGGATTGAGAAGGGTCTTCCTTCCTTCCTTCCTTCCTTCTCTTCCTTCTCTTCCTTCTTCCCTTCCTCCCTCCCCTTCTTTCTGTCTTCTTTCCTCTCTCCCTCCCTCCCTCCCTAACTCCTTTTCTTTCTTTCCTTCCTTCCTTTCTTTTTTTTTTTTAATTAAACAGTTAGGAATAGACTGGAGAAATAGCTCAGCCATTAAAAGCACTGGCTGCCCTCCCAGAGGAATATCCAAATGCATAGGTCTCTCACAGGCACACAGGCAAAACATTCATACATATAAAGGCTTTTTAATTTTTTTATAGTTCTATACATTTATATAAAGACATCTGGTCATTTTTAACTTCTGCCTTCTCATCTCCCTCCCTCTCTAACTGAAACCCCCCTCCCAACAAGTTGGGGGGAAAGTCTTACAGTTGCTGTTGAATGGAAGATTGCTTGCTTAGAGGCAGATCTTTTTTAACAGCAGCAAAAATCAGGTGTAAGTGTTCCAGTATATTTAACTGTGAATCCGAAGAAGTTAGCAGATGGGACAGAGGAAGATGAGCAATGATGGCCTCTGTGAATGCTGTGTGTGTAACTCTGAGTGTTTAGAGCCCTGGGCAGGAGACATTTCAGAGTAATGTGGACTAGGGACAAAATAGTGATTTTTTTTGAGGGACTCTTTTGCCTTTGAAATGAATATCTGCTGTGCAGCCCAAATTAAAGTCCAAAAAAGGTCAGCAAAATGGCTGAGTGGAGAAAGGTGCTTGCTGCCCAGTGACCTGAGTACAGTCTCTGGAACCCACTTGGTGGGAAGAAAGAACCTACTCCTGCAAGCTTTCTTCTGATTTCCATTAGTGTACTGTGGCAAAAGTGTACCCACACCCATACCTGCAAACAAACAAATGTAAAATAAAGTCCAAACAATAAAAAGTTAAAGCTCTGGACATGATAAATGGAAATACGGCTCAGGAGATTTTAGACACTTGTGTAACCTGAACTGTGTTCACAATAAAGAACATTGCTTGCACCCCAGATGTTCCGTTTGCTGGGCAGTGCTACTTCCCTGCCCCCTGTGACCCCACTGTGGTTTCTGTCACATGAATGAAATTGTGCGCAGGTCACTCTTTGTTGCTGGTTTGGGGATTTACCCACATGTGGCAGGCAGCAGAGCTTCACTCTTCATATTGCTCACTGCTGCGCTGTAGCTGAGGCTTACTGGGTGAGCTTTCCATGCTCTCTGTCTGATGTTCCCGGCCACTTACTTTGTCTCCAGTTTTGCCACTGTTACATTCTTCTTCATTTCTGTGTGGGATATACACATTTGTTCACGTGCGTATGGATTTATAAGTGAAGTTGCCAGATAATGGAGTAGGTAACCGTTTAGTCTTAGTTGATATTGTCAGTTTTCCCAGTGCGAGCACCAGTCACACATGCTCACTAGCCCACTTACTCTGCTTCTCACCAGTCCATGGATAATCTGTGGGATTGTGGATGGCTTCTTAATGGGGTTCATTTATTCCTTTGATGAGTAGTGTTATTGGACATTAGATAGCTTCTTTTATGATGCGCCCATTCATATCTTGTGCTCTGTCTGGCTGAGTTATCTTTTGTATTGATGTGTAAGGTTTTCTTGGTTTCCATAGGTAATGTAGACACTGTCCAGACTGGATTTGCCTTTTTGCTCTCCTATTAATGTGAGAGCACAAAGTTCTTAATTTTGATGGGGTCCTATTTGTCAATATTTTTTTCTGTTCTGCTTAAGAAATCTTTTTATTTATGAAGATTATTATTTATTTATGAAGATACTATGTTTTCTTCTGTAAGCTGTTTTTTTGCCTTCAACGATTAGGTGGGATCTAGTTTCTTCTTTATGACTCACATGAAGAAAAATGAGTGATTCTCAAGTGAGGCTTGAGACGGCTTCCTGTATAGCTCAGCTTGGCGTTGAACTTGTGATCTCCTGCCTCAGCCTCCCAAGAGCTGGGTTGTATCGTAGCGGCCTGCTCCTTCCCCACCCAATGACTTAACATAAACCAATAAAACTGAAGGGTGTTTTGGAGATTATATTCCAGCGAGGAAGATAACACAGATGGATAGAACTGCAAGCAGTGGCAAGTGAAGAGGAAGGCCATTTGCTCAAAGGAAGAGATGGGGAATGCTCTCTTTGATGTCCTAACACTCAAGCTCAGACCATCAGATGGTCAGGAAAGCTCTGTGAACAGTGTGGGACCATTCAGGTGGCGGGGACATCGAGTCTGCGAGGCAGGACAGAGTTTGAGTTTTCCAAGGAAATAAGAGCAGACGGTGCCCACGGTTGGGAAGGCTGTAGCCACTTAACATGACCAGTGATATGTTAATAAGACACATGAGACATGTTTAAAAGTACAAGCCAGACAGACTTCAGCAGAGAGCACAGCACGCCACCTTCCAGCCATCTTCCAGCTTCAGCTGCTCCTCCTCATCTATCTTACCTTAAAAGCCCCTCCTAGTTCTCTCTTAGAAGTCATTTGAATGATCAGAGAGATGCAGTGGTTTACTCCTCCCAAACCTTTGGACACTGGGGTGCATCCATATCTATTGTAGGGTGCCACCACACAAAAGGGGCCAGGCTCCATCTGAGTTATCTCCTGATTTTATAGTGGGGTAACTATAGAACAATAGGAGGGACCAGGCATGCCTAATGTTGGCTTCCAGTCTGGTAGAGCATCCAAATGACTTCTTTATCAGCAACTCTATTTACATTGAGCTGAGAGGGTAGCTCTTATTCACATTAAAAGGCAGGCTGTTTCAACTGTAGAAATCACATCCTGCCAGGCTTCAGACAACCAGGGCAGTGAATCTTCAGTGAATATAGTATCTGAGCTGTGTTCAAATAACCTCAACAGAAGGTGGCTGGAGACGCGCTGGGTGGAGTGGGGCAAGACCTGACAGCTGTGTGCCTGCATTCTTTCGCCTGCAGTGAGAACTTAGCAAAGATCCCAAGCAGGGAGGGAGCATGGTCCCTTGTGTGCCTCTCAGCCCCACTGTGGCCTGTGCAGTGGGTTGGAGCACTCGGGCAAGAGAGGCATGCAGGAAGATCTGCTGGAAGGCTGTTGTGTCGAGTTGAGGTGAGAAGAACATTTTCAGACACTTTAATTTTTGTTTTAAAAGAAGTTAGTGGATCAGAACATGGAGATAGTGGGAGAGAGCGAGAAATCCAGGTATACCTGGGTTCCTGGCTTGACTCACTGGCGAGTTTCTTGAGGCAGGAAGACTTTGAAGGACCAGGGTGAGGGAGACTGGCTTGCTAGATGTTTGGGGCGTCTGACAGAGACTCAGGCTGTAGACCATCTTCAGCAGAAATGGTGACCGAGTGGTCGTGGTCGTAGAGGGTGATGGTATTTGAAAAGGTGGCGTAGTGCGAGAAAGAGAGTGCTGGTTCGCCGGGGCGGTCCAGGTCTGACCCTGGTTCTGCTTTCTGTGAAACAAGGCAAACTGGACTGCTGTGCAGAGGTCCCTCTAACACAGCCTGCAGCTCTGAGCTGTAGCCAGTCCATCTGCTTCCGGCTGGCTTTTCTCTTGCTGTGTTCCCTTGGACTCTTGTGGCTCTGTTCCCTAGTTAGGATTTTTTATTCCTGGCCTGAGATTCACAGCCAGAGGTTTTGGTATCGGGCCTTCTTTCTTTTTCCTTTGTTTCTTGTGCCACAGTAGGCTTATAATTAGGAAACTCGAGATGTCCTGCCATCGTGTTGTTTCTAGTAACAGAAATAGCTGCCCTTTGTTGCCTACCCAGTAGACACAGGAGCATCCTGGGTGCAGAAGTAGCTGCTTTTAATACATGTTCTTTCTCTGGAGACAGCATCTCCTGTGTAGTCCAAACTAGGCTTGAACTTGAGATCTTCCTGCCTCTGTCTCCACAGAGGGAATTCTGGGAGTACAGGTGTGTGTGTCCATGCTTGGCTCTATTTTCTGAATATTTTTTGAATATTTTATTTAAATATTTTCTGAATTTATTTAAATATTTCAATATTTTCTGAAAAATATTTAACCACAAAAGGCCTTCAAATCTGTGCCCTAGAAAACTTTTATTCAAATGTGCCTCAACCCTTCCCAGATTCTTCGAGACTCATGCTGAGCAGAGAACAGTAGCAGCAAGAACCGCCTTCCCAGCCCCACAGAGGCAACTCAGCTCAGGGAGACAGAGAGGAACCCACAGGTTCAGCCTTTCCAGGGCAGGCACTGGAAATTAAGTATACACATCAATCAAGCGATAATTCTCATCCCCAGTTAATACATAATAAAATATTAACCAAGCTAAATCAAACAAGTTTTTAGTTTAGCTATATAAGTAGAAAGCAATTTTGAGGTCTGTTGCATAAAGAATTTCAGTTCCGTGGTGCAGAAGCAAATAACTGGGGTTGGGAGGCGGGGCTAGCTGCACTGAGCTGAGTAGCTGCTCTCTTGTGCTCTTTGGGACCAGCGGAGGACTCTGCAGGCTCTGTCCTGTGCTGGGAGCAATCTGTAGTAACTAACAGTAAAGCCTTGTAGTAGTCCGGTATTGGTTTTTACTTAATAAAATATTTAATCATAAATGTCTGAATTCTGCATCTCCCACAGGAAGTTATTTCTGTGCCCACTGACAAGAATAATTTAGCAGTTTCATAGCTGAGCGCTTAATTACTCATAATTGTGAGGGATAAGATGTGATGAATTCTTCCTCCATGGACATACTAAATATTTTAACTAAGTAGATGACTTAAAGTAAATTAAGCTAGTGAGGTCATTTATTACATTGGTTAAAATCAGATTAAGTAATAATATCATGTCTCACATTCCATTAGACAGCAGTCCAAGCGTGACTAAGGCTGCATTGTTGGGGTAGGTGGCAGATTTGAGGGGTGCGGATTAAGTTTGTGGAGATTTGCAGTGCTTTTGCTCCCCAGTTGTATGCAGAGCTTGTTTCTCACCGCTGGAAAGTCTTGACGCCTCTTGTGTCCTAGAAGAGCACAGTCTGCCCTGTGTTAGATTTCATGTGGGCTCGCCCTTAAACCTTGTTAGTGAGTGTGCTTCAGGCCGATGGCGTGACTTGCGGTGTTGAAGCAGTCAGAAGGTTGTATGAAGAGGTAAGATTACAAGGAGAAACTAGGAAAGTCTATTCAACTTCTAAAGGGAAAAGAACCTTACATTTTAAAGTAGAAGGGACAGAATTGCAAGCAATGTGCGTGCTCTTACATCACCGCAGAAACAACCCTACGGAGCCTGTGAAGACGCCCGCGCCCCTGCCTCCCGTTAGGGAAGGGAAACAACTCTCATTAAGTTAAGCTGCTTCCCTCCAGTGCCTTGTTTAGCTTTAGTTCTCTTAATTCTCTTTCCCTGGTGATTTGGGTAAAGTGTGTGCAACCACTAAAGGTAAAAGGTTGAAGCAATCCCAAATTTAATAATCTATCACCTTTCTTTAGTGTATCTGTGTGTAATTCCCAGAAGTTCTTTGTGAATTCATTAGAAGATAGCAAGTCATTAAAAGTTAATAAGAAACTGTTTGTTTCTGTGAATGTGAATAAAATCACTTTGTGAGTCTGACATTTTTTCCCAGTCATAAAAGACTTGCTTTTAGCCTCTCTCCATTTTTTCCCATCTCTCTAGATTACTCCTGGAGGGAGCCCCTCTGATAGCTATCCACAAGGCCAGGTACTACAAGAGAAAAGATGGCTTAGCCCTGGGACCAGGACCATTCGTGACTGCTTTAGAGTATGCCACAGACACAAGAGCCATAGTAGTTGGAAAACCAGAGACGACATTCTTCCTGGAAGCACTGAGGGACACAGGCTGTGCCCCAGAGGAGGCTGTCATGATAGGAGATGTAAGTAGAGGAGCCCAAGAGATGTCCTGACTTGTCTGTCATGCCAGGAGAGACAGCTACAAAGCTCTGCTCCCTGTGGCAGCTTTCCTATAGATGCTCAGTGGTATTCCTGTAAAAATAGAGATGTTGTGTCTAATGTGTCTCCATGGTGACTGGATATATATAACTGAAAAGCCATTTATATTCCAGTCAGTTAAATGCTTTATGAATCTTTCTAAAGAAAATCCCGATACAGATCTAAAATATTTGAGTATAGCTTATGCAGAAAGCAACCTATACCAAAAGAATTCTACCATTGTTGTCTTTTTAGCATATACTTACGGAAGAATTACCCAGTCTAGTTGATACTGGGCACGTTAGCTCTTTGATTACTGGGGCAGAGCCTGGAATGAGTGGAAGCCCTCAATAGTCACCTGTGCTGATGAGCACCTTGGTTTGTCCTTGTGAACTGAGCCAGTATTATTTCCTATGTGTGCTGTGTGTGGTCTGAATAGTTTATTTTAGCTCTAAATGACAGCATGCCAGGCTGGAAGCAACCACTAAGAGTGTCTGGCCCAATCCTCACATCAGGAAACTGAAGCCTAGGGAGATGGGTCTCCTGCCTAGCACAGATGGATATAGACCTCAGAGTTTGGACCCCCTCCTAGCTTTTTAGTCTATGGTTGTGAGTCATAGTCCTCCTAGCCTTCTGCTTCTTGAGTCAGTCGACAGAATGGTCATTAAACTTGACTGTAGTTTGAGAAACTATGTTTTTTGTCCCGCCTTTCCCTCTTGGCATTCTACCTAATTTTTCCAGGCAAGTGTGTATGACAAGTTATTTATCTGGGGCTGAAAGTTCCAAGAGATACTGGGCTGGCCGGAGGAGGAGGAGGAGGAAGCATGCAGCAGTGAGCTCAGCTGCGTGTGGGTGCGTCATCCAGGAGAGAGGCCGCCCGTCCTCTCCTCCCCATCCCTATTTCTTCAACAGGGGAGATCCAGCTGTGATAACATAACAGGCTTGTAGTAGACTTCAATGGAAGATTTGGGCATTTGGGAAAATCATTTCCAAGAACTCTTGTTGAATAGTAATCATCTTTTTTTAGAAAGAAATTGTCTTCAGGCATGATCTAAGTGTGCTACCAGACATGAATTAGCAAGCGTGCTTGTCTGATGCTTTTCCAGGCCTTGAATTTTCAGTTACCCCACATCCATTGTCAAAACCAACCAAATATATGTAGTCTGGCTTTCTGGGTTTTTTTTTTTTTTTTTTTGGTGTTTGTGTTGGGGGTGGGGATGGAGGCGGGAAGAGGCAGGGTGGTTAAGATGGAATTCACTGTGCTGCCAGCTAGCCTGAAACTTCTGGGCTCAGTTTTCCTGTCTCAGATTCCTAAGTGCTGGGACCACAGGTATGTGCCACCATACCCAGGTCCACCAACCACATTCCTCTCTGTCTTGAGTAAGAATTGGTCCAAGGAGCTCTCTCACGGTTGCTCTGATTCCCAAGTGTGAAATGAATGTACATAGTCTGCTGACATACACTGTTTGACTTGACCCTACCTGGTTGGATGGACCTTAAAGACGTTTGGCCACAGTAAAGTTATACTGTGAGTCTAGTTCATTGACTACAGCTTAATCATTCCCCTCACAAGGATGCGATTTCTCATGATCCCCCTCACAAGGACAAAAGAGTGCGTGAAAAGCATGGAGATCCCCACCATCCTGTGCTCAGTTCCTGGGGCTCCTGCTCATTGTCAGCTTCTGCCCAGAGATACCCTCAACCATGGCTTCCTTCCCGAGAATGTGTACACAGTTACTTGACCCTTTATACAATGTTCTTTTCTTTCATTTTAAGAAAGAAGAAAAGCAGGGAATTTTAGGTGGCCAGTGCAGCCCAGTCAGCCATTGGCAAGCCAAGTGGAGACTCTGGGCTAAATGTCTTCATGCTTTTCCAGGATTGCAGGGATGATGTTGGCGGGGCTCAGAACACTGGCATGCTGGGCATCTTAGTCAAAACTGGTATGTATCTCCTATGTATGCCTTTTCAAAGATGAGGAGGAGTGGGGCACATAGCACACCTTTAACCCCAGCTCTTGGGCGGCTGAGACTGGGGATTGCCATGAGTTTGTGGGCAAGCTGGTCCACATAGCAAGTTCCAGGCCATCCAGGAACCCCTGTCTCCCTGAAACCAGGATATTAAGAGTTCACCATTGCTAGAAGAACAGCCTTTATGGAAGTGGCAGAGGTCCTCAGCACTTTAGTTCTTCTACCATGAAGCAAAAGGAAATGAGTTTAGCATTCCAGGAACAAAGGCAGTGCGGAGCCAGAGCCGGCTGGAGGCACTGGAATACTTAACCCAGTGATGAGCACACACAGTTGACAATCCACTTTTGTAGGATTTCCCAGAAATGTGATTCACATCAGCGTAAGCAGGAGCCCTGGGTCATGGTGCTCTGGAAGTAACTCCTCTTTTGTGTGGAGTGCACGATGAGGAAGTAGTTCTCTAGGAACTGGCCTGCTCGGGGCTTTTATCCTCTGTGTTCATTGTACATTTTTAAAGTATATGCAGAAAACATTTTTCTTGTCTCTTAACCTGTTCTGTTGGTGATCAAAAGTCTGGGAGACTAGGAACATAGCTCAGCGGTAGAAGGCTTGCCTAGCATGTGCAAAGCCCTGGCTTCAAACTTCAGCACTATAGAAAAGGAAGAGTTTACCAATTATTTCCACCAAAATTAGTTTCCTTCACACAGTCTCTCAAGTGTAGGAAAAAGGTAATACCTTCTCTGGGCAGATTCAGCTGATCCAGTATTTTGACAGCGATGACTGGTTAATTGACCCGTGTCTTGGTCTCAGCTCTGTGTGGCTCATTGTGTGAGTTGGATCAGGCGAGGATCAAAACATAAGCACCGAAGAATCATTACAGGAAAGTGACCATGAAAGTGTGATCTCTTAAGAGCTTCTTGTTACCTGCTTGGAAAATGGCAGGCAGCTGAGTAAGAAGGTGCCTCCTTTACGTCTATAAAACCTCTCCGAGTGCCGCACGGACTGGTTCAGTTGTGAGCCAGGCCAGGAATCCCAGAGTCAAGCGTTACACAGCAGGCCTGCACTTGGCACCTGGCTTGTATCTCGTCTTCTATTTTAGAAAGCATTTAAGTCACAAGCCCATCTTTAGGGCTGAAGGTTGGGAATAAGATGATTCTGGGGTTTGACAGAATCCACCGTGAGGTGGCCCTATCCCCCATCCCCATCCACTGTGAAAGGCCAGAGGGCCTGGGAAAAGTGACCAGTGCGACAGTTGTTTGAATTGCCTTCTTGCCTCCTAAGGCTTCAGGGAAGGGTGCTTTTGGGAGAGGTGCAGCCCTTGACTCCGGTGATTGTAGGGTGCTCCTGGGTGTGTTGGACTTGGCTTTCTAGCTACAGCCTTGTTTCACCGACTTTACCTTCATTTTAGGGAAATACCGAGCAGCAGATGAAGAAAAAATTAATCCACCTCCTTACTTAACCTGCGAGAGCTTCCCTCATGCTGTGGACCACATTCTGCAGCATCTCCTGTGAGCGGCAAGTGATGTGAGGCAGCTGGATCCGCGGCATCCACTGTCTGGACCTGGCGGTGACCTCACAGGCCCACTGTCTGGACCTGGCGGTGACATCACAGGCCCACTGTCTGGACCTGGCAGTGACATCACAGGCCCGCTGTCTGGACCTGGTGGTGACATCACAGGCCCACTGTGTGGGCCAGACGGATCTCTTTCTAAGGCAGTGACATCAGTAGACAGCTCTGTCCAGTGCTGATCCTGTTTAACCCTCTTTCATTGTGTGTTAATTAGAAAGAGGGGGTTGAATTGCAGCCAGCCCTAAGCCTTGCTAATCTCTTTTGTTTTCTTTTGTAAAAGATGAGACCTGAAGAAAGAAAGGGAGGGCTGAGATTTTTGTGCCATTCCTGTTAAAATATTTATCAGGTTCACTGGGCCGGGAGGGGGAGCTCCTGGGAGTAGAGTAGCTGCAGTTCTCACTTTCTCTTTGCTGGAAGCGGGAGGGGTTGTCTGTGAGCACAGCTGAACGGTGGTTCTTAAGTCCCACACAAATGCACTGAAAGGGACATTAGGCTGCTGCCAGGACACAGAGTTCAACTGTGAAACACAGCAGAAGCGAATGCAGGAGTCAGCGTGCGAGTCCTGCTGAGATCCAGTGAGGTTGCTTTAACAGATGTGGAAAGCCAGATCTTCCCTTTATTCCCAGCACAGATGACTTCTTTTTCTCTTCATTAGCCAGAGACGACTAATTTGAATTTAGAACCCGAATTTAATTTAAAATAATATTTCCATTAATAACCTATTCATTGCAGATACCTATTATACTGTGTAACAGTTGTTTTGGAAATTTTATGTAAAATTAAAACTATCAGTATTTTACAGATGTTTTAATTAGACATTGTTATTAACAGGAACGGTGCAGAAACTAGAATCAAGCCTTTAATGTCTTATAGACCGTGCATTTTTGAAGTTAGTGTCCACTGGGGACCTATTAACTGTACATTTGCAAGATTTCATTATTTTTGCCTCTGACACTATGGGAGAAATCTTTTAGGAACTATTGGGACAGATTCAAGCTTTTATGTACTTCTTACTACAGTTGTAAAATGAGATCTCGTCTCGGCGCCTGGATTATTCTTCTCGTGTTAAACCCACCCAAATGAAGGAGACTAAGTGGGTAATGATTTTCCTGGTGCATCTGCGTGCTGTGCTAATCCGAGGCCATGGCAATCGTTTTACAGGGCTCTTGGGCATTGAATTATTAGAATGTAATTGTGCATCATCACACTGCTCACCTTATTGAGGCACGCACTAATGTTAATGAGTTTCAGGCTTTGATGCTTGTTTAGAGATCAGCTCTGCCTTGGATGGAAGGGAACAAAGCTAAATAAATGGTACTTCAGCAAGTGCTCTGTTCTTGGTTTTGCAAACGCTCCAACTCTGTACTTGCACCCTGTCAAGTGCAGATGACAGTATGACTTGCCCACCATTCCCAGTCAGGAAGTGTGGAGTGGCTGAGGACACCTTCTGTTTCCTGGCGAGCTCAAGCCCTCTGTGAACAAGAGTAAGTCACCTCACTGACCCCACTACACAGTATTGCCATGAACATCAAGTGTGGGAACCCATATTAAGTACTTAGCCTAGAAAACCTGAAAAGGGCTGTCTTGATGAGGATTGGTCTTTAGAGTCAAAGACCCTATATATACCTCATTACCTCTGGGAGAGCTGTGTTTGGATAAGCTCTGCCCACAGGGAAGCAGCACCTCCCTGGTGCCTGGGGAGGGGCCATATCTTAGTAAGCATCTCTTGGCCTCATGGAGGAAATGTAACAAGTGTCTAGGGGCTTCTTTTACCAGCTTCTCAGTTCCTTTTCTTGTTGCTATGACAAAATGCTTTGATAAAAGCAACTTGGAGAAGTTTGTTTTAGTGCGCAGTCCACAGTACAAGCTCTCAATGGCAGGGAATCCAGGTAGCAGGAGCTTGGAGCAGCTGTCCACATTACATGTCCACTCAGGAGAATGTACCGTATCGCTCAGGGACCTCTCTCCGTTTTATACAGTCCAGGATCTCAACCAGGTAATGGTGCCACCCAGATCAGACAGATGGACAAAATCAAGATAATGCCCCACAGGCAGCCCAGAGTGATTGTTGGTTCTCCCGGGATAGCACAACCACACACAGGCCATCCCATAATTAAAAGGGTTATGTTGATACAGAAGACTGTATCTACATCAGTTTCACATTACCTTTTCTTGGGCCACAACAGGGACTAAATGGCACTTTGGGAGTAGGAAGGTCAGCAGACACCATAGGGAATGATGGGTGTCACAAGCAGTGGACACACTGTGTGGTAGAGTGCAGAGCCAACCCGGTGGCGGCCAGATGGGTTCTATCACTCCTCGCCTCGCACAGCTGCAGGTGGGGTACAGCTCATCTGCCTCCACCCTACCTATCATAACGACAAGACGTAGAGGAGGGACCGCCCCATTGTGATGGCTCCACAGATGTTGCCTCCAGGTGTGATGTCAGGTACTACCTTGGAATTACAGCGCTGTCATTTCACCCTTAATCCCACACTTTAAAACCCCAGGATCTTGTAGGGCAGGGAAGGTGGAAACACCTCTGGATTTATTATGTTCAGTTAGCTTTGGATCAGTGGTTCCTGCAACGTGAAATTAAAGTCCTTAGGCACCTGCAATAAAAAATTTTTAAAACTGCATTAATCTATTTGACCAAACCACTCTGCCCTGAATGGCAGAATGAACCCTGTTTCATATTCCAGTCATCTGCGTGGAGCCATGTCTACATTATTATGTTTATTTGTCGTAAATCACAAAGGCCTTTTCCCACATAAATTCATGAGGGTTTTACTGGCTTTTTATGATACCAGCCATCAAGGCCTACTAGCTAGAAGCACACTGCTGTCTTTAAGAGGCAGCAGTGAAACACCAGATCAAAAATCATATAAGCTGCACAGGGCACTAACAACTTCCGGTATCTTCTCCTATTTACTTTCATGTCCTATGTCCATGGCCGACGTGCCTGAGAAGCGTGTGTTTGTTAAATGCTTACTATGGCTAGAGCATAAGGAAGACAGCAGCCACAGCTTTGTCTCCTAAGATGTGGATCTTCTAGTCAGGCATTGGGGCATATGAAAACATACCTAGCAATACAAAGGGCTCTGACAAGTTAAAAGCAATCGCAGACTTCCTATACTAAGTGCAGTAAGCTGAGTGCTTGGGAACAGTAGTCATAGTGTCTCGAGCTCAGGTAGCCGTGGGCCTATACTGTCTTAAAGAACATTTCATTCATTCAGTGGGAATGAAAAAAAAAGGGACCTCAAACCATGCACGGAGCTTATGTCTGAGGAGGACAAACAGAAGCGAATAAACAACTGGCTAATATGGTGAGAGCGACTGCTGTGTGATGTAGAAGACAGTCACGGACAGTAAGGCTGGGTTTAACTGGAGGTGAGGCTGTCCACGGGTAGGTATCTAAAGGATGAGAATGGTACAGGAGCAAGGGACGACTGACCCTAGTTGCCAGCATTTGAGAAAGATGTTCAGATGCAGGTCATGCCCATGTGTTTCTAGGAAGACTAGGAGATCTGGAAATGTTGGGTCTAAATTCAGCTGGGCTGAGTCATTGCTGTGCCCTTCAGAGAGCTCTGGCCCTCACCAGTTCGCCTCCCTCCCCACCTCCCTCTACCGTGTACTATACCTAGCATACTTTACTCCAGCTCCAGGGATCCAGGGATCCAACACTCTCTGACCTCCATGGTGTCTGTACACGTGATATACACTCACGTAGACACCCTAGAGTAAGCCCAGGCATTTGTTGCTGTCCTTTCTCAAACCCCCATTAACATAAGGAAAGGGATAGAGAAGTTATCAGCCAGTAAGGGAATTCGAATGAGAAGTAACAGTGGAAGATGGGAAGTGGATGGAGTGCTAATAACCATAAGTGAGCAGGCATGCACGCACACGCGCACAGATGCACACACACACACGCACACACACACGGATGTGCACATGCGCACACAAAACACCAAAAAGAACAACACAAAACAAAGCAAAAAAATTTCTACATATATATTTTATCCTTCAGAACACCCCGGAGGGCTGGAATCTTTGCGGTACCAGGTAGAGCCTGAAGTGTAAGATAGGGCTAGAAAGTCAAGTGATTGAAAGTTAGCTAACAAACTACTTGGAATCCAGAAGCCCTGAGTAGGCAGGGCAAGAGAACGGAGGTTTTGCTGTACTCTCCGGGAAAGCAGGAGTTAAGGCCTTGGGGGTAGTAGGTATGGTGGCAAGACATGAGTCATGGCCGGTCTGCTAAGGTAAGACAGATTGAAAAGAATGTAGGTGCAAATATGGATCTGTAGTGGTCCCCTTCCCTGGAAGAGAGGAAGTGGGGAGTACAGAGTGTTGTATGAGGTGCTCGGCCATTTAGAAGAGCATATTGCTGGGCATGTTAGTGCAGCCTCTAGTCCCAATCCTCAGGAGGCAGAGGCAGGGGGATCTCTGTGAATTCAAGGTCAACCTGGTTTTTAAAGAGAGTTCCAGGCCAGCCAGCATTGTACAGTGAGACCCTGTCTAAAGGGGGGGAGCAGAAACGATGTATCTGACAGGCTTGAGAATGTGTTACAAGAAAGAAATTAAGAACAGACATTGAGAAAATATTTTTCTTCAAAATAAAGGTCTCAGTTCACAAATAAGGAATACCACAGGGAAACTTCTTCAAATTTTTATAGTCGAATTCTGAGAAAAACCTCCATTGCCTGACCCAAAACCACATACCCATAAACAAAATCTTCACTCTGCTGACATCTATGTACCAAGATCTCATGTTCCCAAAATAATACAGTTCTCCAAATTAATCCAGAGTTCAAGGGTAATGTCTTCCCCTTCATCCCAGTCACACTTGGGAGGCCCTGGGCTGCCTCTGGCCAGGTCAGGCTGGGTGCAGCTTCACACAGATTCGAACTTCTCCTGCCAGTCCAGGTACTTCTCAGTCAGATACTTTGCTGAAGGCTTGGTGTGAGCCAACACATCCAGAAAGTCCTCCGTGGTCACGGTATCCAACCGAATCCCAGCCAAATTGCTGTTCTCTAGACAAAAAGGCGACAGAGTACAGAGCTGCACCTCGTGGCCGTCAGACTTCTTCAAAGACTGATAGGCCAGGCCTGGAGACAGTGCATGATACCCTGTTCTTGATGGCTAATGTAGCTGAAATGCACATCTGAAGAGGGCTGTGGGAGAAACTTCTTAACGTTCAATTGAGGCTTTAAGCCCTGGCGACGACATCACCACCACCCCCACCCCACCACCACCACCACCCCACCACCACCACCACCACCACCACACCAGACCACCACCACCACACCAGACCACCACCACCACACCACCACCACCACCACCACACCACACCACCACCACCACCACCATACTACCACCACCACCACCACCACCACACCACACACCACCACCACCACCACCACACCACCACCACCACCCCGCTTCCAAAAGGGACTTAGATAAATTGTTATCAAGGAATTATTTACTATTTGTATAGTTCCTCAAATGGATCCAGCCCCACATCGGCGTGTGCCAGAAAAATCAAGGCCCAAGCTCAGAGGGGAAGGCGAGCAACGTAAATCTTGCCACAGAGGAAGCAGCTGAGTACAAGGGAGATGATGATTTGACCAGAGAACATTAACAGATGTAAAAACCGAAGAGCCTGGAAAACCAGGCGCCAGGCTCCCTCTGCTGGTGAGAGCGTGTAGTACTTTTGCGTGCACTGCAAGTGTTCGGCCTCTGAGCTACACCTTGAGCCCATATTAGCGTTTGTATTTTGAGACGGTCTAGTTAAGTCCCCAGGCTGGCCTTTAACTTGCTCCGGTCTTAGCTCCTGAGTGGCTGAGAACGTAAACATGCACTACCACATCCCGCCAAGAGTTAGGGTACTTGAGCACAAATTTCTCTCCGAAGGCACCATCACTGTGACCCCAGACATACCTGACTGGTGATTTTCAAGCACATTGAAGATCTTTCTCACTGGCCGCATAGCTGCCTCCCTGCAGACTAGCTTAATGTCGGAGCCTGAGTAGCCCTCTGTCTCCTGAAACAGTGGCAAAGCCAGCAGTCAGCAGGCAGAATGCTGGTGTCCTCTTTGGTCTCGTATGCAGGATCCAGTATCGGAACGCTGGCTTAGAAATTTGTCATCCCTGCTCACTATACCGACATCCCCTAGCAATGCTGGAGGGAGAGAAGGTGATGGCTAGTCCAGCTAACCTGGCCAGACGGGCGAGAGCTTCCTCGTGCTGTCAAATACACCATGAGATCCAGTGGAGGACTGGCCCGTTCAGTGTTGCCTAATGGGCCCTTACCCTAAGTCCAAGGTGGTCACATGTGGGTATTTTGTCCTTGTGTTAAATAAGGCCACTCCAGCTTTTAGAAAACAATACATTTAAATGTCTTCCCAAGCAGATATCCTGAGAGTAGATGCCTGTGATTACTGTTCTTGGTGGTCAACTTGACTACATCTGGAATTAACTAAGACCCAAGCAACTGGGTATCTGTGAAGGGTATTTTCTTTATTAAATCATCTGAAGTGGGAAGACACTTTTAATTCAGACTTGCGGTAGGAAGGTTCACCTTTTCTGGGCCATACCTTCTGCTGGTAGCCTATATTAGGACATGGAAGAAGGAAGCTTACTCTTTTTTGCCTGCTTGTTCTTGCTCTCACTGGCATGTCCATTCCTTCACTGGCATTAGAGCCTGCTTCTTTAGGATTCTGGCATATACTGAAGACCACCTGAGACACCCAGCCTCATGGACTGAACAACTATTGGATTCTTGGACTTTCCATTGGTAGACAGCCATTGTCGGACAAGCTGGATCATAGCCTGTGAGCCACCCTAATAAATCCCCTCTACATATGTAATATAAATACAGATATTCTATTAATTCTATTCCTTCTAGAGAACCTTAACCAACACAGATCTTCATACCAGAAATGGCTCTAGAACAACGGAAGTATAAGGATAATTTTTTTTTAAGTTTGTGAACAGGCTGTTCAACTTGCTGACGCCTACAGTTATTGAAGCCTCTCGTAGAAGCTTGGCGAGTATTGAAAGCCCATGGTGAAATCTATTTTACAAACTTAAGGCAACAGATGCATTTGATTGTCCTGATTCACCAGTTATGAGAGGTAATGGGTTTGGTGACTCTGTATATAAAATTTCTTAGCAACTTGTGGAAAAAGAAGGAAAATCATGATCTGGTATGTTGCTCCTAGAATCCCCTGGATAAAGGGACAAAGGAAAAATGAGCTCTGTGGTAAAATTAACCAGCTTCTACCATGTCAGAATACAGTGGGCAACAATGAACTTGGTGATAAAACTGACCGGTTCCAGATGCACATAAACAGCAGAAGGTTTCTAAGTGTGCCCAGGAAGAGAATCTTCTCTCCAGCGCCTCAGAGCTCAAGTTGTGGAGAAACCAATCTGAAGCTCTCATTATAAGGTTGGCTGAGATACAGAGAAAAGTCAAGTCCCGGCCTCAGGGGTGTCAGCGGTTAAAGTCAGGGCATTGATTGGTAAAGAACAGGGTCCTGTGACTCTGGATGGAGTTGTGTGGGAGGACCTTATGAGGCCCAGAGCTTTGAACCCTCGATTCTCAAGGCTTAATCTCACCTGAGGAAGTAATCTCTCCACCCTGAGCAGATGTGCTTCCACTCCCTGAAATACTGCCTTTCCCACCTTTGACTGAGGAAATTAATCCTTCATTGTCTGCTACACCAGCACTGACTTTCTCTGGAGGAGATGACAGACAAGACAGTGGATACTGATGCTCCTGAGAGGCCACCAATGGTTAGCTGCCTCTGTATCTATAACCAGACTTAAGGTTAAGCAGGCTCCTTGAGGGGAGAAAGGAAGTGGAGTCCATGAGGAGGTGCACCACACTGCTAAAGAATTTAATGAGCTTGCCAATTCATTCAAGCAGAAGTCTGGGAATAAGTGTGGGAGTGGATTTTCAGGGTGAGGGCTGGTGGTAGAAGGAGCATAAAACTGGATCAGGCTGAGTTTACTGACGTGGGCCACTGAGTGGAGATTCTAGGTTTAATATGGAAGCTCACATAGTTTTTTTTTTGTTTTTTTTTTTTAAAGTTTCAAAAATTTGTTTGACTGGTTGGCTGAAACATTCATTTGTCAAAAGATGGCCTGCTGCAAAGGATTTGGAGATGCTATCCGTTGGTTAGTGTTGATGATGGGATTTTAGAGCTCAAAGAAACTGCAATGCTAGAGTGGGTACACTGAGCGTAAAACCTCATCCTCCACCATGGGAACGCCCAGAGGAATCCCCTTCACTGATACTATAATGTGAAAACTGGTGAGAGGGGACCAGCACATTACCAGCTTTGTTGGGACCCTTCTCCTGGTGACACCTCAGGGCTGGAGATGCTGCTGCTCAGCTGGATGAATTGGATGTTACTGGTTTCACTGGGCCCCGAGGTAGCAGGGCCCAGGTGGCAGCACTGAGTCACCAAAGGCAAGGTGCCAGCATGAATGGGCGGCACAGGCAAAGTGATTTCTTACCGTGGCATGACTCGTATGGACCTTTTTGGCACTGGCTAATCAATCAGTCCTGGCGTTTCCAGGTGTGAAATAGACAAGAAGCCTACTGCATTTTTGTTTGATCTGTAGAAGCAGGGAAATTCTCAAACAAATGAAAGAAAGGCTCCATTAGATTGTGGCAAAAGGGAATCTTGGCCCATGAATCAATTTCCAGGCTTGATCCAGTTTGCAGACCCAGAACCTCAGGTTCCCCTTAGAAAGGACCTTGAAAAAATACCTAAGAGTTTCAGGGTTGGCCTTCTCCAGTCCTTCCCCAGAGGAACCTGCGGCCTTTCACAGGGTAACTGTACAGTGGGGAAAAGAAACAAGCCGACTCTCCAGGGTCTATTGAATACTGGTTCTGAATTGAGACCCCAGGAAACACCGTGGCCCTCTAGGTAAAGTAGGGGCTTATGGAGGCTAGGTGACTATAGAGTTCTGGCTGAGTCTGACTCACGATAAGGTCCACCGGGTCCCCAAACTCATCCTGTGGTTATTTCCCCAGTCCCAGAATGTCTAATGTCTAAATGTCTAATAGATATACTTAAAAGTTGGCGGAATTCTCACATTGGTTCCCTGACCTGTGGAGTGAGGGCTATTAAGGTTATAAAGGTGAAATGGAAGCCTTTAGAGTCGCCTCTGCCAAGAAAACATAATGAATCAAAAACAGTATTGCACCCCTGGAGGAATTGCAGAAATTAGTGCCACCATCATGGACTTGAAAGATGCGGAGGTGCGGGGTGTTCCCACACCTCCCTTTAACTCTCCTATCTGGCCAGTGCAGAAGGCAGATGGGTCGTGGAGAATGACAGTTGACTATTGAAAACTCAATCAAGTAGTGACTCCAGTTTCAGCTGTTGTCAGATACGGTGTCTTTACTTAAGCAGATTAACATCTCCTGGTACATGATATCCAGATGTTGGTCTAATACCTTTTCCACAGGATCTGTCCATAAGGATCACCAGAAGCTATTTGCTTTCAGTTAACAAGGCCAACAATATACCTTAACAGTTTTACCTCAAAAGTATATTAACTCCCCAGACCTGTGTCATAACTTAGTTCAAAGGGATCTCGATTATCTGTCTCTTTCACAAAAATCTCCCATTGGTTCCCTGTGTTGATAACATTATGCTGAATGGACTGAGTGAGCAGGAGGTAGCCACCACCTTGGAGTTGGTAACTCGTGTGCACGTGGGAGGATGGGACATAAATCCAACCAAAATCCAAGGGACTTTTCACCTCAGTGAAATTCTTAGAGTCCAGTGGGGTGGGGCATCAGAGATATTCCTTCTAAGGTGAAGGATAAGTTATTGTGCCTGGCCCCTCCCGCCACCAAGAAAGAAACACAACATTCAGTGTGCATATTTAGATTCTGGAGATGACACAGTGCTCACTTGGGTGTGTTACTCTGGCTCATACACCAAGTGACACAGAAAGATACGAGCTTTGAGGGGGGCCTGGAACAGAAGGAGCTCTTCAACAGGTCCAGGCTGCTGTGCGGGCTGCTCTACCAGTTGGATCACATGACCCAGTGAACCCAATGGTACTGGAGGTGTCAGTGGCAGATAGGGATGCTGTTTGGAGCCTTTGGCAGGTCCTTATAGGTGAATCCCAGAAGAGACCTTTAGATTTGGGAGCAAGGCTCTACCATCATCTGCAGACAACTAGTCTCCCCTTGGGAGACAGCTCTTGGTCTGCTATTGAGTCTTACTGGAAACCGAACATTTGCTATTAGGCCACCAACTCACCATGTGACCTGAGCTGCCTATCATGAGCTGGGTGTTATCTGACCCGACAAGTCACACAGTAGGATGTGCACGTGGCAATCCATTGTCAAATGGAAGTGGTATGTACAAGACCAGACCGGAGCAGGTCCTGAAGGCACAAGCAAGTTACATGAAGAAGTTGCCCAAGTGCCTATGGTTTCTGCTCCTGTCACAATTCCATCTGCTGCCAAGCGTGCACCAATAGAATCATGGGGTGTGCTCTGTGATTGGCTGACTGAGGGGGAGAGGGCTGGGGTCAGGTTTACTGATGGTTCTGCTGCACATTCTGCAGGCACCACCCAGAAGTGACGGCTGCAGCCTACCAACCCCTTTCTGGGACAGCCCTGAAAGACACTGGGCAGAATTTGGGCAGTACACATGGCCATACATGTATTTGATAGAGAAATGGCCAGATGTGCAATTGTTCCCTGATTCATGAGCTATAGCCAATGGACTGGCTGGATAGTCAGGGACTTGGAAAGAGCATGCCTGGAAAATTGGTGAGAAAGACATCTGGGGAAGAAATGTGTAGATAGATCTCTCCAAATGGGAGAAGGGTGTGAAGATTCTTGTGTCCCACTTAAATGCTCATCAAAAGGGACTTCAGCAGAGGGGGAGTTTAAGAATCAAGTAGACAACATGAGCTGTTCTATGAACAGTCAGCCTCTTCCCCAGCCATCCCTGGCATTGTCCAATGGGCTCATGAACAACGTGGCCGTGGTGGCAGAGATGGGGTTATGCATGGGATCGACAATATAGACTACTTCCACTTACCAAGGTGGACCTGGCTACACAGCTGCGGCGTGCCAGATCTCCCAACACTTGAGACCAACATAGTCCCCAGTACGGCACCATTTCCCAGGTGACCAGCCAGTGACCTGGTGGCAGGTTGACTACATTGGACCACTTCCTCCATGGAAAGGAAAACACTTTGTCCTTACTGGAGCCAATACTTATTCCAGTTATAGATTTGCCTTCCCTGTGTATGCTTCTGCTAAAACCACCATTTGTGGACTTGCAGAATGGCTTATCCACAGTCATGGTATTCCACCCAATATTACTTCAGACCAAGGAGCTCACTTCACAGCGAGAGAAGCGTGGCGCTGGGCCCACAGTCATGGAACCCACTGGTCTCACCATGTTCCCCACCACTGAAGCAGCTGGCCTGACAGAACCATGAAATGGGCTTTTGAAGACACTGTTACAGCACCAATTAAGTGGCAGCAGCCTGGAGGGCTGGAGCAGGGTTCTCCAGAAGGCAATTTATGCTTTGAATCGGCATCCAATATATGATAGTCATTTCTCCCACATCCAGGATCCACGGGTTCAGGAATCAAGGGGCAGAAAAGGAAATGGTTCCATTCACAATCACCCCTAGTGGCCCACTAAGAAAAATTTTGCTTCCTGTATCCCTGACCTTAGGTTCTGATGCCCTAGAAGTTTTGGTTGGGGAGCACTCTTGCCAGGAGATACAAGCATTCCATTGAACTGGAACCTCAGACTTCCCCCCTGGATATTCTTGGCTTCTGAAGCCCTTAAACTAACAGACTAAGAAAGAAATAAGAGTGTTAGGAAGGGTGATTGATCCAGATTGCCAAGGGAAATTGGATTGCTTTTCTACAATGGAGGTAAAAATGGAGTACAGGAGAGCTTTAGAGTGTCTCTTGGTGCTACCATATCCTGTGATTAAAGTCAACGGGAAACTACAACAACTTAATCCAGGCAGGATGACAAAGGGCACAGGCCCTTCAGGAGTGACAGCATGGGCCACTCCTCCAGAAAAAGAGTCAAGACCTGCTGAGGTGCTTGCTGAGGGTAGAGGAAATACAGGATGGGTAGGAGAGGAAGGTACCTATAGATAGCAGCTAAGGCCGCGTGACCAGTTGCAGAAATGAGGATTACGATTGACATGAGTATTTCTGTTGTATTTTGTTAAGAATGTGTTTGTACACATACTTGTATTTTCTTTCCTCAATGTCTTTATCGTGTAAAGTAACATCAATTAAGAGACTATCAGTGGTTACCATATTTAAGTTTGAAATACTAAAAGAATGCCGCCTATTCTAAAATGTATTATGTGTGGTTGTATAAGGCAGAGTTAAATCATGTAGAAGTAATTATGACCTGGCTAAGTATATAATGCGCTTGCGATTGTACATGGGATAGTTATACCATGTTAGGTGTGATTATAACCTGGTTATTGTTTTCATTTAGAAATTAAGTATGATTTAAGGACATACGGTCATATGTCAAAATGACAAGGGTTGGACTCGTGATGTCTGTTCTTGGTTGTCAACTTGACTACATCAGGAGTTAACTAAAACCCCAGTGGCTGGGTATATCTGTGAAGGATATTTTCTTAATTAAATCATTTGGAGTGCTAAGACCCACTTTTAATCCAGATCTTTTGAGGTGGGAAGATCCACCTTTAATCTGGGCCACCTTCTGCTGGCAGCCTATGTAAGGACCTGGGAGAGGGAAGCTTTTGCTGTTTGCCTGCTTGCTCTTGCTCTCACTGGCAAGTCCATTCCTTCACTGGCATTAGAGAACCATTCAGCTACCTGTTTGGTACTTCTTCTGCTGTATGCTGAAGACCAGCTAAGACATCCTGTCTCATGGACTGAACAACTACTGGATTCTTGGACCTCACTTTGATAGATAGCCATTGTTGTACCAGCTAATAAACCCCCTTTTGTGTGTGTGTGTGTGTGCATGCATGCTATATATTCATTCTGTATGTTCTGTTCCTGTAGAGAGATCTGATTAATTTAATACCCAATGAGGACTAACAGATATGTACTTTGAGCTTTTCTTTGTGAAGGATTCATTAATTCATTAATCACAATAATCCTCTGTGGATACTCTGCTACCCATTTTAGAAATAGAGTAAGCGAGGCTCGGAGAGTAAGTGATGTCCCAAAGGTCTCACAGCTAATATGCTGCAGGGCCAGGATCTGACTGTAGGCTCTCTGGATCTGAACCCTATGCTACTCCCTGTAGCTCGCATTTTCTGCTTCACTGTAGCCCAGTCTCCTGGAGCCCTTTCTCTCATGGAGGAGGAGTTCCACTGCACTGTGGGGTAGCTTGGATCTTTCCTAAGAGTCTTAGACCGGTGTGTGTTAGATACAGCCCAGGCCTCCCTCTAAGCTGCTCACCTGGCTCAGCACGTTGTACTCCAGCTGTGTGTGCAGTTCCAGGGCGTGGCTCTTGCTCACAGGGGGCAGCCAGTGGTGGATCATGGACTTTCTGGCTTCCTGGCTTGGGAGATCAACCAGAATCCTCTTCTCCAGGCGCCGTAACATGGCATAGTCTAGTTCCCTGTATCACGAGAAGACAGGACATGGATGGAGCAACAGACAGTGCTCTGTAGACAGATTTCCTACATTTATTTATTTATTCTGTGTGTGGGGCATGCACGCCCGCGTGTGTGCATGACACGGGTGCAGCGCTCAGAGGACTGGTTCTGGAAACTGGTTTGTTCTTTCTACCGTGTGTGTCCTGGGGGTCAAAGCCAGGCCACAGGGCTTGGAGGCCGCTGCCTTTACTCACTGAGCCATCTCACTGGCCCCAAGAACCACATTCTAAATGCAATTTAGCTTTGCAAGAAGCAATTCCGTATCTTAACTGTCGCTGTCTGTCTGTAAATGAGTAATCGGGACAGTTAACTTCATGTTTGAAGAAAGAAAAATATGTTTAAAAGGTGAAAAATTGGCCGGGTGGTGGTGGCACACACCTTTAATTCCAGCACTCGGGAGGCAGAGGCAGGTGGATCTCTGTGAGTTCGAGGCCAGCCTGGTCTACAGAGTGAGTTCCAGGACAGCCAGAGTCACAACAGAGAAACCCTGTCTCAAAAAAAAGAGATGTGAAAAATTGATGAAAATGAGGAGAGAAGGGAGGGAAGGAGACAGAGACGTCAAGACTTCTCATGTAAAGGAAGTACCTCAGCGCCATGGGCAGAAAACCACTCGCAACAGCCAAGCACACGAGTGTGTCACTGAGATTTTAACATGAATTGCTGGACTTGATCTTGCCAGCGAGTCAGCTATGGTTGCCATTCCTCGAGCATTCCTAGAGCTACAGTAAGCGTTCTGAAACCAACCCACCCTGCAGTGATAACCACCTCACTCCACTGTGCTAGCGACCTCGGCACCAGTACCCTCCCTCCTAGGTGTCAGGTGCCGACGCGGCCTGAGCAAACACTCGTCCCCGTTTCCATCGGCCCGGCTGATGCGGTTTCACACCTGTGGGCCCTTTTCCTAAACCTCGCAATGTGAAGACGTCAAGTAAATAGAAAAGTAGAATGAAAGAATGCAGTCCGTCCCTACAGCTTCTACCTCAACAGCAGGTGACAC
The DNA here is from genome assembly GCA_026225945.1 of Cricetomys ansorgei. Classification (NCBI taxonomy): domain Eukaryota; kingdom Metazoa; phylum Chordata; class Mammalia; order Rodentia; family Nesomyidae; genus Cricetomys; species Cricetomys ansorgei. The sequence continues at coordinate 1,438,001 of JAMJFZ010000236.1, read as the reverse complement.
CCGGCCACATCTGCCTCGAGTAGCTTTTCTAAATAAATTGCATCACTGACCCCATCTCCAAATCCCATGTATTTCTGAGAAAAGGGACATTTGCTTTCATAGTTACCACTGTGACATCTGACAAAGTGAGACACACTGGTCATGTGCCCGGGGCTCAGCCCATTGCCAGCTTTCTCCAATCATGACAGAAATATCTCTTCAGGATTTTCCAACCAAACTCAATGAACATGTATTGTATACAGTCATGTCCCCTAAATCCATCACTCAAAGCCTGCCTCTCTGCCCCAGGCTCCTGAGAAGGAACCAGGCTCGTTGTAAAATGCCTTGCATCCTAAATTCATCTCTCTTTGCCTGTGGCATTTGTGGCGGGTCCTTCTGTTATCCAGCTCCAGATGAAAGCTGGAGCTGAATGCACCAAAAACTTAGGTCCAGGCTGGTCGTTATGGACGGTCTGTTCTCAGGTGATAATGTTTCGCATTACAGCACATCAGGATACGCATGCGTACGCCTCACCATCGGTGACATGGAGTCAGCTCCTGAGATCATCTGATGCTAACAGAATTCTCCATTGCAGAGGAAGCATCTCCTAAGAAGTGTTAAACGTTCTGCGTGCAAGCCTTTGACACCACGTGATTACCTTATCCTCCCTCAATTAGTACCTGTGGGATCTGTTAATAACCTTTATTTGAAGGAATTATTGTTCACACAAGCTTTCATATAGCGATTTGAAGTTGTTCCCATCCCAGATGTTTCACTAGGCATCGCTGTGTAGAAAGGAGCTTTCCCTCACCAGTGGGAGCTGCTCGGTTACGTGGGTTGTCATTCTTGTTACTAATGGTTCGTTTTGTGTGATCTGTGAATTCTTCGCATGTTAAACTTTCAAACTCCTAGAAGCGTAGAAACATTTAATTTTCTATAATAGAAATGAGGAAATGCTCGTGTGTTCATCCACCTTAACCACCATGTAACAAGAGTCACCTGGAATCCAGCATTCAGGAGGCTGAAGGAGGACCGAGGGTCAGAGGGCAGCCTGAAGTATACAGAAAGACCTTTTCTGAAAGGGGTGAGGGTGGAGGAGGGGTGTGGGAGGAGGACTTTAACTTAGCTAAGATGGGGCTTAAAGTTGAGAGGGGGTAAATCACCTCCACTTCCTCCTGAAACAGCCGAAAGCAACACTGTAATTGGCATAAGCGTAAAAAAGCAGATGGAACAGGAGAGCTGGTAACAGCAACAACCAGCCTCTAAGCTGGAGAACACACAATGAAAACTGATTTGGAAGACCCGAGAAGTCACTTTCTAATCTAGCAGGGAGGAGAGCCAAGAAAGAACCCGATCGGAATCACAGACACACGCCTCCCCAAGAGACTCGGCATCGGCAGGATCTCCCGAGGCGCTATTCCCTGCACCTATGGGAGGTGACTGCTTCCCACACACCCTGAAAGGGGATAAAGTGGAGACTCTCCATGCTGAGAAACACCGAGAACAGTGTGTAAGCTTCACAGTGAGGCACCAGCTTTCCACCCCTAGATGCTTGGCAGCCCAGTGCTTGTCTTCCGGGAAGTTTCCAGTTTGAGCATGCAAAGAGAAAGACACAGTTGCTGAGGGTTTTCAACACAACAGCCGTGTCGTGTCGGGTCCCGACGCATGGAGCACCGCCGACAAACCCTTCCCACAGATACAGAGCTTCCTCAAGGATTTTTAGTGTGCGCGTAAACATGAGCAGGCAACAAAGAGACCGCTTCTATGGAAGCCTTCTAACGTAAGACAGAGCTGAAAACAAGTAGGCAGGGAATGAATCTTAAAGAAAACAATTAAAAAAAAATCACTGTTCTCAGAAAATAGAAGAAACATGTTATATCTATGCGACAAGAACAGACAGACATTTAAAAAGAATCAGAGGGGAAAAAAAACAGCAAAATATAAAATATGTAAAATAAAGAGCATATAGAAAAGCTTAAAACTGTAGCAATTTTCTAGAACAAGAAAGACATACATGCAGAAAAAAATTTCAAAAGAAAGAAGAAACTTTTTTCCCTTCCTGTTGCATGCTGCTCAAATTTTAGTAATTGCATTGAACTTGAACACAATTAGTGGCTTAGATAAACAAAATTGATAAACCTCTGTTATCACACATTTGTTCCAGGGCTGGAGAGATGGCCCAGTGGTTAAAGAGCACTGGCCTGCAGAGAGAGATCATGTCTAGTTAAAAATGACAAACTTTATCCACAGCAACATGAGATATTAAAAGAGACCAATGCCTTTAAAAATCTGAGGAAAAAATGATTTTCTAATAAAAATAATCTATAGCTTGATCAATCTGATGATTGGCAATAGAGATAGTTTTAACATACAAAGCCTAAATGATATAAAACAGACAAAAGATGGACAGGACCCAGGCATCCGAGGACCTGACACAGAAGAGAGGGACCTGGCCATGGTGGTAAGTGAGAGCCCGGGGTCCCCTCTGCATACAAGGGCAGGGACAATTGATTCACTTCGGACCTGGTATGAAGGTTCTGGAAGACATGTCGGCAAGGAGAGGAACAGAATGGTACATCTGAGGGCATCAGGCACGTGTTAACTTGGACATGACCTACTTAGCCGTATCTTGTCGTGAGTGGCCTCTTTGTAGGAAGATGGGGACAACAGAACCACTCGGAGGGGGTGGGAAAGCAATCCTTCACTGCAGATGTCTGTATTGATCAACTAATGCCCTAAAGTGAGAGGCTCACCTCAAAACTGCTTGTGGGCACAAAATAAGTGCAACTCTCTGACGGCCAGGCCTGACGGATGCACTCTTAATGACATCAATAATCATATAATCATACAAGAGAGGAAACAAAGGACAAATGGAATGTACCCAGAAATCATTCTTTATGTCAATATATTTATATAAAAAATGTAAGTTATGGCCACCAGAAACACTCCTCCTGGCTCCTGCACTTAGATTTTGCACTAGTTATTTCTGTTCTCATGACTCCTTCCTCCTGGTTATTCAGCCTTCTGTCCATCAGTTGTCAAATCGACCAGTAAGCATGGGATACAGAAGACCTATGAAACACAGCAAGGCTCTAGAGCTCTGCCTACTCTAGACACAAAGTACCATATGCCCCTGGCCACTCTGAGAGCTAACAAGGGCCACAGGGCCTTGGACCTGACAGCAGACCTTCAGGCACCCTCCTCAGCCCCTGACCATTACCCTTGCTGCACTGCACAGCCCCAGAACTGTGATCATTCCAAAATTCACAACTTGCTGGAAACAAGCGCAATTCAAGTTTGTGCCTTCGACAGTATTTCAAGTTTAAGCTATCTCGGTATGCGAACAAAAGAGCAAACTTCCATTCCGTAGACAAAGTCTTTGCAGTCCATCCATAGCCACCATGAAGTGGATGGTCATGACAAGCCGAGAGGAGCAGACCGAGGAGCTATCTGTGACAGATAACTGGAGCCAGAGGTTAAAGTGGGGCCTTCTACAGTGAGCCCCACATGGAAGGCCATCCCCTTACGCATTTCCCCGAGTACATCTGCTTACTGTCCTTGAGTCCTTTTCGTGCGTGTGTGTGTGTGTGTGTGTGTGTGTGTGTGTGTGTGCGTGCTCCGGAGCATGCGGTTTGTTGAGTGCACTGCGAGGGAGGGAGGCTGGGGAGTAACCGGAGTACTGCCGGCATCTTCATGTCATTTTCTGTACGTGGCCCTTCTACCTCATCTGTCAAAAGGGAAGTCCCCGTTACAAATCCAGAGCAAGTGCTGTGTCTGCAGTAAAAGCTTTGGGTTTGTTTTCGTATCTATCATATAGATTACTTATTACATCAGGCATGGTGGTGCACAGCTGTAATGCCAACATCTGTGAGGTGAGGTAGGAGGGGCAGGAGTTGGAGTCGAGCCTGAGCCACACGGTGAGTTCAAAGTCTGAGCTATATAGCAAGACCATGTCTTGAAAAACAAAACAAACAATCCAAAAAAATGCCACTCTTTGCACAGATCATGTGGTGCGGAATCATTCCCAACTCACAGCTATTTGTGTGTATGTGGTTTGCTGTCCCACCTAGCTTCCAGAGGCCAAGTGTCATGGACAGTATATGGTGGATTCCCGCTTCCTGCATCATACAGAGTATTGAAAAGTTCCCAAGAAATCTCCCTCACCCGGGTGGGTGGAAGAATGAACTGTGCACACAGTTACTGGCTTGGTATAAAATGGCCTGCTTTCTTAAACTCCTCAGGTTATAAAGGGGAATGTGCTTCGCTGAAAGTTAGCACAATTACAGCTATCACTGGTTCAGACCAACAGGGAGAAGCTGCATCGACTTGGCAACAGGAACAAAGCACTGTGCTTTCGTTCCTAGTGAGAATCATGGGAACTGTGAGTTTCAGGGCTGATCTGCCAGGCTCGCTTGGCGGTGCTTCTGAAGATGACTTGAGAGATGCGTGTCCAGGGCCTCTCCTCTCATCGGAGGGGCCAGAGGATCCTGCAAGGGAGCCTTAGCCTTAGCAGTGCGGTCTTTGCTTTACTCGCAGGTGAGTTAGAAGCACCACTTTGTAAGATTGAAAATGACCTCACCTATTGATTACTGCCACCCCAAAATATGGTAACAATAACTGAGGGGAAATACCCAATGGCTCTGACCACAGCAAAAGCGTGAACTACGTCAGGACTCTTGTCTTAAGGCCCCTTTTAAAACTCAATTAATAATAATAATAATAATTTTCCATTCTCAACCAGTGGGTCATGACCTCTTTGGGGGTCGAATGACCCTTTCACAGGGGTCACCTAAGACCATCTGCATACCAGATATTTACATTATGACTCATAACAGTAGCAAAATTACAGTTACGAAGTAGCAAGGAAAATAATTTTAGAGTTGGGGGTCAGCACAACATGAGGAACTGTATTAAAGGGTTGCAGCGTTAGGAAGGCTGAGAACCACTGATACAATGGAACCTTCCTGGAGGCAGGGGCAAAATTCCCAAGAGTCAAAAAAAAAAGAAGCTCACAATCAAGACTGGATAGATGAAGCTGAAACTATGGCTGACTTGGGCTATTTGCCTCTTGGCTACAAAAGGAGTGAGTTTTGAAGGCTTCATGTGGAGCAACCCAGAAGGCCTGGATTCATTAGAAATAGAGCCACAGCTGCAACAGAAAGTAAATACCCGATACGGCTGAAGGGCACATGCCCATCATGATAGTGTAGGTTTGGACATCTCCCCATTTGCAACGGAAGCCCTCCGAAAAACCAGTCTCTGTCTCGCACCTTGGTGAGGGAACGTCTTCATGGGTACTTAGAAAGCTTGCATGGGTATCAGCCTCGCCGTCATAGTTCAGGATATCTTAAGCTCGGAAGAAAATTAGATCAAAGTGGCCCAAAACCCAAAACAGTCAAGTAAATTTTCTCTACAGAGTCCCAGTGCATGACTCCCATAAATAGCATCTACACCGTTAATAAAATCACAAAACATGTAACAACCACCGTGAATGAGAATCAGAAGGAAAAAAACTAACAGCAGAAATACACTCCATTGACCAGAGAATAAAACAGTGCTTAAAATGTATAAAGAAAAGTGTGAATCAAAAATATGAGCAAGAGACTTGTACTTCAATAAATGACCACGGCAGACTCTGCAAGGTGGGAAGAGGAGGCGGACTGGCTGGGGACCTGGTGACCTAAGAACTGCCATGGGAACAAGCGCCCCGGGCACTCTTGCCTCATCTGTCCTGGTGGTTCACTGGAGAGGCCCGTAACTACAAACTGCACAGACAGAACACCAAGAAAAGTTTGCTCTCCCAGGCCATAGGACCAGAAACAGGAGACTCATAAGACGGGAACCTTCCTGATATTATCTAACAGAGCCAAGCACCACAGGAGATACCCCTCCCGCTGAGGCACTGGGGGTTAGGAAGGAGGGAGCAGAGTCAGCAGAGGAGACTTAAAAAAAAAAGTGGAGGGGGGCACTAAAAAAAAAAAAGAGTGGAGGGGGGCACGCCTTTAATCCCAGCACTCGGGAGGCAGATCAGGCAGATCTGAGTCCAGCCTGGTCTCCAGAATGAGTTCCAGGACAGCCAGAGTTACAACAGAGAAACTTTGTCTTGAAAAGAAAGTCAAATAAATTATGGGACACTGCCATAATGAATTTTTTTTTATAGAATTAAGCAAGTTTGTAAAAGTACATTTGTACATCAAGTACATCAAGCCAAGAACACACATGGGCCACAACGTGACACAGCTGCACAGGATGGTCCCATTCTGCTGCTGTGTGTACACCACGTGCCTGGGTTGAGCAGAGGCACCCCCTGGAGGGCATTAGGCCACTAGGCCTCATTTTCATTTCTGCTTGTTTGTTTGCTGTGCGGGATGGAACCCAAGGTCTCACACACGCTAGGCAAGCACTCCACTTCCCCAGCTAGATCCTGCTTTTTACACGGTGCTTACTGACCCATGGTCGACCACATTAGGGTCACCCGGTCAAAGCCCAGAGGTGAAAGACAGAACCTCAAAGAGCAGTGCTCCTCCCCTGAGTTCAGAACGCTGGTGGTTCTTGTGAAAAGAACCGAGGTTACGTTTACTGATCTCTTCAATCACAAATACACATTTCTATAGGAACACCACACCGGGAAGGAGCATCCATATGGGAAGAAGTACACTTACACAGGTGGTAGGTACACGGGCAGCCAGGCTAGCAGCTGTCCTGGGAACATCCAAGTACTCACAAGGGGGTGGCCCATGGGAGCCACTGCTGGTGTCCCCCAAACAGACCAGGACTGTTCCATTTGAGAGCAGGAGTCTCTCAGCTCTTGTGCCTTCTTTTGAATATTAAAGTTGACTTCTGGTTTTTAACCTGCTGGGTTATGCCAGTATCTACTTTCTTAGAGGGTTCTGGAGTTTCGGCCATTTGGCAGCAGCAAGGAGGACGTTGAGTGTCGGCATGCTCACAGCCCCACATCTTATCTATACAAACTAACCATAGCGTTAAGTAGACATCTCTAGATGGAATTTGCCTTAATGGCCCTGTTCAGCACTCCATTCCCTCCGGACCGCCAGGCCTGGGCTTGTAAATACGCAGCAATCAAGGCAGGTCAAATTAGCCCTAATTATGCTCACTAAGTTCCTTACATCGCTATTACATTAAGTGGGAATATTAAATGTGCAACTTTTTTAAGCCTCTCGTTGCTCACTTACACATCAGACAATGCAGAGACGTGCTTCCTTCTGGCTTCCTTCTGCCCCTCTTTCATGCTCTAGGCCAGCTGAGGCGGGTGAGCAAAGACTGTAAGCCGCCCCACTGCTGAGACCGCAGGAAAGGGCTGCCTAGCGCCTAAATGATGCACTATGAAAGGGTTTGGCAATACGTCACAAGGGAGTTAAGATACAAAACCATCAATTCAGTAATCCCACCTTCAGACATCTTTCCTAACAACCACAAGTATACCCAAAGGTGCTGTTTTAGTGCATGTTTGAATACTGGCATATGTATGCATGCTTGTGTGTGTGTGTGTGTATGTGTGTGTGTATGTGTGTGTGTGTATGTGTGCATGTATGTATGTGTGTGTGTGTGTATGTACGTATATGTATGTGTGCGTGTATGTACGTGTGTACGTGTGTATGTGTGTGTATGTGTGTGTATGTGTGTATGTGTATGTGTGCATATATGTATGTGTGTGAGTGGGTGTGTGTGTGTATGTGTGTGTGTGTGTGCATGTATGTATGTGTATGTGTGTGTATGTACGTGTATGTATGTACGTGTGTGTATGTGTGTGTGTGTATGTGTGCATGTACGTACATGTGTGTATGTGTATGTGTGTGTATGTGTGCATGTATGTATGTGTGTGTGAGTGTGTGTGAGTGGGTGTGTATGTGTGCATGTATGTATGTGTATGTGTGTGTATGTACGTGTATGGATGTGTGCGTGTATGTACGTGTGTGTACGTGTGTGTACGTGTGTGTGTGTATGTGTATGTGTATGTGTGTGTATGAGTATGTGTGTGTGTGTGTGTGTGTGTGTGTGTATGGAGGCAAGAGGACGATCATGAGGTGTCATTCTTCAGGTGCATCCCCACCCACACACACTTGTTTGAGAGAGTTTTTCACTGGCCTGGAATTCATTAAGTAGGAAGTTGGCTTACCAGTGAGCCCCAGGAATCCATCTGTGTCTGACTCCTTGGTGCTGGGATCACAAACGCTTTACTGACTGAGCTCTCTCCTTAGCCCTGTTCACAAAGGGTTTTTTTGTTTTTTTTTTTTATGCAAGAAAGTTCATTTCAGTGCTCCTTACTAATAAAGAAGGTTTGGGAACACCGTATATGTTCAATGTCCTCCTTACTAATAAAGAAGGTTTGGGAACACCGTATATGTTCAATGTCCTCCTTACTAATAAAGAAGGTTTGGGAACACCGTATATGTTCAATGTCCTCCTTACTAATAAAGAAGGTTTGGGAACACCGTATATGTTCAACGAAAACACTGGAATGACTGCGGTACAGGCCGCATGTGGGAATCCTGGACAGCCATTACAAAATCCAATTTCCAAGGATTATTTAATGACATTGGAAATGTTCTTGCTATAATGTTACGTAATGAAAGCAAGAGGCTAGCAGGAATGCAAAATGTAGAGGGAAATTTGGCAGGCTACATCATAATTCCACGTGTTACCCTTTGACCCGGTGATTTTCTTTCCAGGAACCTATCCCAAAGTGCACTCGTAAATACAGAAAGTGAACATCCACGCCTGCCCCTCACTGCATTTCTTGCTGTAATAGCGAGAGCAGAACAGCCCCGTGGCCATCACTGAGTGACTGACTGGATACATTTTCAGAGATACACAATGGAGTACCGTGTAACTATAAAGGAAACAAGGAAGAATCTGTCGCCTTATTTGGAAAGATCTCCAGGATGTCCCGATATTTTGTTAAGAAAAAAAAAAAAGCCAAAATATAGAACAATGTATATGGTATATTGCCTTCTGTGTAAGAGATAAATGTGAAATATGTGAGACTGCTGGCTATAAAACATGGAGTGATATTTATAGTAAAACGTTTTAAAATAACTTGAAGTTGTAGATTTTTAAAATAATAAAAAGCAGAGCAGTAAACATGTTTACTAAACCTCGTGAATCAGTAGCAGTTATATATTCTCATTATTATGCGCCGTACTGCGCGTGCTACACTTTGATACAGTTAACACTTCATAGGTTTATCGACACAAGTGTCAGCAGACATGTGAGCAATGTGTTCACATTCCGTGGTGCGGAACCTCTGCGGCCCCGTTCCCTCCTGAGAGCACTGCTGTACGTGCAGACCATCATGGCCCGAGACACCATTATGTGGTGCCCGGCTTCAGTACATTCACGGGATTATGCAGTTGTTACCAGAGGCAATTTTAGAACAAACATTCTCTCTACCCCCAACCTCTCATGTAGCTGAGGCTGACTTCAAAACCCCTATGCAACCTTCAACTCTTGATCCTCCTACCTCCATCCCCCAAGTGCTAGAATTACTGTCTGTGCTCCCCTGGCAGGCCTTTACTGCATTTCTTGATTGCATCAAGAGGCTGCATCGAGTGAGTGACTTACACCATCTGGATGTAAGTGTACAGGCAGAAGTATGCTTCATGATGTTCCCTGAGTGATGGTAAATCTCCACAGTCAGCTTAATGGGATTAAGAGACAAGCCTCTGAGCAGGTCTGTGAGGACATTTTTAGGAAGGATTAGCTGAGAGAAGACCCTCTTCAAGACGGAATGGCGCTTTCCAGCAGGCGGCACGAGTATAAAAAGGGTTTGCAGAACATGCAGAGCTGCTGGCTGCCTGCTTGGCTAGCTTCTTGCTGCTCACTGCATCAATGCCGTGTTGCTGCTGAGCTATCCTTAACTGACAGACTTGAGCTCGTTTGGCTTCCCAGAGAGGACTGAAAACCAGTGATTCGGGTTCATTCAGGCCTGCAGTCTTGCAAACTGAGCAGCTACAGGTTCTCAGCCACTCCAGTGTGCAAGCGAACTGTCAGTTGTAAGCCATCCTAGAAAACACCCTTGTTTGTCTGTCTGTTTTGAGACAGGGTTTCACTGTGGAGCCGTGGTGTTCAGCCAGGCCTGGTACAAATCCTATTTTATAATACACATACATTTTATTGGTTCTGTTCCTCTAGAGAACTCTAATATACCCTATAATAAGAGAAGCATTTTTCAGAACATATGCGTACAAAGACCTAGCTTTATCTCTACACAATGCAAATAATTAATAATAATAATAATAATAATAATACAAAAACATAGCACAGTTAAATGGCATGGCTACTTACAAGCACAGGTCATGAGCTGTGCAGTATGTGAGTTATGGCTCAAGAAAGTTTTTTTTTTTTTTTAAATTCATAAAACTAATCAGGAGCTGTATTGCATTTCTGTAATCCCAACAGCCCGGAGGCAGACACAGGAGGATCTAGAACTCAAGGTCAGCCTAAGCCACATAATAAGATCCTATTAAAACAAAACAAAAAAACAGCCAAAAAGTATCACTCACAAAACTCTAATGGTGCTCTACCAAAGAAGCCTCGAAAGCAAGGGACATGCACACCAACAGTTTGGGAATTTGGAGGGAGGAGGGAAGGGGCAGGCAGGGGGTTCTCTGCTAGTGGTGTCACCTGTTTTTCTATATTTCAGGGTAACTAAGCAACCCCACTGGGTGAGAGAAAGCTGTCTTATGGAGAGTGAGTCCAGTTGTCAGCCAAAAGCAATGAAAAATCATGACCTTCAGCAATGGGTTGCATCTCGGTGAGTTCAAAGCCAAAAGGAACAAGCCGGCAGGGTCAGGAAGCGAGGCCACACTGCAGCTGAGGAACAGCAAGGATGCGTCGGGTTTTGCCACAGTGAGGCTCCTCCTGAGCAGAGGAACGTTTTGTCCAGGGAACCCACACACACTCAAGTAGGGAAGCATGCTTGGGGGCAGGCACATTCTGGGAATACTTTAGTTGAGGTACACATTTCTGAGCATGCTCAGTTTAACATTATAGGTCGCATGCTCACTCCTCGGAGAGTTTTCATTGAAACTCGTTAATATTATTTTATTTTTTATGCTATGAGTGTTCTGCCTGCATGCATGTCTATAAACCACACACATTCCTGGTGCAGGAGAAGGTCAGAAAAGGACATGGGACTGATCCCCTGGGACTGGAGTTACAGATGGTTGTGAGCCACCACGTGGGAATCAAACCTGGGTCCTCTGCAAGAGCATCAAGTGATCTTAGCCACTGAGGTCTCTCCCCAGCCACTCCTTAAAAGTCTTTTGAAGGAGCCACAGCCTTCTCCTCGGCAAGCACAGGAGTTTGTCTCTGAAGGTGCCTGTCTCACTCAGCAACCATCAGAACCATAATAAAATGGCTGACTCAGGCAGCCCTCATCAGGCTATGCTAACCTCGCTAGGGACCACAGTAGAGGAACCAGACCAACAGGCCTGAAACCACAGATCAATCTTGGAATGACCCAAAGCGAGAAAACAAGACATTGTCACCTCGGGACGTGAGGCAGTGTGATGCTCCCGACGCTAAGGGAAAGTTTTAAGACAACCTGTTGAGCTGAATCAGCACCGTTTTTAGCCTTGAGCACGTACAGCAGTGACGCTAAGACCGCAGCTGACCTTGGTCAACCAGCACTGCACGGGGCAAGGCTGCAGGGACTGCCGAATTCACTTCGAGGGGCGGGCTCTCCACTCTTTTGGAAAATGTGTGTTTAAGTCTCTCTAGGTACAGACCTGCCACATCCTGTTAGGAGCTTTACAGCTTCCCACCCACTGGAGTGAGCACCCACAGACACCAGGCAGCGGAATAAAGGCACAAAAGCCAAAGCAGCTTGGTTCATTTCAAATTAAGGATCCCTGGGAAGTAGGAGAAACAATAGAGAAAATACAACCAACTGTCCAACATCAGGTTACTGGGTGGCTGTCCCGACATCAGGTTACTGGGTGGCTGTCCCGACATCAGGTTACTGGGTGGCTGTCCCGACATCAGGTTATTGGGTGGCTGTCCCGACATCAGGTTATTGGGTGGCTGTCCAACATCAGGTTATTGGGTGGCTGTCCCACATCAGGTTATTGGGTGGCTGTCCCGACATCAGGTTATTGGGTGGCTGTCCCACATCAGGTTATTGGGTGGCTGTCCCACATCAGGTTATTGGGTGGCTGTCCCACATCAGGTTATTGGGTGGCTGTCCCACATCAGGTTATTGGGTGGCTGTCCCACATCAGGTTATTGGGTGGCTGTCCCGACATCAGGTTATTGGGTGGGTGTCCCACATCAGGTTATTGGGTGGTTGTGTTTTGCTGTGGCAGTACAGAGGATACAACTCAAAGCAAAGCCTTGAGTATTTGTGAAAGTGGCCTGTTTAGGAATCTGGTCTATTGTCTTTCTTGATTTCTTAGAAGGTTAAATAACAACTATCCCAATTTGGCTGTATGGGATTTCAACACGGGTAATCCCACTGTGACTTTAACCATGCCAACCCAAGATAGAAGCTTAGCCCCAAACAATGGCTTCCAACAATGTTTACTTAAACATTTAAATAGCAATTCTCTATCAGGCTCCACTTTAACATTGTATATAAATATATCTTCAAAACGTAAGATGCTGACCATCTGAGCATAATAGAACAAGTCTTCAAATGTGTACGGAGGTGGGGCCAGGTGTAGATTGTGAATATTTTAAGGAATAGATTACACTTGAACTGCCTAAAATTGGTCTCAGTCTCTTCTTGTTAGGGGCCCAGGACTACAGAACCTCGGACTACAGAGGAGCTGTCGGTTCCTCTCTGGATGTGGGAAAGGAGGTGGGGGTGGGGTGAGAGACCCCAGCTCTGCTCACTGCTATTGGCCAAGGAAGGGCTGATTCGCCTCTCTTGACCTTGGCCGCCCTATAAGAATGTTTCCTTACACATCTCATTCCTTATCCGGGACATAAAAGATAAGAGTGTGAAAATGTTCTGAGAGCTGTAAGACGATTATGACATTTTAAAATATATTTTCCAAGTACATATTGTTTCCCTTAGTCAAAATCTCTAATTTCCCAATTCTTCTTCTAGAATTGTTCTTAAACCACTCTGGGACACAGTTTGAATATAAGACTCTGAGAGTAGATTATATTTTCAATTAGAGATTATTTACTATTTCTATTTACTATACAACATTAAAGAAAGGATTTTCCTTCTAACTTAAAAAAGTTTAATTTTAATACCAATAAAATTGGAATATTATTTCTGGAATGTTCTTTGAGAACTAGAGATATTAAGAACTGCATTTGCAGTTCTGTGCCAAACCTCTGCTTGATTTAAACATAGTATAGTCACTCCTTGTATCCTAATTTCATGTCGTTGCTTTAATAATAATCTGACAGAGGCAGCTTAAGGGAGAAAGGTTTCACTTTAGCTCACAGTTCCGGGTTACAGTCCACTGTGGCAGGGAAGTCAAGTGGTGGGAGCCTGAAGCAGCCATCATACCGACAGTCGAGCGCCCATGCCTCCTGAGTAGCTTGACTTCTCTACTCTTACCCAGGGAATGGTGACGCCCACTGTTGTGCTGAGTGGGTCTTTACATCCAAAGGAGATCGGCTCCTTGTCACACCGACTCCTACCACGGATTCAATCTGTGTATAACCTCATCCCTCCTCCCATAGCTCATACATCACTGAGATCTTTATCATATTTCGTGGATCATGAAAATGTGTGCAACGTGTTCTCTGCAACATCTTACCACGGCAGGTTAGAGGCTGCTAAGACAAACACGAGATCCTCTGAGCGTGCCAGCCCGTCCATCTGCACCAGTAACTCCGTCTTCATCCGAAGGCTTCCTTCGTGCTCTCCCCTGCAGAGACAAGGAGACGTGATTCCCTCTCATGGCAGAGCCTCTGCCCTCCTGACAAGAGTGGGACTAGAAGCAGAGGGCCTGTGACTGCAGAATGGGCTCCATTCTGCGAGCAAATGGGTCCAAGAAAATGGGAATTTCAGGTACTTTGTTTTTACACGAAAAGTGATTTAAAAGAAGTAAAAAATACAGTGATGATATTTAAAAGAAAAGCGAAGGTTGATGGAGAACTAAAAAATAACTGAAGGGTTAGATTCAACGTAGCCCTGCTCTATCTGCTCCGTTATTTAACCCTTTAAAAATGTCATAATTGCCAGGTGTGGCGGTAGCTTGGCCCTGTGAGCCTGAGGCAGGAGAGTTGCCATGAGTTTGAGGCTAGCCTGGGCTACACAGTTTCAGGCCACCTTGGGCTTAAAAAGCTAATTTTTTAAATTAATTTTTTAATTAATTAACTGAAATGGCATAATTGAGAATAATCCCTTCATTAAAAATGCAGCCATACCATGGTTTTCATGTTTCTTATTATTTGTATGTGTGTACATTTCTGTGTTTATAAAATTCATACACTGGATCTGCTTCATTCTCTCCTAATGAAATGTACGATAATAACATAGTTTAGAATCTGAACAGCTTTGTCCTCTCAGCCTTCATTACCATTGCCTAAGTCCATTCCATCAAGAAAGAGCATGCCATGATACAGGGGGAGATTCAGGGCAAAAGGCAGTCTACTCTTTGCTAATTCAATCCCCTGTCCTAGTGGGTTTCAGCCCCATACAATCTAATCTTCAAGCCTAAACCTAGACTGTTTCAGCCCCCGAGACTTACTGCTGACTGAGTTCACTCTGACTAGCCATCCTCCCAACTCTGAACTATAATTGTAAACTATCTGCTTCTGACTCTCTGCTCTCTCTCTTAGCTTATTCTGGACTGGCTCTGCTCTTCTTGGCTTCTCCTTCTGAACATCTGTCTGTGAGCTGACTGTATTCAAACTCCCTGGCTGAACTAACTCTCTGCTTCTCTCTGAGTTCTGCCTCCTGTCTGCTTCCCATCTGTTTCTGTCTCACTTTCTCTCTGAGATCTGCCTTGCTTCTTCTCTGCTTCCATACTCTGCTTCTACTCTCTGAGCTCTCACTGTTCCCACCTCTGCTTCTACCTCTTCCTGAGTTCTGCTTGCTGTCTCTGCTTCCTGACTCTGCTTCTACTCCCTGCTTCTCTCTAATGAGCTGGGATTAAAGGCATGTACCACCACTTCCTTCTGAATTGGGTTTAAAGGTGTATGCTACATTGGGATTAAAGTTGTGTACTAACATTCTTTCTATCTTAGAGCAGCCATGCTTCCAGATTAAAAAATTAAATGTTCCTCTACAGCATGAGGATCTAAACAATTCCACATTAGGTTTAAACCCAGAACACACACTCTCTTTCATTAACATAGATTTAGTTTAAAAACAACAATGAAATATCTTTCTTAGACAGCACGATATTCGGCCTGTAGTGCAAGTGTATGGAAGCAACCTACATTAGGTACTGATTGAGTATTCCTTACTCAATCTGGACCAGAGGTGTTTCAGATCTTTTGAATTTTGTGATGTTTGCATATATACCAAATTATATTGGGTATAAAACCCAAGTCTAAGCATGAAATTAATTTATATTTCATCTGTACCTTTTTACACAGCCTGAAAGTAATTTATACAATATTTTATACTGTCACATGTGAAACAAACTTTCATGGGGTAGAATTTCCCACTTTGCATGCACTAAAAAGGGTTCAGAATGGGTCAGTTCAGATACTGGATTTTTACACTGGAGGTGTTCCACCTGTGTATGGCTTTGTAGAATCTGTGCCCCTCAAGGCCCAAACATCATTGTAAGAGAAAGACTCCCCCACCATACAGTTATATGTTCACATACCCTTTGTCCAAAATTATTCATAATATGTGTGCATGTGCCAATTTTAATGTAGCTGTCCATATTTATACACAATGAGCATGATATGAACCAAGAAGACTTCAAGACAATTGTTTTTTTCTTTTAATCTGTTTTTGTTTTTTTGAAATAGGGTCTCACTATTTGCCTTAAACTTACTATGTAGACCAGGCTGGCATCAAACTTACAAAGATTTGCCTTCCTCTGCCTCTCCAGTGCCTGATTAAAGGTATACACTATCACTGCCTGCTTAGTTGCTCTTATTGTACAAATTTGGATCTTCGAGTTGCAGCAGGAACAATGAAACGCAGGGAAAACCTAGAGGAAGCGCTTGCAATTGGGGATGGTAGAGGAAGAACCAAATTAGCGAAATCTAGGCCAAGAGAAATTCTAGGTAGGATGCTCTACAAGGCAGGCAAAAGGCCACTACTAAGGTTTTAGGCAGGCCAGAGAGGTCTGTCTTTACAGATGGAGAGACAACTAGGTCAGGGCCCTGCTTGGATGCAGCTGGTTGCTCCTGTCAAGCCAGAGTAGCAAGGCAAAGCAGGCTGCAGCTTGGGTCTGACAAGGCTTCACAAGTTCAGGTCAGTGCCCTGTTGCAGTCCTCATGCTTCTGTTTCTCTGCTGGAAAAAAAATGATTTCCAACGAGTAAAATTTCAAATTATTTTCTAATTTTACTTTTGTATTTCCAACAAGCAAATTCTTTGCTTTTTAATATCATTGGCCCTTTCTTGATAACGACTATTAAAGGTGATTAGTAAGTACAGCTGCATGGAGGTTTTCCAGATGCCTGTCTTTATTTTTCCAGCTAGAGGTGCCAGATTTAATAAAAAGTTTCAAAAAATATCTCTGATTATAACAAATCAATCAAGTTGGCAGAATGCTTTCCTAGCAAACACAAAGCCCTGGTTTCAATCCCAGCATCGTATAATCACACCTGAAATCCCACACCTGGGAGGTGGAGAAAGGAGAATCAAGAGTTCAAGACTATCCTAACTATATAGTGAGTTCAGAGCCTGCCTAGGATACATGAGAACCCTAAGGATGTTGGAGGAAGCTGTATGGAAACCTACTATTTTATGTTTCACGTGTGTGTTTGTGTGTGTGTATATACTAATGGATGTATATGGATATATATTACGAATGTATACATACATACATGTATATATTTATATTAATATAAAAGAGTTTAATTGGTGCTACCTCTCGCTGGGAATTATATTCAGCCTAGAACCTATCCATAGGTGGTTGAATAAAAAGCCTCAAACTCTTCTCTCCTCTATTGTTGGTCAGAGGTGTCCTAGAAACCCCAAAACAATACAGGCTATGGCCACTGCTCTTGATTGTCCATCAGAGCTTGATCATAAGACCCTTTTGATGAAGACATCATACACATTGGTCACAGGACACTGAGAAATCATGTTGTTATTGACTGGGAAGCTTCCTCCCTACTGGGTAACTCTACCAGAGAGGCTACGCAGGCTGCCAGGGGGAAGGGGAGTCAACAGTCCTTGGTGGTGGTGGTGGTGATGCTTTTCAAGACAGGATTTCACTACATATCTCTGGCTGTCCTGGAATTCACTATGTAGGCCAGGCTGGCCTCGAACTCACCGAGATCCACTTGCCTGCCTCCCGAGTACCTCCTAAAGCTCAGGGATTGTTTCAGGGAATGGAGTGGAAAGATTGTATGAGCCAGAGGTCAGGGACCAGAGTAAGACAGCATCCTCTGGGCAGGACAGGATGCACTCATGAACTCACAGCAGCTGTGATTCCTGTGCCAGCCCTGCACATGATCAGGCCAGTCAGCACTCTAGCATGGGGTGAGAAGGGGTTCGTGAGCTAAAGAAGTAATATATATCCATATACATTCATTGTGTACACACACACATACACACACACACACACAAACACGAAACATAAAATAGTAGGTTTCCATACAGCTTTCTCAAACTTCCTTAGGGTTCTCATGTATCCTAGGCAGGCTCTGAACTCACTATATAGTTAGGATAGCCTTGAACTCTTGATTCTCCTTTCTCCACCTCCCAAGTATGGGATTTCAGGTGTGATTATATGATGCTGGAGATTGAACCCAGGGCTTTGTGTTTGCTAGGAAAGCATTCTGTCAACTTGACTGATTTGTTATAATCAGAGTTATATCTACTATATGTAGATAAAGGAGCTGTAGACAGCTGGTGGCCTTAGGGGGGGAAAGTTGGTTTTCTTTGAGGGCGCGGCCCCTGATAAGTTGGCCATGCTCCAGCATTCGGTTCCACACTCAGAAGAATACAGTCAGCACACATTGGAGTCAATGAATTTTTAAATAAATAATTTTCTCAAATGAAGACATGAACTTAGGGGTGGGGAGGATCTGGAGAAATTAAAGGGATTAACTGGGGGGGGAGGGGTGTTCAAAATACATTGTACGAAATTCTCAAAGAATTAACAAGAATATTTTAAAATAAATTTGAAAGATTAAAAATGGGTGCTGAGGAGACAGCCTGGTTGGTAAGCACTGCTGAGTAAGCATTGAGGACCTAAGTTTTAATTCCCAGCACTCACAGGGAAAGCCAGACACAGTGGCAAATGAGCGAGAGACCTCGGCCCCCCACACATACATGAACACATGTTACATACTCCAGCACACGTATGTCCACACACACTAACACATGCCACATACACTCACAAAGTCAAGCAAGCAGGCCAACAACCCAGCTTGGTCTTCTGAAGCATACCCAGAACTTAGAACTGAGTGGAGCTCCCTCCTGCTGGGGACATTTTCTGACACTTAATCTTTAGAAATAATGCACGGGACAGATTGGTCAAAGAATCGCCGGTTTTCTTGGCCTTGCATACCACCGAGGACTGCCTCCAGAGAATGAAATGCAGAAGCAGCCCATCCTGCAGCTGCATGGGGCCAGCCCCGGTCCCCGCTGGCAGCCCACTGGCTCCAGAGGAGGTTATTTTGAGGCAGCCTGTGATCCTGGCTGGATGATCTTCAGGCCTGAAAGCCACTCAGTGGGGAGGGGGGAGGGAGGGTGATATTTCCTCCGGTTATGAAAACTATTTGAATCAGCTACTCAGTTAACAGGATCTAATTTAAAGGCCTTTCCATGTGTCTGCAGAAAATTTGTGGGCTTATTAATAGGCTCATTCTGCTGGTAAATGTCGATGGGCTTCCGACCATCACACACACACACTTGCAAAGAGGGGAGAAATGATGACCAACAAAGCAAAGCAAAGCAAAGCAAAGCAAACATCTTTTACCCAGGAATCATGCCTCTCTGACTCATCACAGATTCCAGCTCGTCCAGGAAGATCGTGGAGGGGGCGTGATAGCGGGCAAGTTCAAATAGCACCTGAGTGGGGGAAAAGCAAGGGCAGGTGCAGATTAACATTCTTAAGTTAGTCCTCGTATTACACTTATGCTTTAGTCCTCAGAAGCTCCCAGATTAAAAGTTTAGAATTGCTGTAATAATAAGCGTTCGTTCTTCACCGTTACTCTGGGGCAACTTTATAACCGTCACCGTTCCTTCTCCCTAGTTGTACCCTAGGCGTTTGGATGGTCCAGTTATTTCCATTTATCATTTGATAAGATTAGAGCCAGAGAGAACGGAGGGTTAGTTCAAGGTCACTGATGATGGTTGTGAGAAGTCGAGGATAAAATTCAGTTCCCAAGCTTCTGGCTTCCTGGTTAACCCCTGGGGATACCTGCCAATGTTCCAAGTGGCATAAACATCCTCAGGATATTAAGGCCATGCAGTAACTTTCCCCCTGTCATCTTTGGGGACAATGGGATGATGCTCAGAAGGAAGAAATGCGGAAAAGGCAGCCATGGATAACAAGCTGGAAATGCCTTTTTCTGCTCCCCATGTGATTCCACAGGCCCCTCCCCATCTCAGCCTGCCTGCGAGGATCAGGTTCTCTGTACATTTTTGCTTGTTTGTTGTTGCTGCTGGGCTTTTGTTCTTAAGCTGGACTGGAACTTGCAGTATATAGCTCAGGTTGGCCGGTGAACTCACCGTGAGCCTCCTCCCCTGCCTCCCAAATACTAGAAGATCAGATTCTCAAAAGCAACTCTTGATTGAATAAGATGTTCTGTTCCCGAGTAAAAATATTATAGACTGAACAAGAACAAGAAAGCAGCCAGCAAAAGAACAGACATAAAAACAAAATAAAGTGCTCAACAGGGAGATACAGTGGTGGTGAACAGTATAAAGAGCTAAATCTTTTTTTTTTTTTTAATCCTGCAACTGATCTCATGAGCACCATATACAATTCTTCACTGGTTGATTGGAGAACGCAACAGAGCTTTGAGGAAGAATAGAGACTCTTCAGTTGCCGTGGGGGATTTATTCTCCATGTCACTTAGCACTAGGAACATATCACAGGATAAATAAGAGGAAAGCGCTAAAGTGTGGCTTGCAGCAGCAGCAGCAGCAGGATACCCCTCCGAGGCCTCCCTGTCCCTGAGGAGGACCGTGAAAGGTGAGGGTGTGGTGAGTCTGAAGTGATGCATCGTACCCTCTCATGGATCCTGATTCACTGGACCTGGTTCCTTCTCATGAACTGAGAGGACAGTGTGTAGCTATTTCCTTTCATTGAAATATTCTCTCCTGGGCAAAGAGGGGAGGCTAAGGAGATTCAAGAAATAAAGGGAACTTAAAGTTTCAGGGAGTAAAGGGAACTTACAAGGCAAAAGGGAATAAAGGAAATTTACAAGTCTCAGGAAATAAAAGGAACTTACAAGGCTCAAGAAGTAAAAGGAATTTACAAGGCTCAGGGTACAGAAGGAATTTATAAGGCTTGGGGAACAAAGAGAACTTAGTAGGCTTAGGAAGTAAAGGGAATTTACAAGGCTCAAGAAGTAAAGGAAATTTATAAGGCTCGGGGAATAAAGAGAATTTACTAGGCTTAGGAAGTAATGAGCATTTATAAGTCTCAGGAAGTAAAGGAAACTTATAAGGCTCAAGAAGTAACGGGAATTTACAAGGCTCAGGGAATAAAGGGAATTTACAAGGCTCAGAGAGAAAAGAGAACTTACAAGGCTTAGGGAGCTCCTGAAATACAGATCCACAAGGCTGATCCTCATGGATATAAAAGCATGGACAACTTGTACAGAGAGGAGATTCTATGATTGGTGGGGCCTCCTGCAAGCTATTCAGGGAGCAGCAGGTATGCAGCTTCCATGAATCATCACCTAAACTGGGTGCAAATACCTTTACTTCCAGGACCACTTATCTATGCTTCAATAAACTCAATGGTTGACTAAGCAGGATTTGAGTAGAATTATTTATTTGGTATGTGGCCAGTGCTCTATCTGGGTAGACAGACATTGTTCACGCCTCCCCAGCAAAATTCATGAAACAAAGGGCGATTCTGGGGAACTTATCACTAAAGCCTTTCTGATACACTGGAGATCGGCCACTTAGGAGCAAGTAACTTTTCTTCCTTATCACAGAAAGAAAAGCCCCATTATACCCGATGCTAAAGGTGTCTGCAATAGCGGCAATCTACCCAATGAAAAAGAGGATATTAGAACCCTATATCAGACCTACCCGCAATTTTAAGGAGCTCGCTCAGGTGTAGGAGACCAAGGGACAATACTATACATGAAGTTAGAAGAACTACATTTAAGGCTTAGGTCGCCATATTGCTCAAGTGACTAAGTTTCGATTCGCAGAGAATAAATAGAATCTTGGTAAGTGCTTCTAGAAGCATTAGTCTAAAATGTTCAGAGGTGCTTGAAGGAAGTTAAATCATATGAGGGGGAGGGAGACGGAATCAGCAACAGGTGTATGCATTTGCTAAAGAGATCACTCAACTATTCAATAGAGCTCAACTCCTAAGAGGCAGAAGCATTAGGAGAGGAGGGAGGTTCACAGCCCAAAGGGTCCCTATAAATAACTCTTTAATTGGAATAGAAAAGAACCAAATGGGAGACAATGCTTCTCTGATTTAGGGGAAGGTCCTAGAGGGTTTGCCTTCTCTAAAAAGCCTTACAGGGAGGAGTTGACAGAATGACTAAATCTCGAAAACAAGGAAAAAGTAACTTCTGTCCTTTAAGACTGGCAGAGGTTTCCAGTTCTTTCTTAAATATTTTTTTTCACATATTTAAGTTAAAATGTAATTTTCATAATAAAAAAGAAATATAAGTATGTAAGCACAAATCAGGGGCCTGGGAGATGGCTCAGCCAGCACAGTGCCCACCCTGGGAGCGTGAGGTCCGAGTTCATGTATTCCAAATTTTAAAAAAGTAAAGCTTTCATGCATTTTTCATTAAGCTAGTTTCTTTTAAACTTATGGAAAATGAGATGGAGAACTTGGGGAAGATTCACCGCCTCACTCCTATGATTCTGACAAAGCAATACTAAAGCTGAAGAAAACCTTGACTAAATAACATGCTCCCAGAGAAGGGGACTTTCTGTGATCTGAGGTTTCTAGCCATTCAACACTCAAAAGAAATATATTTCGCCTCCATCTCTGCTGAGGATATTCATGAAATATCTAAATGTATATGTCTGTCCTCCTGAGGTTTGTCTAGGGAGTCTGGGATCTTTCTTTCTTTGCAATGCCTTGTGCTCGTGGTTCAAAACACTTTTCACGACAGGACATGAACCTATACTATTCAGGGGAGTGCACTTTTTGTGAGTTTCATTATTGTTACTCAACACACAGAAGTTAAACACATTCACCCAGAGACTTTTAGACTGATAACCGGTTGCAGTTAACTGAATCTTGGCCCTTTGAAATAGGGCTAACCATAACCCCAGGGATCCTGACACCTAGGAGCAGATAAACAGGAGTCACTTTGGAAGTGGCCTGAGTCAGCCTCAAGATAAAGCTCAAGGGAGAAAACGTAGATAGATATTTTCACAGATTTCATCTTGAACCAGTCATGGTGGTATACGCCTATAATCCCAAAGCCTAGGAGAATGAGACAGAAGGATCATAAATGCAAGGCCAGACTGGGCTACATCTACAAAAAGACCATGTCTCAGAACACCACTGCCACCACAATAAACAGAACAACAACAGGAAAGAAATGCAGGGTTGAGGGAGGAATGAAAATCCATAAAAACTTAAACATCTGAAACAACCTGAAAACAATGTCAAGGGGCTAAGGATCTAATTGGTGTCGCAGCACCTGCCTGCCAGGCGTAGGCCTGCATTTAATCCTCAGCAAATGAATGAATGAATGAATGAATACTCAAAGTAATAAATAATAGGTAGGGTTTCATTTTTTTAAAAACCAACCCTTTAAAAATATACCACTAGGTCTTCTAAGCAGTCCACAATCATTTGGAAATTAGTTTTATCAGAGAACATAATTCCAGGGTAATATTTTAGGACAATTTCCTTTCAGAGAGTATATTTTACGTTCACTTAGTATTGATTAACTTATCAGCCCTTCCACCTTGGGCAGCAGTCTAACAGGATTTCTGGCAGGGATCCCCCTGTATGGCGAGGGGTACATCATAAGCAGCTGTTCTCGTAAGGTGACAGGAAGACACAGCAAGACGTGATAGTGTAAGAGATGCTGTTGACCAGGAATAAGAAACTGTAAAGACGAGAACAGGCTTTCAAGCAAAGGCCACACTGCGCAGGCGATGAGCACAGAGGAAGAAAAGTTGCTCAGAACATCTGAAAGAATAATTAAGTTTTAAGTCTCTCTATTCCTCCACAGAGTACTTAGTGTGGGGTCTGGCACAGCAGAGGCCTCTCAGTGAACGTTAACTGTACACGCTTAATAATGAATGCTTCTTGAATGGAGAAAGCAGTAGGCAGCTTTAGAGGTTTTTATTCCAGCTTTTATTCCTCAACTGCGTGAATCAAAAAGGGGGGGAGGCTGTTGGTAAAATTTTGAAAGCAGGGAGTCCAGTGTTTGCTGACGGGACATGATTACTATCCACGTGTAACAGTCAATCCATTCCCCAGGCTTCTTGTAGACACGATTCAAGTTGAATGGACATACACATCCCCTTAAAACAAATAAGCTTTCACATAATGTTATACTTCGATGTCCTGGAAAACTGATGTTTCAGAATATTAAGAATCCCTACCCGAACAAGTTTCTCCGAATCTCCTCTCCATTTGCTGACAATGGTGGATGCAGAGATGTTAAAGAAGGTCGTTTTGCATTCAGTGGCCACAGCCTTGGCCAGTAAAGTCTTTCCCGTTCCTAGGGACGCATGAGAAACATGAGCGGGTGCTCCTGCCCAGGCCAGCCTCCCACAGGGCCCTGCGCCAGGTCCTCAGGCGGAGCTGGGGGCAGGCCGGGCGGCACCCTCTTCTACGACTAGGACAGAGAGCTGTGCTTACCTGGAGGGCCGTACAGCAGCAGGCCTTTCCAAGGAGAAAGAATTCCTGTAAATAGCTGCGGGTACTTGGAGAACAAAGAACACTGTGAGCGTGAATACGTGCGCCTGCGCAGCCTTCGCAGGCAGGACGGCAGTGTTAGGGCAAAACAGCCGCTCTACGAGCCAGGCCCATTTTTGTTTTTAAGGTCTGCTCCTCTGTATGTATCTCATTTGTCCCAGTGGCATTTTCCCACTGGGCAAGAATGTCTGACTTAGGTTTTGTGGCTTCTTAAAAGCAGGGAGTCGGGGGTGGGGAGAAGGGTCTATGGAGCTATTTTCTTCTCCGTGACGATACTTATTTCTTATGCATATAAGATCCTTTCCCCCTGAGTTCCTGTGCAGAGCATTTAGCTTCTTTTAAGATTACAAAGAAGACACAAATCCAAGATGGATCCTAGAACCAACTCCTAAGGGTAGTATATGCCCTTGTCGAGCTACGGGGACACCTGCCGTGGAGGCTGCGCTGCGGACACTGGCTCCCAGAGGGTGCACACGAGCTAGCCTGGGGTTCTGCATAGCTGCTTCCGGCAGAGGAAGGTAGAGTGTTTCTCCACCACCTGCATCTGGCCCTGGCCATCTGACCCTGCCCAGTAGGATGCTAGGAAATATAAAAAGTGGTTTGAAAATATAAGATGAACATAGAAGAGGAGGCATGAGAAAGCTCGCACCGTAGGTCTTGGCCTTTCTCCCCTCTAAGAAACCAGTGAATAATGCTGACTTCCTTGTTACAGGACAAGGCCACATGGGAAGAGCTTGACTGCAAGCTAACCCCAGCTTTCCACCCAGTCTCCCCAGCCACTTTGGCTGATGCCCAGGACCTGTGATAGAGCCCGGCCAACAATGCCTCGTGGGAGCAGGCAAGCAGGCCTAGCTGGGTCCAGCCCTAGCTGCCCACCCACAGAATGACGAAGGCATTTCTGTTTAAATGCTTGTTGTCTTAAGGCCCTGAGTGGTAGGGTGGTCTGTCAGACAGCAAACCCTGCTCCCCCTCACCCCTCTTCAAGAGCACTGCCTTTTCTACGTGTCTGCCTATTTTGTGAGGTGTGGAGAAAACCAGAAGTGAGTGGTGAGAAACAGCATGGCGGCCTTCTGGCCACGGCTCCGGAAGGGGCTGCCTGGCTTTCACAAGTAGCCGAAGCAAAGCCCTGGATGGCAGCTGGGGGTTAGGGCTGAGGCGGGGGGATCTCCAGAGACAAAGTGAGAGGCCTCGTTTCTGGGAGGTGTGTCTTCTACATTTAGCACACTCCCGGGGAGGGCAAGCTAATGGTCTGTGTTGAGCACCTGAAAAAGTATTTGACCGTAACAGTGTTAGCTCTCCAGTTACCACTGACGCTTTGAGCCAATATAGGACGTGAATTTTTAAAAAGATCCTCTGTGTGTGTGTGTGTGTGTGTGTTTAGTATACACAAGTACGTGCAAGGGCCTCGGGAGTCCAGAAGGCATCAGTTGTGAGCCATCTGACATGTGAGGGTGCTAGGAACCTAACGGGGTCCTCTGCAAGAGCTGCAGCTGGAACGTGATTTGAAGTGGGTACGGAACTGGCTGGGCTTGATGCCCCAGCGCTGACCAAGTATGGCCCAGTCAAAAGGCTAACAATGGGCAAATAAATCACCGCATCTTCCCTTCTTGACACAGCCTCTTCCAGTTGGCAGGGATCAGAGATATGGCTCCCCGTACTTACCCTTATTGGGTATACAACAGCTTCCTTGACTAACTGCTTGGCTGCGTCTAGCCCGATAATGTCATTCCACTTTATGTTGGGATTATGGAGATAAATTTCCTGCAATGTGCATTTGATTATTTTGTTAAAACTAATGTTTCCCTCCACCTCTGAAATAAATACGGCAACGCAGAACACTTGACCTAATAAGATATAAAGTGATGGCGATAAAAAAAAGTCTCATGAATATTATAATGTATACCTATGCATACATTATAATTGCGGATTAATTCACCAAAGAGATAACATGAAAGCATTCAGTGAAGAAGATATTGATAGTATAAGATGGCACTTTTAGCACGGGCTAAAATCTAACAGGGAGCTATGCCTGTCGTCAGTTAATAGTGACCCGCGCTGATTTATGGCCACAGTCAAGAAGTGCCTTCAAATTACACTGGTTTTTACTGACAAACAGATCCTCGCCGACGCCGGGCGTCTGTCTAGCTTCTTGATCTGGCAAACGCTTTCTTAATTTGCTGCATAAAAGAGTTACTGCTCCTGTGCTCCCCTGGAACCAATTTCGGTTTTCCCTAGTGAGCCTCCCCTGCTTCCAGCAGCAGCGATTGCTTCTGCAACATTTAAGGAAGCCGACAACCAAGCAAGCGCAGTTTCCCCTCTACAGGAGAGCCTGTAGCAACCACCTAGGGTAATCAATTAAGTAGCTTTTACTGATAACTAATTTACAGTTTCCCAATTTCAATTTCACAAGATGCCTCTGAACAGGCACTCAGGGGCCTTTCTCGAAGGGAGCTATTTTAGGCAAAAAATGTCTAGAGCATTGCTTTTTTTTTAAGGTCCTTTCCTGTGTCATTCCAACGAAAGAATAAGTCTGGAAACTGTTTCTCTCCCTACTTGTTTTTTCTTTTTGTTTGTTTTAAGTGATATGTGTATGTGTTTCAAGAATATTAAAGTGTGCTTTTAAAATGGCATAAGATGTCCTACGTCTCTCTCATCTCCTTCGAGGATCCTCCACCAAGAGCTCCACTTTAATGAGAAGTGTTTGTTAGAAATGGTTGAGTCGGGCATAGTGGACTTCACCCACTTTAGGACAGAATGAAGAAAGGACCCATCTTCCAAGTTCTGTGTTTTGAGACAGGGCCCTGGCCTGGAATTCTCTGTGTGGCCCGGGTCCTGCTCCATCCTCTGGGATGACGGGGACTAGAGCACACCTGGCTTGAGGATTTCAAAACTTGGGGAGAACACACATCTCTTCTTGAGGCTTCTCTTAGGGAAACTTGGCACACACTTAGGATCCGTCTTCTTTGGTTTTTGAACCATTCATAGATAACCGTCTTTCTCTCCATCATCTAGAGTTATGACACTGGGTTTAACAAGGTGGTGTTTAATTTCCCAACCCAAAGTTCTTGCTTATGTACATCCAGAGTTATCTACCAGAACCCAACTGGTCTGCCTCGTGAGGTAAACGATTTCTCCATGACAAGAAGCATTCCAGAAGGGCCTGGATGCTCACTTCCTCCGGGAGTGTGGAATCCTTTCAGGACACTTCCACTCTGAACCTCAGTCACGATACGATTGTGCAGAAACAGGAGGAGACTACGGAGTTTTGCAGGCATGAGGAACGCTATCCCTACTTCCTCGTGCATCCTGCCACAGCTTGATCTTTACCCCCCTTCACTGGTGAAACCCTCTCTGCTGGCCTCTCCTCTCCATTGCTTTGCTGCCCTCCACCTCACTGAACAAACTACCTGTCAACGCCCAGGACGACCTGTGCCCCAGAGGGGTGCTATTCCAAGGTTTTCATCTCTCTACCCAATTGTCCGCCCTACACACCGCCCAGGGACCCTTCCTGTAGAAACCGGCCCCTTTCCCCACTCCAGTCCCCACGTTCACGTCAAGTGCCTCCAGCTGCCTCTCCTCCTCTGCTCTCTGCCAATATCCTCTTCTCCGTGCTCCCTGGATGCACTCATCCAGGCAGCCAGAGCCTCTGGAGGTGAGGCCCGGGCCTGACTCCCCTTTGTCTGCAGGCCCTCTGCATGTCTGCTATGGTTGAGCAGCGGGCATCTGCTGGCTGAACAGAGAAGCAGAGTTGCCCTTGGATACTCCATACTGCTGTGAACTCTCTGGATGGTCTTTAAGCATCTTCTTGAGCCTACCCCAGTTTCAGTCTTCAACTAAATTAAGATCAGTGGAATTAGATGAATCTCCTGTAATCATGAATCTATTCTTAATCCCAAGAAGCTTGCCTAAAATCACACAGCTAGAAAGAAAAGGCTCTGGAATTCAAACACAGGTCAATTGATTTCAAGGCTGTGTTGCTGGCCATTGATTTCCGTTGCCTTTTGGTTTCCGGGGTGCAGGTTTGAAGTATCTGTAGCCTGGTGGTGAAGATCTTTCTTACAAATCTTGTTATATTCGTGGAAATTTCCAAGTATGAGGTCATCAGACTCCCAGAACCCTGTATTTCCAGACTGTGGCTCTTTAAACGAAATGCACCCATGCTCTTTGCTTTTCTAAGAACCTGCTTTCCTTGGCTCTGAGGCCTGCTGGAAAGCCTTTCACCTGTCCCTCCCTTTCTGCATCTTTTTTGCTGTCTGTTTTCTTGGCCCCTGTCGTAGGATGGAGGGCTTTTTCTATTGTAATTTTATGATTCTATAATTTATTTATCATGCATTATTGTGCCTCTAAACAATATGAGTGCCTCTGCAAGTGGGGGCACTTTATAAATAAATGATCATATTTATTGTTATTAATAAAAGAAGCATCCCACAGTGCTCCAGGAGCCCTGGTCTGCCTCCATAAATTTGTGAATTGAATAGCAGATCTTACCCGGCTCACCACTGCTGCCAATTCTCGCATCTCACTGTTCATGCCAATAAATGCACTCAGAGGTTTCAGCAATCGTTCCTGGTGAGAGGGGCAGAAAGGCTCGGGTTACAAAACTGCTTCATAATTTAGGAAGAAAAGCAGAATCTTGGCGAAACCAATGGTGACTGATTGCTATGACCTTTGACTTTGATCTCAAAGTTCTCTGGACTCAGAATGATACTTCTAGAAGTTCCACCAGACTTGGGCAGTTCAAAAGTGGAGAGACATATCTTGGTCACTTACTGAAGGGTCTGGGTTGCATTCAAAGGTGTTCAAGGCAAGTTCGTTGGTGGCTCCTTTGATAGCATCTGTGAGCATCCCCCGGAAGTCAATGATTTGGCCCTAAAAGGGAGCAATGGTTATTGAAGCCATGAACACATGAGAATAGAATCACTTTAGTAGCTATGTGTCTATATCCTTGTATTTCAGACAAGCTTCAAGTCTTAAGAGAAAGCTGAACTACTGCTGAATAAGATGATATTCTAAAGTTGGAACTCTGTAAAAAAGGAAACTAAATAATTCTTCAGAATGGAGTTAGATGAATATTCATGAGAATTTTGCATCCCTGACACTCACCATCTGCTTCCTTAGAAGGCTATGTGCCCTGTCTGACCACATCCTTTTAAAGCATTACACGTGCAGGAAGAACCCACTGGGACGTGTATAAAGATAGGCTCTGACTCCGTGTGTGCTGGCTACATCTGCATGACTGCAAATGCATTACTAAATGCAGCAGAGGAGGGCCTGGGGCAAGACGGGTATGCCAGGCTCTCTGTCCACGGTCACCCTGCTAGTGGTTTCTTTCTGTAGAGGGAAGTTTGTTTCTGTGGAGGGAAGCCAGAGGAGTCAAGCCATTTGCCCATGGCCACATAATTAGCAATGGACTGAGGCCAGGACTCGAACCCAGATCTTTACTACCATGCTTGATTCTGAAATGTCCCTAGAGGGTCACAAGTTTGAATTTTTGGTTCTAAGTGGCACAGGTGGCACTCTTTTCAAAGGTTGTGGAACCTTTGGGACATGGTACCCACCTGGCGGACACTGGCCACTACCAGAAGCCCTTTGAGGGTTACACTGACCTCTGATTCTAGTCTAGCTTCCTGCTTCCTGGTTGGCCACTGTGGAAGGAGTTCAACCACAAGCTCTCACAACCACAGACAGAAGCCCACCCACCATACCTTGCCTGCCATGATGAACATCCCCTGAATCTGGGAGCCAAACCCTTCCCCCATCAAGTTGCATCCGTCGGGAGTTTGATGGGGACACGCAGAGTCACTGACATCACCACCCATATCCCTGTTCCCCTAGGATCAGGAAGGGAAATCAACAGAGCAGGTGAGACGCATGTACAAACCACCAGTGTTTACTCCGTGCTAATCGGGAGGCTCTCCTTTCATTCTCACACTTAAAGCACGTAGTGTGATGGTTTCCATTTTACAGACTAACAACAATAATAACAAGGCTTGGAGAATGATGACCAGCTTGAACACACACTGTGGCACTGTGGACTCGGGCAGGCCGACTCCCAAGCCTGTGCTCCAAAGAACGTATTTTGAGACCTTCAGGAAGGCACCAGAACCCAAAGCTAGAGTCCCTCACAAGTGATGAGATACTCTCTCGGGTGGAAAGCCGTAGGTACTGTCACGCAGCCCAAGAGCATGTGAAAATCTAGGGGCGGGGATCTAGCTACATTTTACCCTGAAGTCATTTCTGCTAGAAACAGAATTTATAGCCAGACTATTTCAAAGGTTAAGTGCTGGGTTAAATAGTCCCTTCCTTGGGACTCACTCAGAGGTACCAGTTTATATCACTGGGAGGCACTCACAAGGGACTAAAGCCACAAAATCGCTAGCTACACCGCAGGGGACTAAGAGTTTGACAATGGTGGTGAGGATAACAAGGGACCGTGTTCCAGTGGGAGGCAAGTGCATCACCTCCTGCAATAGCCAGGTCACTGAGGCCCACCAGGGAGCCCACGCTGGCCAGTAAGGCAGCTCCCAAGCTCCGCAGGTCAGTGGGCCCAGTTGCTCTTTCAGCACACACCACAGAGTGTGCTGCTCGTCTTCAGGGCAGGCTGGAGCTAACCATCGGGGCTTTTCTCTTAGAGAAACTATCATTTACAAAGCCAGACCCGAGTTTCAACAGACAGAAATACCTGGTGGTGCACACCTTTAATCCCAGCACTCAGGAAACAGAGGCAGGTGGATCTCTGTGAGTTCAAGGTCAGCCTGGTCTACAGAGTGAGTTCCAGGACAGACAGAGTTACAACAGAGAAATCCTGTCTCAAGAAAACAAACAAGCAAAAAACCAAGAAGGGAGCAGAAATATCTATTAAGCAGATCTCAGCCCAAAACCAACTAATCTTTCATGGTTCCCAAATAATTACACTTAAGTCTGGAGCCTTGCTTCGAAGCAGATGGGCATCAAACAACTACCCTCGGCAGGGCTGAAAATAAATGAGCGTAGGACTGTGGCTCACTAAATAATGCCCTGGGGTCCTGGTCTTTGAGGGGAATTCCTCTCCCCTGCCTCACAGCCAGCCAATCACATTCTGGGGTCCTGGTCCTTGAGGGGAATTCCTCTCCCCTACCTCACAGCCAGCCAATCACATTCTGGGGTCCTGGTCCTCCTGGGGAATTCCTCTCCCCTACCTCACAGCCAGCCAATCACATTCTGGGGTCCTGGTCCTCCTGGGGAATTCCTCTCCCCTACCTCACAGCCAGCCAATCACATTCTGGAGTCCTGGTCCTTGAGGGGAATTCCTCTCCCCTGCCTCACAGCCAGCCAATCACATTCTGGGGTCCTGGTCCTTGAGGGGAATTCCTCTCCCCTACCTCACAGCCAGCCAATCACATTCTGGGGTCCTGGTCCTCCTGGGGAATTCCTCTCCCCTACCACACAGCCAGCCTTTAATGCTCTTGTTTTTAACTTTCACGTTTGGCAAAAATCATGTTGCTTTATTTTCATTTTTTTCTAAAGAGAAACAAACTCCCCTTTCCATCCTAGGACCCTGAGTTCCACTTACTTTTCGTGGGTGGGCCTTTTCCTCTCCGCTGTCTCTTTGGATTTTTGATATGTTCAGGCCAAACTCAGCACTCTCTGGCTGGGTGTTATTGACATTCTCCTGGTGGAAAAGGAGGACTGTGAGGTGCTAGCTGTGGCAGCAGCTGAGTCCCTGGCTCTAGCTGCCCAGCCCCAATGCAGAACCAAATGCTTGATACCAGTTCCGTAAAATGGTTATCTGGCCAATTTTGTTCAGGTATAAAGGGTGAATTAACCATGTCCCTGAATTAAGCCATGAGGAAGGGGCTATTCCCAGAGGCTGAGAAGACTCCAGGCCGTGGGTTCTAAGCAGCCCCGTCCATGGAAAAATAGCCTTATTCAGCCTCCACTGCCAGCTTGTCTTTCTCCTCTGGCCAAGACTGGCTGAGTCTGGGGGTTCAGCTGAGTCAGCCAGCCTCCTGTGGGGCTCACCTGTCCCACATCACTTCCCTTCTACTCTGGGCACAGCCATGGGCCCTCCTAAGCCAATCCAATTCCATGATTATCTCTTTCCTGCCCACAAGTCTTCAGAATTAACTTTTTGTTCCTTTTCTCTGTTTCCACCGGTCCTTCCTCATTAAAACCTGGAATATTTTGTCCTGGATAAGAAGGTTCCAGCTGTAGGTCTCCTGAGGTGGGAGCCATGGGTTTCACCCATCTGCTGGAGCCTCTTCTCTTGCTGCCGTTCTATCTAGTATTGAGGTGTGGTGAGCTTTGCGGAAGCCCAGCAGGAGATGCCGAGGCTGAGGCTCAGCTGCACCTCAGAGTGTCCCTGGACCACACCTAAGAGCCAGGAGACATGATTGGTGTGTTTTCTGCACTTCGCTATGAGACTCTTACCAGCCGGCCCAACTCTTTCCAGGACCCTTGCCCTAGTCTGAAACTAGAGCCGGAGCTGGCAAATCCAGTAATTTGTCCATTTTTTGCTCCAGTATACTAAAACGACTACAGCATTCGGGACCTCTACCATTTAATTAAATCATACAGCAATTTTTAAAGAGAGAACATCAAAAACCAAAGAAATGAGATATTTTTCTTGAGGCCATTCATCAGCCAGGTGTGCTATTACCAACATCAAACAGTCACCTCGACCTGTTTGGAGTGTTCCTTGACAGACTTGGCGTCCCCTGGCTTCCCTCCTGAAGTTTTGGGGCGTGGCCTCTGGTGACTTATCTTAGGGAGATTTTGAGAACTGTCATTCGCCACCCTAAGGAAGGGAACAAAAACCTTCAGGAAAGTATTCTAACCATTTTATTTGAGTAAGTAAATAACTAGTGTAGCATATTTAAAGGAAGTTCTCGAAAGACGTATGCACACACCATGATGAGGTACTTCCATCTGCACCATCTACCTCCTCATCTGCCCTGGCTCCAACTCCCTCTGACTGCTCACTGAGCTCCTCCCAGCCAAGCTAGAGTGCCCATCCCCTCTCAGAGACCCAACGTGCCCTTCCCATTCTCCCTCACACCACAGAGTTTACACACTTTGACAGGTTGCTTTTATTCATCCATATGACTAATTTTTTTTTTAAGAATCTAAAAAAAAAAAATCAACAAACATCACTTTAGAAGAATACTCCCATTGTTAACACCACTTGCCCTTCTTACAAGCATCAGACCAAGGAAAATGTGGGCATGGAGGGAAGGAATAGTCCCTCCACTCAAGTCATGAACATCAGAAGATCTGGGATCTGTCTGGGTTGTAACCCAGTATACTGAATATGCTTCCTCTAGGCAAGACACCTCTTAGCATGTTGTACACAGTAAACATCAAAGGGGCTTAGAGGCTGGAGATCTGGTTCAGTTAAGCAGCACTTCTGCTCTTTCCAGAGGACCTGAGTTTGGTTCCCAGCACCCACATCGGGCAGCTCCCAACTGCCTGTAACTCTAGCTCCAGGGGCCTGACGCCCTGGTAATCACACCCAGATCACACAAGGACACAAAAATAAATGACAGAATATTGGGTGGGGGCGTATAGAAAGACAGCAGTACCTAACCCATGACCGCTGTCACCTGTCACCTGCCACGTCATAGCGTTCATTTCCGGAAAAAGCAAGTCGATGGGGCCGGAAGTCAGAAGAGTAGCTAGCTCTGGTAAAGATGGGGTTATAGTAAGGGAAGGGATGAAGGGCGTCGGCTGGTGGGCTGCAGTGACAGCCGCAACACTCGCATTTGAGTATGCGCATTACACATTGCTACAAGGAGCAGAACTAACTAATTCAGTACGTCCTCACATCCTCATCAGTAGACAGGATCAAAAAAAAGGTGCTGGTATGCTTGCATTTTGCAGTGGAAGACAATGTCAGAGACAAGCAGGACCTTCTTAGGAGGCAAACGCGAGCTCCCACATCTTAAGTTGCTCTTCTCTCAGCTCTTTGCAAGGTATCTACAGGAAGTTCACTACAAATATGACTGTCATGTTCTAAATGATCTCAGACAACTTCTGCTTCAGTTCCAGCTTGTTATGGAAAAGAAAAGTGGTCATCTCTAATGTAACTGGCTGACCAGCGAAGCGACCCATGTCAGGAATGCTACCAGCGTCCACACTCTAATGCCGGGCTCATGAGAAGTGGACGCGGACCACTCTTAGGGCATCTTTTTTCACCGCCTAACCTAGAAATAAGAAAATCTGTTTTTCAGGCCTTCTACTGCCCCAAAATGAAATAATTACGAAATGAATACCAAGCATTTTATAGATGTAAACTCTACTAAGAGGGTTGGTTTAAATTAAGTTATAGAATATACACAGTGAGAGAGGGAGAACCAGAACGCCTTTTTCCCATTTTGATTTCCCACTAGCAGCAAATGATCCACAAAGTTTGCTTTATTATGATTCAAGACAAAAGCATCCATTATTATAAAATTCTTCTGAATACAGATCGAAACTCCTTCTGCCTTAACTTCACTCACCAGTCTTGTGCTCAACCTGGTGCCAACCTGGTGCCAACCTGTTACTGAGCAACTATCTCAGCACAAAGCTGTACCCATGAAGAACCCGAGTTCAGTTCAAGCACTCATGCTGGGGAGATCGCTACTGCTTGTAATTCCAGGTCCAGGGGACCTGACGCCCTCTTCTGGGCACTGTGGGCACCGCGCAGGTGTGGCGCACATACTTACATACAGTTAAAACGCCCACACACATAAATAAAAATAAGTATCCTTTTTTTAAAGCCCACAGTGCCCAGAAATACCGCCCATTGCTTTCCTGATCCTACTGCCTCACTAGCCAGTTGCTGTTCAGTCTCTGTCTCGCCATATTCAGACATCAAGTCAGAACCGAGGAATCCCCAGGCGGCTACACACGCCACCACCTCCCTCTCCTTTTCCCTCTCCTTTTCCGTGTTGCTCTCCATCACTCACTCACCAAGTGTCCACCTGGTAAAGTACCCCAGCACGCAGCAGGCATGAACACGTGACTGAAAAACAACCAGAGCCCAGGTACATCCCAAAACCGGCCTCTGAAAATGCCGGCGCTGCTGCCGCCCACAGGTCGTTATCGTTTATCACCAGAGCCTGACTAGCTTCGGAAACCTTAGATAACGCAACAGTACCTTCCCCAAAATAGTGAAATTGTTCACAAAACACAGCGCAGAAGCAGTGGCGGCCTCGGGCACAAGTCCATGGCAGTCAGTGTTCTGAAGGCCCCACGGGTTCCACGCAGTCCCCAGTCACTGTCAGTGATGCCCGGCAGCCCTGTTGAGGTCCCCGAGTCCGTCCCTCTCTGGCTGGAGACAGGGAACTGAGTTCACAAGCCTGAGGTACTTGATGGGGCGTACAGAATGCACACCTCCCAAGACCTAATAAATTGCTTAGTATCTCAATCTAAGCTTCCTTTTTGTGACACATTTAAGATTTTTTAAACAAATTTGTTTTTATTTCACATGCATTTGTGTTTTGCCTGCATGTATGTCTGTGTGAGGCTGTCGCATCTCCTAGACCTGGAGTCACAGACAGGTGTGAGCTGCCATGTGGGTGCTGGGAATCGAACCAGGGTCCTCTGGAAGAACAGCCAGTGCTCTTAACCACTGAACCATCTCTCCAGCCCCACAAGATTTTAAAATCTTTTTTTCACTGCCTAAATGGGTGTGCAGTGCAGTTCCTTCCAGAATGGCTCTTTCACCTGCCCCTGAGCTTTTAGATTTATTACACTAGCTAAAACCCACAATTCCCCCTACCTCAGGCAGGCCAACCTCGGGGCGTACGCAGAAGCTTGCTCTGCAGTGGTGGGTACTGGGCATTAACCTTGTAACCTTGGCAATCCAGATTTTCCAAGCCACGTGGGCAAGAAAGACAGGTATCAGTGATCAGAATTTTCAGTGACCTGGGAGAATCTAAAGACTCTAGTGTGAGTCTGGGGACTCTAAGGTCACACGGCCGCAGTCTGGTATTGCTGACAGACAGTCATGCAACTGAAGACTCTTCAGGAAAAAGATCCCACAGACTCTTAAGAGTTTAGTTGATCAGACCAGGCATGGTGATGCATGGGAGGCAGAGGCAGGCAGAGCTCCGTGAGTTCAAGGCCAACCTGGTCTACATAGTGAGTTCTAGGATAGCAAGACTATGTAGAGAGACCCTGTCTCAAAAAAATAAAAAATAAAAAATAAGAGTTAAGTTGATCCAGATGAATCACTTTACCTTCTGTTCTTCATTCCGTTTCTGGACGGCAAATTATTTTCTCCTGGGGAAAAACAAACAGTGAGAGGAAAAGGGAAGCCGTTAGTCTTCAGAGAGAGCGAGCAAACTTGCAGGTACATTTTCTTTCACAGTGTTCTTACATTTTGTGCTCCAGCCTTCTGACCACAGACAGCTATCTAATGAGAATTGAAAGGACCAGAGAAAAGAAGGAAGCCTCAGCTTCTTGGCATCTTAAGCCACACAGGAAAAGACATGCGGTCCTCAGTGAACGTGTCATAGACCCTACACGTGGGGACAACGCCCACGGCAGGCTAGCTTCATGGCTTGCCATTCCACTGAGTTTCTGTGAATCTGCCACTGTGTTTCTGGGTCACATAGCACTTCAGGAGCACACCAGTCTGACAGGAACCTTTATCGAGTCACATTCTGTCAACTGACCTTTAGAATTAATACACCGTGTCCAATATCACAGGAGAAAATGAGTACCAAGCTAGATGAGAGCAGACCATCTAGAATTCAATTCCTGTCGGGAGCAGTGCTTGTCTCTCAGTGGTTAGGAGCCAGTGCCCAACCAGCAGCCTGCCAAGCAGGCAGAGTTCTGAGCCCTCCATTGGAAGTGAGCTCAAAGAAAAGAAAAACAGAAAATCAAAATCGCAGACCTCTTCCAACTCTAGATTTGGCCCTGGCTATTTTTAACTGATGTTCCTCTCGGTTTCCTGGTCCCTACATGAAATGTTAAAGTCTGTGGCTTAACAAGTGCCTTTGTAAACAGGACAATGATCTCCCTTGGTTTATAATTACTTCCCCTCTTACAGACTTCTAAGTCAATGTTACTACAAAACCTAGGACCTTGGCTTTAGATCTTCCCTCTAGCCAGCCTCCTTGACTGCTGACCTATACTGAGTCTTTGCATTATATTGATCATCATCTGGATTGATGGCTTTCAAAGCATTTCATTATCTATACATGAGCTATTAGCTTCACCAATACTCATTTCCATGTTATTTTCAAGATAGATAATAGGTCTTCCTAACAAGAAAGGGTCTTGTCTTTTATTGTCTTCCAACAGCCCTTTCCATCATTCCAGAAGTTAATGCTGGCCTTCTAAAGAGCACCTGCAATTCGCTGGGGCTTTGCTCTCATTACCCTAAAACGTATTCCTCAAACAAATGCCAATAAGACTAGGGGATGTCAGAATTCGGACAACCATGTTTGAGTGGTCGGTTCTGGGTCTGAGAAAGGCTCCAGATCTTTCTGCTCTACTCTGCCAGGCACGGAAGGGAACCATCTAACCATGTACCTGAAAATGCCTTCTTTGGAGGGTGGGGAAGGGATAGGCCAGGCCGGTCACTGACTCTTCAACTTCAGACAGGCCACCGGAAACACCATTCTTAACTGTGGGGTAAAGCATCATCCCTGGCACAAAACTCTGTACCTGGGTCCGGCGCCTTCTTAACCATTTTGGGGTACTTCTGGAACTTTATGAAATAATAGCTCTCATATTCCATCAAAATAGTTTCCAGGTCAACGTTGTCACAAACTTCAAAGCGCCTTAATCCCAGTTTGGTCTCCTCCTCCAGAGCATTGGCTGCATCCATGTAGCTGCCAGTTTCACAGGAGAGACAAGATTAAGTCTGGATTTACGGAGCAAAAGTAAACATTGGCGGCAAATCCAGAGATTTGGGTTTGGGTTTCTGGCTTGGGTTTTTTGACATTGTTGTGTGTGGGGAAATTCTTTTTGGTTGTTGGTGTTGGGGTTTTGTTATTTGTCTGTGGGTTAGTTGTTTTAGAGACAAGGTTTCACTACGGACCTCAAGCTGTCTTAGAACTCATGACCCTCCTGTGCTAGCCACTGAAGCATGTAATTTAGCCACATGTTAAATATAGCCAAATTCTATCATTCACAACAGCTCTGTCTGGGAGCTGCCTGCTTTTCGTGACATCTAGCGATGATACCATTGTCCGACACAATTTTGAAAGTGCTTAAAGTCAATTAAGTAAGTCAATTAAGAAAGTCAATTAAGAAACTGTCTTTGGTTTGCCTTTCCTCGTTTTTAGACAAATGTGGGTGTAGCTGCTGCATGGGTCACTTTTCTGTTGCTGTGGTGAAAGGCCACGACGTAAGCTATGGTCTTGGAGAATGTCGCCGTAGTAGCCCTGGCTCACCAGTTATCACGACTCAACCACGTCAGTGCAAGATGTTAATAATAAGGTACTGGATTGGGGCTCAGTTGCAAAGTGCTTGCCTGGGCGCATCACCAAGCACTGCAAATATAATGTTATTACAATAATATTAATATTGTTTGTTTGCGTGTTTGTTTTTAGAGACAGAGTTTCTATGTGTGTTCTCCTGGCTGTCCTATAACTCACTCTGTAGACCAGGCTGGCCTCGAACTCACAGAGATCCACCTGCCTCTGCTGGCGCCACCACCTCGTGGCCTTAGTAATACTATTGACAGTAATAATACAGGAAATGGATGGGGAGAAAGAGCACACCGGGTTCAGTATACTTTCTGCTCATTTTTCTGCAAAAATAGAACTGCTTTAAAAGTGAAGTTTAGCCAGTGCTTTTGAAGGGTCAGAGGAGAGGCATCATCATAAACACTGTGATAACATACCCTTCTTGCGTTAAATAATGCAAAATCAAAATGAGAAGATTTTTCCTCCGTGCTTCTGTCTTCATCTCATACTGTGAACAAAGAGGAAAATTTAGACGGGACATCGAGATACAACAGCACTTTATGGCAATAAAGGCTCAGAGGGAAAGGTGATCTGTGCCATCTGTCAAAACCAAGCGGCCTGTCTTAAAGGCTGGCCAGCCTCTGTGGTCTCAGAGGCTGCATAAAGTTGCTTTCTACCATCTGTTCTCCTTCAGTCCAGATCCTCATCAGTAAATTTAAGAGACACTGACTGGAATTAGGACTGCACATGACTAGTTGAACTTACTGCCAAGTTGGCCAACTTTTTATAGCCTAAAACTAGGAGGAAATAAATATACACTCCTGCTCTTCTTAGACCAGGTTAAAAAAATGTTATAATTTCATTTTATTATTTACCAAATAAACTTTTGGGGACTGGAAAAATGGCTCTTCCAGAGGACCTGTGTTTGATCCCTAGAATCTATCTACGTGGCCGGTTCACAACCATCTCTAACTAGTCACAGGAGATCCCACGCCCTCTTCTGGAATCCAAAGGTACTGCATGCACATGGTGCAAGGACATACAAGCAGGCAAAACACCTGTACAAACAAAACAGTAAGATAATTTAAAAAATAAAATAAACTCATGATCTAGAAATCAGTTGTGACAACACACATTCACATGGTAATATAGCTTTAATTCACTCAAGAGTCCAGCCAACTCAGTAATGGGCTCCTACAAGCCATTCAGAGATAACCATACATCAAGCACCCAGACTGGACACTGAAAGCAGCAGGGCCAGTAAAGGAAAATTCCAGCATAAAAAGGTCATTCATCCAAGCTGGATAAATGTGTGCCTTTATTTGCAGTGCTAATGTGCAAATTTATTACTCTGGAATTTCAAATCTCCTGTTGTATTCTCTAAATATCTATATCCAATAGCACTTCTCCTAACTGAAAATAACTAGCCTTACCTAAAGAGACCAGAGGTAAGAAATGTGGGTGGGGTTGTAAGCAGCCACTGTACAGCCCAAACGGTGTCCTGAGAATCTATGTGCATGGGCTGGTGACGTATGTAACCCAGTTAGTAGAGTCCTTGCTTAGCATGCACAGAGCCCTGGACCCAACCTAGCACTGCCTTAAACCTAAAACCGGATGAGATGGCATAGTTCTATATGCTTTGTGATTGGCAGATGGATACAAGAGGATCATAAGTTCAAGGTCATCCTCAGACAAACAGGGAGTGTGAGGCTAGGCTGGGCTACACAAAAACCCTGTCTCAAAAAATTAAATCTATACACAAACATTCATGACACACATGATGTTCATAGCTTTCTAAAAACTGATGATTTTATAGAACAAAACATGCATATCATTAATTATTCAAAAAGCAATAGTACTTTTTTCCGTTTTCTTGACTGTATAGCCCGGCTGACCTCAAAATTGCTACGTACTTGAGGATGACCTCGAACTCTGATCCTCTTGACTCCAGTTCCCAAGTGCTAGAATTACAGGCATGAACCACTGTGCCCACACGCTTTTTTTCCTTTACGTTATTGTGTATTATGGTAAAGTACACATAAGTGTCCAGGTAAGTGGCAATGAATCCATTACATCCCCACCTTCCATATTCAGAAGGTTTTCACCTCCCTCGGCTGAAACTCTGTATCAGCGGTTCTCAACCTGTGGGTCACAACCCCATGGGGGTAGAACAACGCTTTCACAGGGGTCACCTAAGACCATCTGCATATCAGATACTTACATTATGATTCATAACAGAAGCAAAATTACAGTTATGAAGTAGCAACAAAAACAATGTTATGGTTGAGGGTCAGCACGACGTGAGGACCGTATTAAAGGTGGCAGCGAGACGAAGTGAGAACCATTGCTCTATTCGCACTAAGCGCCAGCTCTCTGCCCCCTTTCTCTCCAGCCTCTACAGCCACCATTCCACTGTGTTTCTACATCAAGGCCTATCTTGGGTCCCTCTCACAGGTAGGACCGTAGAGTATTTGTCTTTTGTGTCTGGTAAATTTTACTTCATACGGGGTCTTCGAGGTTCAGCCATGTTGTGGCATGTGTGGAGCTTTCCTTCCTTCTAAAGCTGCAAACAGGAGCTGGTGAGATGCTCAGTAGGAAAAGGTACTTGCCGCCATGCCTGACAGTCCAGGTGTAATCCCCTGCTCCCTGTGTTGGAAGGAGAACTGACTCCCCGGTCTCTACAACACCACCTCACATGCACACGCATGCACACGTGGACACACGCACAATAAGTATAACTTTTAAAAATCATTATTTTTATGTGCGTGGGTCTTTCGCCTGCACGTTTGTCTGTGTAACACACTTGGTACTGGATTCCAAATCCTGGACCTCTCGAACAGCAGTCAGTGCTCTCAACTGCTGAGCCATCTCTCCGGCCTGTAACTTTTTTTTTAAATTGAAAATAATATACTATTATAAAAATTTTTTAAATAGTCTTTACCTTATAAAACAGCCTTATACCAAATTCTACTACCTTAACCCCCAAACTCTATGGGAGGAAAATCAACTATTTTAGCTAACATCATATTCTGTTCCACACCTCTGAATAATACATCAATAATAACACATGACTGTCCTGTTAAGTGAATGAGAATTAAGCATCTCATGCCCTCCCTCTCCCCTTCCCTCAGCTGCATCGGTATCCAGTGATGGCATTCTTAGGACCATGTAAATACTGTCCACAGCTGAGCCACAAGTTATGATGCTTATTGTTCTATGACAATTGTTTTTTCTTGTAATTAATAGCTATTGTCCATTTTATTAGGTTACTTTTCGATATACTTATTGCTTATTGTGTTGGTTTGAACAAGAATGGCTCCAATAGGCTTGTATGTTTAAATACAAGATCCCCAGTTGGTGGAACTGTTTGGGGAAGATTAAGAGGTGTGGCCTGATTGGAGAAGGTGTGTCAGTTGCGGGGCAGGCTTTGAGACGTGAACTCTCAGCTGATTCTCAACACCTACCACCTGCTACCTCGACTCTGTCATCATCTAAGCCTCCGAATCTGTAAGCCCCAAATAAACTCGCTTGTAAGTTGCCTTGGCTATGATGTCATGTCACAGCAATAGAAAGGTAACAAGTATACTCATAAAATCTGACAAAAAAATGTCAAATCACTTTCCTCTCCATGGAGCACAGCAGGTAATATGTCTTAAGTTACACTCCTCCCCTCACTCTACGGCTCCCCTCCAGGAACATCTAAGGCAGGCAAGCACAGGGAAGGCTTGGAACCTAGAGCTCCACGTGGTTTGGGCTCTGTACACATTCCTGCCCTAACAATGCCCCGGGCAATCTAGGCTCTTCACTTGTGCCAAGCTATATGCGCACTCTGTTCCCAACCATTCAATAGGCCACTCTCCTTTAGCAACCCCTCGATGACCCCTCTTTTGTTGCCAAACACATCCTGCAATATATCTAGGAACCATGGACAATGGCCCCATCTAGTCTGGACTGGTTTTGGATCCATACACATTAAAGCAAACTGTATCTTCTGAGTGAACTTATTGGGAAAATCCCTCATTTACTTACTATCTTATGCCTATGCCCCAGTTGGTGTGTGTGTGTGTGTG
This sequence comes from Cricetomys ansorgei, assembly GCA_026225945.1. Lineage (NCBI taxonomy): Eukaryota > Metazoa > Chordata > Mammalia > Rodentia > Nesomyidae > Cricetomys > Cricetomys ansorgei. The sequence continues at coordinate 1,395,412 of JAMJFZ010000236.1, read as the reverse complement.
TGTGTGTGTGTGTGTGTGTGTGTACTTAAAATCAGAGACAACATTGGAAAAGACATGCATAGTAGGAAAAGGCTCACGCAGCTCAAGCCTATCAATCAAAACCAAGAGCCACCCACACTACATCCTTAGTAACTGACTCCTCCTCCTGGGAGCCATGGAAGGAAGGATCAGACAACAGCTGATGGCCTTAGGCACGCCAGCCCAAGAAGGCTGCGGTCCTCTGCATCATATCCTGCTCTTTCTTGTGCCATAAAACTTCTGGTTGCTTTGCCATGTGTGTGCTCTAATGCAGTTCTTTGGATAAAACACCAAAAACCTGGAAAAAAGCTGGTCAGAGACAGTGGCTTTTCACAAGACCTCCATTTTCACTCTGCTTTAGGTTGGAGTTTATACTGTGATTGCCCTTTGAAACTTTCCTTCCTAAGGTCGGTTACTTGTCTTGTTGCTATGACGAAATACGTGAGGACAGCGACTTAAGGGAATCGAGGTAGATTTTGTTTACAGTTCAAGGAACTGCATCACAGGTAGGAAGGTACAGCAGCAGGAAGCAGGAGCAGGTGGTGGCACTGTGGCCTTAGTCAGGAAGCAGGGAGCAATGGATGCTTATCCTGCTTTCTCTCTCTTATCCAGTCTGAGACTCCCACCTTGGTTACCCTAATCCAGATAGTCGCCATAGACATGCCCAGAGGCGTGTCTCTTCAGTGATTTTAAAGCTTTTAAAAAAGATTTATCTTTATTATGTTAATTATGTATAGGTGTCCATGTGCACTTGAGGGCAGGTGCCTGCAGAGGCCAGAGGTCAGATCTCCCTGGAGCTGGAGTTACAGGTGCTTGTGAGCCATCTGACCTCGGTGCTGGGAATCTAGCTCGGGTTCTCTGGAAAGGTGCTGTGTGCTCTTAAACTGAGACCTCTCTCCAGCCCTCCTTGGCGATCTCATACCTTGTCACGTTGACAGCGGTGACAGCCTCGCTCTCTCACTGGTCAGTTTATTGTTTTCATAGCACAGATTTTCTTTTTTTTATTTTTCAGTAAAGAACCGTAGGAGGTAAACTGTTGAAAACTGAATCAATTGCTGATTAATAGTTCGAGCCCACTGTGGGTGGTGCCACCCCTGGGCGGGGCTGAATAAGAAAGGCATGCGCTGAGTAATTACGTCAACTTGACACAAGCAACAGTCATCAGGGGAGGGGGGGAGCCTAGATTAAGAAAATGCCTCCAGAAGATTGGGCTGTAGGTGTTGAGTCCAAAATTTGCCCCCCAAGGAGGGCAAACCAGAGAGACCACATAGGCAAAAAGCAACGGCACTTTCATTCTGCAGAGCAAATCAGCATGCTGGGATCAGGTACCATATAAAATGGCTGAAGACCCGGAAAGCTGGCCACATGAGTTTTTAAAGGAAGCAGGGATCTCTCTGATTGGTCAGCACCTGAGTACTGGATTGGCTGACCTTTACTCCCAGATCTCTGCCTCCCAGGTGCTGGGATTAAAGGGTGTGCCACCACACCTGACCAATGAAAACTTTTTTAAACATATGAACAGAGCAGGCAAGATATTTGGAACACCACAAGAAGGTTAAATCTACAAACTATGACCATGGAAGATACACAACTTCATGTCAAAGGCATAGAAAATATTTACAAGAAAATATTTACAAATGGCAGAAAAATTTCCAAGTCTTGGGAAAGGCCCCTCCGATACAGGAGGCAAATATAGAACTAGACAGGACCAAAAAAAACCTCCCCACATCTTATTACAGTTAAAACCCTAAATATATAGAACAGTAAATGTCCTTCAATATACAAGAGAGAAAAAACAAGTCATGTATAAAGGAAGGCCAATCAGGATAATAGATTTCACAACAGCCACTTTAAAAGCTAGAAGAGCAAGGAATGATATATTTCAAATTCCAACCAGAGATACTAACCCAGATTACTATACCCAGCTGTCATAATTGATGTAGGAATAAAAACAGTCCATGAAAAGACACGCTAAATGAATTTATGACTACTAAGCCAGTTCCATAATGGGTGCTAGAAGAAATTCTTCAGACTGAAGAGAAACATAAATAACACATTAATAGTAACTGTTTTAGTCAGGGTTTCTATTGCTGTGAAGAGACACCATGACCATGGCAACTCTTAGAAAGGAAAACATTTAACTGGGGCTGGCTTACAGTTCAGAGGTTTAGTCCATTATCGTCTTCGTGGAAAGCATGGTGGCACACGGGCAGACATGGTGCACCAATAGTTCTACATCTGGACCAGTGGGCAACAGGAAGAGAGAGTGAGCTTGAGCTTCTGAAACCTCAAAGTCTGGTCCCCAAGGACACACTTCCTCCAACAGGGCCACATCATACCTCCTAATAGTGCCACTCCCTCTGAGCCCATGGGGACCATTTTCATTCAAACTACCACAATGCTTTTCAATAAATGACTCAAAAGATTAATAGCCCCAATAGCAATCAAAAGGCACAGGCCAACAATTAGAATTAAAAGCAAGATCCATCTATTTGCTGCCTCTAAGAAAAATATCTCACTGTCAAAAATAAACATTATTTTAGGGCAAAAGAATGGAAGAAGCTTCTCCTAGGAAATAAACAGGTACTGAAGTTCTAACCCCTGGCCAAATAGACTTCAAATCACAACTAGTCAAAAGAGATAAAGAAAAGTAGGGGGCTGGAGAGATGGCTCAGTGGTTAAGAGCACTGACTGTTTGATTCCCAGCAACCACATGGTAGCTCACAACTGTCTGTAACTATGGGGTCTGACACCCTCACACCAATGTACATAAAATTAAATCATTTTTTAAAAAATTGGTAATGGCACAAAAACAGTAAGTCAGTGGGACAGACAAAAGGCCAGTGTGTGAGCCCCCACAGCCCCGACATGAAGAATACTGGAAGCAGACCTTATTTCTCATCCTGATGAATGTCAACACCAGGTGGATTAAACCTCTTAATGTAAGTCCTTAACTTGCAGAGGAAAATAAAAGGGAAAGAATACAGACTCAGGTGAGGGCTTTCTGAATCTTGCTCTAGTCACTCAGGAAACGAGGTCAACAATCGGCAAATGGAATCCTATGAAACTCAAGAGCTTCTGCACAGTAAAGGAAACAGCTAATTGAGTGAGGAGAGCCTACAGAACGGGAGAAAAGTTTTTCTATACAGTCAACAAAGGACTAATATCAAAATATACAAAGAACAACAATGACAACAAAAACTAAACAAGAAAACAAACAACCCAATCTAAAATGGGCTACGGAACTAAATAGAGTTCTCAAAAAAAAAAAATACACATGTCCAATCCTTAGCCACGAGGAAAATGTAAATTAAAATTAGTTTGAGGGCTGGCAAGATAGAAAAGGCGATTGTTGCCGAGCTTGAGAACCTGAGTTCGATCCCAGGACCTGCACGGAAGAGGTGACTGTGGAAGCGACCTCTGCGTGAGGGCTACTCACACGCACACAGGTGAGCGAATAAGCGTAGCTTTTAAAGGTTCATTTCAAAGAGTTTACACATTTTTCAGCTGTCCCACAAAATTCTCACATAAGGCTGAATGAATATAAAATTAATTTTATGCAATATTTGGTGCTGGGAGACAGCTCAGTTTGCAAATGGATGTGAGTTTGCTCCCTGGCTGGGTGTGATGGCTCCATTTGTCATCCCAGTGCTCAGGAGGCAGAGAAAGGCAGGCTCTGTGAGTTCAAGGCCAGCATGGCCTACATAGTGAGACCCTGCCAAAAATCAAACAAAAACCAAAGTAGGGACTGGAGATGGCTAAGATGCTTCCTGCTCTTCCAGAGACCTTGAGTTTAGTCCGCAGCACCAATGTCAGGCAGCTCACAAACATCTGTAACTGCAGCTTCACTAATGAGTTTTGGTTTTGTTTATTTGATTGGTTGGTGCTGGGAGCCCCAATACCCTAGTAACATGCATGAAGTCTGTTTGACAAGGTTCCAGATTCCCTGGCCAGGGAACTTCGGCTCACCAGCCATTTTGCCCTCTCTCTCCTTTGCTGTAATGATGACAAAAAGTCTTTCATCAATAATAATAATGTTTAACTGGCCTAGTAATATCTGAGCTGGCTGCTGTTGACTGGGAAGGGGACACACCCATTTTTTACTCAGAAGTAATTGTCATTGTAAAGTATCTTGCTGGCTTCTAAGTCCTGGCTTTCTTACAGTACATTGTAAAGGCTATTCCTGGAGTGGGCATTGGTCCTCCCAGGAAGAGACAAGCCTTTAACAGATAGAAGCAAAAGGATCCTAGATAAAGAAAAATAAATATGCACCAAAGAGCAAAAACCATAAAATAAAAACCTTCTTTGGTGCCTACATGGTACCCTGCTCTGTTTGAGGCAGATGGAGATATTATTCAGCTAACAGTAACAGTCAACCAATTATGGGTTATTGAGTCAAATGTTCTTTCATAGTAAACAAGATAACCTTGAAGTTTGTAAGTCTTAGTAGGAAGGACACCTGACTCCTCCCTGGGCGTGATCGACTTCTAGGAGTGACTACGTCTGCATATCAAACTGGTTCCTCTGAAGGCCTGAGCAACATTTGCATACCAAAAAAACTGTACTTGGGTTTTTAAAGCTTTTTTCCAGAGCAGTTCTCTCTCTTTCTGGCTTGGGCCCCTTCCCTTAGTAATGTACATTGTCAGTCTCTCCCTCCTTTTTCTTGGTGTGGGTTTTTTCACTGGCAAGGCACATTGTCAGTCTCTCTCTTGCCCCTCTCTTTTCTAAAAATGTATACTGTTAATTCCCCTATTAAAAACACTCCTGTGTTTTACTTCTAAAGTGTTCTATGTGTCATTTTAAAGCACAATCCTGTGTGCCATTTCCTTAGGCCCCATAAAATAACGAACTATTCTGTTTGTTTGTCATTCCTCATTTTTCCTGCACTTGTACTCCCTCCTGAGTAGAGTTTTCATGAACCCATTTGTGGAAAAAGCTGGATCCCTCTGCAGGTTGGTTGGTTGATTGGTTGATTTTTTCTTTGTTTATTTGAGACAGGGTTTCTCTGTGTGACAGTTCAAGCTGTACTGGAACTCATTTTGTAGACTAGACTGGTTTCAAACTCACAGAAATCCACCTGCTTCTGCCTCCCAAGAGCTTGGATTAAAGGTGTGTACCACTATATCCCAGTGGTATCTAGTTTTATAACCAGGCATGAGGTGTGTGCCTGCAGTACTAACACTGGTCCAATTGCTCAAGTTCATGAAGCCAACCTGAGAAACATACCAAGACCCTGCCTCAAACAAACAAAACAAAACAAATGGAAAAACTTTAAAATATTTTCTTGTAAATGTTATTGTAAAGTCCCAGAGATCAGGGGAGAGTCTATGTTAAAGATTCTACAAGACTGACTGGTCCAGAATTTCACAATTTAGGATGGTAGGAATGTTGCAGATCCTGATCCAAATTATCTTCCTTCTTTGGAACCCTTATTAAGTACCCATTACCCACCTCTGTCTCCCCTAACATCCTTGTTACCAACACGTGAACCCCGCTGAGATGTATTACAGACCACAAGTTTCCACCAATCCAAAAGCTAAGCCTGGGTAGAGTTTATCCGAGACCAAAAGTAGAGGGTTCCCCTGCTTGGCTGCAGCCCACCAATGTATTTGAAAAATGTCTTGATTTGTGACTTCCTTTTGTTCTGTAACTATAAAAAACTTGATGAAACTGTCACCGTGTTGGAACATGTAATTGGGGGCAACCTGAAACTATGCTCCCAGGGCAGGCTCATTCACAGTTCATCCCAGAATAAACTCTCTTATCTCCTATGAAGTGAGAGCACTGTTCTGTATCGGCATTATATTTTCAAAAGTGAAGAAATTTTACATTTTTATATCTAGAGCTGACAAGGTACAACAGACTATCTGATCTGACAATTGGTAAGACTGTAAATTGTACAGTCCTTTTATAGAGGAAACTGACAGATTAATCAGCGTAAAAACTGTGCATTTGACCTAGCGATTCATTCTACTTCTCAAAACTTGTAGAAGGTACACAACAGTACATCATAGAAATATTGCATGCCCACACACACACACACACACACACAGACACACACACATACACCATACACACACATATACACACATACATACACACACATATATGCATACACACACATACACACACACACACACAGATACACGCATATATACACTACACACACACACATATATACACTACACACACACACACACACACACACACACACAAGCAGGTAAAGGAATCAAATTTTTTTTTTTTTTTTTTTGGATACAGGGACTCGTGTAACCCAGACTGGCCTGAGACTTGCTGTGTAGTTAAGGATGACCCTGAACTCCTGGTCCTTCTGCCTTTACCTCCCAAATGCTGGGATTATAGGTAGAAACTACCATTCTTGGTTTGACATGGATGAAACACAGGGTTGTATGCATGGGAGGTGTGGGACTGTCTAAGGACCATAGTGTGTTGAAGTTGACCTGAACCCCAGGTCACCCCTAGAGGGTGAGGGCGGAGGTGTTCGTTACTCCACACCTTAGTCCTGGCTTAAACCCAGCTAAATTATTAGATATTAGTACTGCTTGCTTCACTGAAGCAAAGATGCTTTGTCTGCCCTGCAGGCTGGGGACACAGGCTCAAATGTGTTCATCTGAGGTGGCACCAAGAGCCCCTGCCTCAATCAGTCCCACTCTTGTGGCCAGACCACGCCCCCAACAGTGCCACATAAAAGGCACCCCCAAAGCCCCAATAAAGGAGATGCTCACCAAAGTCTGTCCCGGGTGGGCATCTGTCCACTCGCCAACTCAAGGAGGCCCAAGGTCACAGCAGGATTCGGTAAAACCCATGGCCCCAGGACCCCTAGCCATTCAGCGTCCACGCCCCACCGAGCCTCTCAACTGGAGTGGGCCACTGGTGAACCAAAACTCCAGATGAGAGGCAAGCAGTGTTGTGGGGCCATGTGGTAGGAAAGTTCTATCACTTGGGATACAAGTAGGGCAAATATTCCACTGTAGTAGCTGATTTAGTTTCAAAGCTGTTCATTCTTTTGTCTAATTAAGTCACTGGTTCTAGCCCTGGAGCCCTGGAGCCCTGGAGTTTTGTCCTCTTTACAATCTAGTCTTAATCCTTGAACTGGAAGGCATCAGCCTTCATACAATCTAGAACATTTAACCTGCTAGCCAGGATCTAGAAGGCTTCAGTCTTAGCCTTCCGAGACCTACTGCTGACTGAGCCACTCTGATTAGCTCCTTCTGAACTCTGACTCTTCTGGTTCAACTCACTCTCTGTTCTGGCTTCTTCTGCCAAGCTCTGCTGTGTCTGTGTCTCTCCCTGAGCTCTCGCTGCTCCGTCCTGCCTCTGTGACTGACTGCTTCAACTGATTACTCTGTAACTCACTCCAGCCTCAGCTTCTGACACTCCTCCGTAACTCATTCTTCAACTAATTCTGTAACTGCTCTGTCAACTGACTCTTCTTAACTGACTCTGTTAACTGAATGACTCTGACTCCTATGTAACTCTCCTTAACTGAGCTGAGAGCCCACCTCTTCTTGTGAGAGTTGGGCATGTCCTTATTCTGCTTACTCTTCCTCTGATTAAGTCACTGTGTCTGCCATTCACGCTGACTCATCTCAGATTGCCACTTCCTGTGTGACACTGACTCCTTCTGAGTTCTGCTTCCTGTGTCTGCTTCCACTGTTTTTTCTAGGGATTAAAGGCGAGGACCACCATTGCCTTCTGAATACTGGGATTAAAGGTGTGTCTATATTCTATCCAGACAACACAGATCTCTGAATGTAGACCCTAGCTTTCACACAGGGCTATTCCTTTACATTCTACCAACTGAGCTATTAAGACATCCCAGCATCAAGAAATTCAGTCTTAGTGTCCATTCTCCACAGGCAGAAGATTGGACTTCACAGTATGTCAGAATCATAACAGACTATTTTTAAATCTGTGGAAAATCTGTAAACACTGAAGCTCCAACTTAGAAAAAATACTTGATCAGGATAAACAAGAAGGTGAAAAGTCTAACTCAAACAACAACAACACCCTTCAACTCTTGAGATGGAGGGAACTCTGTGTCCTAAATTGATCTGAACACACTTAAGTTTCTCAGAAAGTCTGGCATGATGGCACACACCTACAATCCCAGGAAGTGGAAGCAGGGTGATACAGAGATAAAGGCTACCCATTACTTCACAGTGAGATCCTGTCTCAAAAAAGAAAGGCAGGGAAGACAGCCTACCAGAAATACCCTACACAGTTCTTATTGTATTCCTGAAATACAGAAGCCATTCCAATTCTATCCAAAAATATTTCCTTTTGTTTCTTTCTCATTTACTAAACTCAGTTTCTACAGTCATGTTCTCTGTAGCAGAAGATGAAAATTACAGAGTACCCTTTAGTAGCAGAAGTCTATTTGAGGATGGGGCCACTTTAAAAATGGCTTCCAAATGGCTGGAGATAGAGCTCAATAAAGTAAAAGAGGCCTTAGTTAATTCTTCAGTACCAGGAAGGGGGAAAAAGGCTTCTGTATTATACAGTCTGTGAAGCAGCTTACAGTTGGTCACTGGCTTTGAAATAAAGTAACTTTTACTTTAAGGCAAGATAGAAAGAAATTCACCATTTAGCAAGAATAGAAAGGAGATACAGAAAAATCTACTGGTTGGTCTGGTTTCACATCTGTTGCTGCGATAAATACCCTGACAAAAAGCAACTTAGAAAAGCATGTATTAGGCTTATAAGTCTAGGTTAGAGTTCATCACAGCAGGAAGTCACAGTGGCAGGAGCTTGGAGCAGCTGGCCACTATCGATGGTCAAGGGTGGAGAGGAAAGGATGTAAGTGAGTTGCTTGCTTGCCTGCCCAGCTAGCTTCTTCCTTTTTATAAAGTTCAAAGCCTTCTACATAGGGAATAATACCACCCACAGTGGCTGGGTCCTTACACGCTAATTAAGACAATCGTGACAATCTGTATGAGAATGCCCACAGGTCAACCTGATCACACAATTCCTGGACTGAAGTTCTTCCCCTGGTGATTCTAGGATGTGCCAAACTAACCAGCACAAACAATGGAGAATTGTTTGTTGATTTCCAATAGAATGTCTTTTTGTTCTTTTGACAGTTTTAAACATGTCAACAATTCATCTTGCTCATATGACTCCTGTTGATTTTTTTTTTCTATTGGTTGTTTTGAGACAGGCTGCCCTCTGTAGCCTAGGCTAGCATGGAACTGGTTCTATATCTCAGGCTGAACTTGAACTCCTAGTCCTCCTGCCTTTGCCTACTAGCCTAGCCACATGCCTGACTCACAAAATTTTAAATTAATAGTGTAAAGTCTGCCAGACCTACAATATCTTTCTGTTCATGCCCTTTGAACTAGCATAGAAAATCATCTTCTGAATTAAAAACTAAGAATGAGCCACCAACAAATGGTCAACTGAAACTGTAAGCGAGGGTATGCCCCAGAAATGGACACAATTAGATTCTCAGCTAATTTCTGCCCACCAATGAAAAGAAGCCCAGAAGAGAGCCTCTAATGTAGGGGTCTTGTTTGCCTGTTTCAATGATCTGGCTGTTTACTTCTTCCTTCATTTCCTTAGTGGGCTATTGTGCCACGAAAATGCCTCCATTATCAGATTCAAAATTGAATCCTATGATACTGTAGCCTGAGGAAAAGGAAGCATTGAATATCATTCCCAGTTTTAGACCCTGAAGATATTTAGGAAATGTTACTGTATGTACACCACATGCAACATTAGTGCTTTCAATTTCCTTTTACGGGTGCAGTGGAGATTAATTTGCATGAGCTCGTTTCAATTTCTGTAATAAGATCTAAATTTTGCACTGAGCGTTCCCATCTCAAAAACAGTTTTTAAGAAGGACACATCTCTTGTTTCAAATGTGGTTTTTTTTTTATTATAGTTCTAGTCTACAGTTCCTGCATCTAACATTCACCTAAAAGCTTTAGTAGATACACCCACAGGTTCTGATCTGGTTTGTTTGTTTTCTGATTACTCTCGGACTCTATCAAGAAACTTCCTAAATTTCAAAGGCTGTATACCCAAAGAATACTCGAACTATCAAAAGGAATGTTAAGAATCCAGAAAAGAGACGATTGTATTTAATACTGAACCAGAATTATTGATTGTGCTCCTAAATATAAGAACAAGTTTTGAGGCAGACCTGGTGGTGGTGGTGGTGGTAGTGGTGAAGGTTCGTAACCCCGGTTTCTGGGGAGGCTGAAGCAAGAGGGCAGAAGTAGAGGCCTGCCCCAACTACACAGCCTGGGCAACTTAGTGAGAGCCTATCTCCAAATAAAAACCAGAAAGACTGAAGATGGAGTTCAGTCTTGAACTCCAGTCTTGCCTATGGTCTTAAGTTCAACAAGAGGCATTGCTGATGTCTGACTTAGTGTTTCTATTGCTGTGAAGAAACACCATGACCATGGCAACTCTTATAAAGGAACTCATTTAATTAAGGCTGGCTTACAGTTCGGCTTATTCCATTATCATCAGGGTGAGAAACATGATGGCACTCAGGCAGGTATGGTGCAGGAAAGGAGCCAAGAGTTCTACATTTGGATCAGCAGGCAGCAGCAACAGGGAGAACGACAGTAGACCTGGCTTGAGTATCTGAAACCTCAGAGCCTACCCCCAGTGACACATTTCCTCCAATAAGGCCATTCTTCCTCCAGCAAGGCCATACCTCCTAATAGTGCCACTCCCTATGAGCCAGAGGGAGTCATTTTCATTCAGACCACCACAGGTGAGGAAAGAGACTTGTTGGTCATGAGTATTATTGTAGTCTGAATGAGAAATGCCCTCCACAGGCTTGGGCATTTGAACTCTTGGTCGCCAGTTGGCGGTGCTGTTTGGGGAGGGTTAGGTAGTGCAGTGTTGTTAGAGGAAGTATATCACCAGGGGACAGCTTTGAGAGAAAAGGCCTGGTGTCTCTCTCTGCTCCATGTTTGGGGTTCAAGATGTGAACTCTTGGCTATCTGCTCTGGCTGCCATGCCTGCTGTTGGGGGTCATGTTGGCCCTGCCATTACGGACTAACCTTCTATAGCTGTGAGCCCAGATGAACTTCCTTTCTAAGTCGCTTTGGCCGTGCTGTTTTATTACAACAACAAAAAGCTGCTGTAATAAATACAAGTATAAATTGGTTATTGGATTTGGGAGTTCAGAGAAGAAATATAAAGTCTTTGGAAACAGGAGAGATTTCCATACCACTCTATTGTTATTAAACACTGAACAATATTTAGAATGGAGGTCACTCACATTGTTTTCAAAAGCTCATAACTAAACCATCTACTTTGTAAGTCCAACAGAAATGTACACTGGAGACAGGAATGATATGTACTTGTAATCCACCACTTGGGAGGTGAAGCCAGGAAAGTTCAAGTTCAAGGCCAGCCTGGGTTATATTCTCTCTCTCAAAAAGGAGGGGTGGGCAGTGAGATGGCTCAGTGATTACAGGCATTTACCACCAAACCTACCACCTGAGTTCGATCCCTTAGGCACCCCTGATAAAGGGGAGAACTGGTTCCCTCCCGCAAATCGTCTTTAACTTCCACACTGACAAATGCACAAATGCACACACATCTCTGAATGATAAACCAAAAACTGAAACAATGTGTGGTTCAGTGGTTTGAATGAGAATGCCCCTCATTAGCTCATGTTTGAGTATCTGTGGTCCTGGTCGGTGGGATCGTTTGGGAAGGATTAGGAGGTATAACCTTGTATCACTGGAAGTGATCTTTGAGCTTTCAAAAGCCCACACCCTAACCTGTTAGCTCTCTTTCTCTGACTTGTGCTTGTGGATCAGGATGTAAGCTCATAGCCACTGCTCCATCTGGGAAGTGACGGGAACCCCCAGTTCTGTCCTTGAGCCAGCTGTGCACTGGGAAGGCACTGCCTGCTCAGCTCTACGGCATAGAGAAGCACGGCCAGGAACTACCTGAAGAGACAGATATGTCACAGAACATTCACTGTCACAAAGACTTTGAGGGAGAAAACCCTGAGAAACGCAGTTCTGGTGGGAAACGTAAACACTGACCACACCATCCTGCGGTGTTCCAGGGAGACAGAATTCTTGACTAAGAAGGACAGCAGTCTCTGACCGTCTGATCTGGTAAGCTGGCCTTATCACTTCTTAAGACAGACACCCAGAGTTCTGATTTTTAAAACCCTGACAATTTTTTGACATATTTATCTAAAGTCTGTTAATTTTAGCTTTTTCCATAATGAAGCTTTTGCTCTCCCCTGCCTGCTTTTGAGTCTCTGCTAACAGTAGTATTGGTGGACTCTCTTATAAGCCCTGACAAATATTGTCTTTTCTTGTTCTCACTTGCTGGTTTCCACTTAAATCCAGAACTATTTCTTTATCTAAGGTCCTTTGTCTTGCCAAACTCTAGGAAGACCTAGAGTTAATAATCATTCTCTGGAGTTCAAGGCCAGCCTGTGCCCATAGGCTCAACACACGCTCATGCATGCACGCACGCACACACACACACACACACACACAGCCTCTGAAATAGCTGTTTCTCTTCCAGGAGCATACCTGTGTGTCTATGTGTATATTTTCTGCTGCACACAACGTGACCACATCTGTTGTATATAAATTCTCACCCATCCCCAGGCACAGCTTCCCTGTCCGGAGGGGCTGCCATAGCCACCTGAGGCTGTCCGTCCCCAGGCAGACCCACATGAGAACGTGGTGTGGATGATGCGGTTCTTACTGCGTTTCCACCCTGCCTTTGGTTGGAGCTTGGTGAGCTGCATGCATACAGGAACTCAGGAGAAGCACATCATGGGACAAAACAATGCAGGTTTTTAGGATGCATTTATAGGGTGCAGGCAGGGGAGGGGTCAGTGGACCCATTGGTTAAGACAGGGGTACTGGTGTCCCCTCACTTGCATGTGGGGACTCTATGCTTCCAGCTACAGTGGTAGATAAGCCACAACCAAGCCACATTTCTTTGCTCCTGTGAAGCAGGCAGTGGAACTCTACCGCTCTCAGGATGAGACGGGGTTCCAAGCCTCGCTCTTAGCTATAGGACAGTGCCACACACAGTCGTTGAAGCCACCATTTCCAAGGACTTTTACCACACTCAAAGGGTCTTGGCCAGGCACCGTGGCATACACCTTTCTTTAATCTCAGCTTCAGGAGGCAGAGATGGCAAATCTCTGTGAGTTCAGGTGAAGTCAGGGCTACATAGTAAGACCCTGTCTCCAAGTCTTAAGACACCGAGTACTGATGACAACTTCTAAGTGCTCCAGTCACAGAAGCTGAAGCTCAGACTCAGCAAGCCAGGTTCCTGCTTCAGCCCAGGTTCCCATCTCAGTTTTTGCTTGGGTGTTCTGGAGACGCAGTCTCACTATTTAACCTAGGCTGGCATCACACTCATTAGCTTCCCACCCCAGGTCTGGGCCACACCTGGTCACTTTTCCTATTCTGTACAAGGCCCAGAAAAAATGTCAGTCCTCGACACTGGACCGGGATGTTCCTGGGTTACCGGCATCCCCTCCAGCAGTCTGCGGTCTTTTCCCTCTCCTTAAAGAATCTTTTACAAACACAGAGTTTTTATAAAGACTACTTTATCAATCTTTTCCTTCAGAGTTGCTAATATTTTGTACCTTGAAAAGAAAAAAGAAAAACCTTTCTTACCTGGTGCTGTAGCTGTGGTGGTTTACATGAGAATGCTCCCCCTACAGCTCATAGATTTGAAGGCCTGGTCCCTAGTTAGTGGACCGGTCTGGGGAAGGAGTATGGAGTATTGCCTTGTTGGAGGAGGTATGTCACTGAGGGAGGGCTTCGGAGATTCAGAAAGCCCACACTAGGCCCAGTCTCTCCCTTTGTCTCCAACATTTGAATCAGAATGTAAATCTCTCAGCTTCTGTTCCAGCATGCAGTGCCTGTCTGCTGCCATGTTCTGAGCCATGATGGCCATAGAATTATCCTCTATGGTGGTTTGAATAGGAACGGCCCCAACAGGATCATATATTTGAATGCTTGGTCATTAGGGAGTGGCACTACTTGACGGGGATTAGGAGGTGTGGCCTTGATGGAGGAAGTGTGCCACTGGGGGTGGGCTTTAGGGTAGCAAATACTCAAGCCCTGCCCAGGGGCTCTGCCTGCTGCCTGCAGATCAGGATGTAGAGCTCTCAGCTACTTCTCCAGCACCCTGTCTGCCTGTGTGCTGCCATGCTTCTGGCCCTGCTGACAATTAGACTAAACCTCTGAACTGTAAGTCAGCCCCAGTTAAATGTTTTCCTTCATAAGAGTAGCTGTGGCCATGGTGTCTCTTCACAGCAACAGAACACCAAGATACCCTCTGAAACTGTAAGCAAGCCCCCAATAAAATATTTTCTTTTATAAGTTGCCTCAGTCAAATAATTTAATTGAAAAAAAAAGTCTCTCACAAGTATGCCCAGTCATTTGGGTTTTAGTTAATTCCAGATGTCAAGTTGACAGAGAGAATGGCCATCACAAAAGCAATAAAAAAAAGTAATTAAGACAGAAGTACATGCTTGTTATTCAAACACAGAACTGGGAGTTCAACCAAGGTCATTTGCAGCAACAGTTGAGTTTGAAGCCAGCCAAAACTACAAGTGTCTCACAACAAGGACAACGAAACAAGAGCGCTTTCTCAAAGTACCTAGGGGGGAACAGTAATGAGGACGGTAAATGTGACACATGGGATGAAAACACAGTGAGACCCTGTCTCATGCCAGTCTTGGGTTCAGAATTGAAAGAATCAAAGTCAGCTGGCACTGAGATGCCCGCTCACCCATGTTTACGGAGACATTTTTCAGCATAGACAAGTCATAGCACCAGTCTAGAAGTCCAGCCTGGGGGAAATGGGCAAAGTGTGGTGTGGATACCAATGTACTATTATTAAGGCATAAAGGCAGACCTGAGGGACTCTTTTGAAATGGCGGATCTATTCTACATCTACCTGTTAAGGTTGCTGTATGGCTATACACATTTGTCAGGACTATATACATTTGTCAGAGCTATACATCAAGGAGAACAAATTTTACTATGTGGTAATTTTGATGAATAAAGATTGAGCCCAAAATTATGTTCTTTGCAGGAAAATGGACAAAACTGGAGATTACCATGCTAAACAAAGTAAGTCAGAATCAGAAAGACAAATGTCGTATGTTCTCACCAATGCACAGAATCTATATTTTTTTAAGCAGGGTAGGGTAGTGCATGCCCATAATTCTAGCACTCAGAATGCTGAGGTAGAGGACTGTGGAGAGTCCGAGTCCAAGCCTGAGCTGTATAGCAAGTACCGGGCTAGTTACAGCAAGTATCGGGCTAGTTAGGGCTGTACAGCAAGACCCTGACTCAATAAATTAAGAAGTGACAATTTTGGAGGAGCAAGGGACCTAGCAGAGGGAGACAGGGGATGAAACGGGGTTATGAGGGTGGGGATGTACTTAAAGTGTATTCTACTCGTATGTGAAAATGTCATAATGGAGCCCACTATCTTGTAAAGTTAATGTATGTTGTTTTTTAAAAGGTAGGTATTAAAATGAGGGGACACAGAATGAAGAAAGTATTCTCTTCTGTGTAAAGAAATATAAAAGCACAAACGCTATTATGGAATAAGACAGTACTGATGGCAGTTCCTTCGACAGCATTATACAGCGGTCTCCTACATAGTGGATCATTTTCTCCAGGAAAGGGTTTGTGCTCATGAGACTCAGGAGGTCAACAAACTTCACAAGTCTGGGAAAGGCTGAAACTTGCGAGATTCACTAGGGTCCCCTTTCCAGAGTGGCAGCTGCTGAAAACAACGGCTGGGAGGAGATCCTGTGACCTGCCATTTGCAGAAAGACGGACAGCGCTGGAGATCGTCATGTTAAAGTCAGCCAGGGCCATACAAACAGTATCGCACATTCTCTCTGATATGCAGGGAACTGGACTTGCAGCTCTCAAGAGTCCTGCATTGGGAGAGCCCTTGCAGAGATGCTTTTAGCTCATCTCTGCCTTTGTAAGTAACCCCTCACTCATGCTGTAGAAACCCCAATAAACACTCATATTCGTTCTCCAAGTTGGACTTTGGTGCGCTGGTCACTTTGGTCTGCTGTGGGTTCCCTTTTTTGGTGTGTGTATGTTGCACTGTGGCTCCCCGTGAAAAGTGTTACACAACATAGGGTAAGAAACTGGGCAAGGGTCAATTGTAGGAAAAGTGGCATTTACTTTTTATTGTACATTTTTCTGCTTGTTCTTGAGACAAGGTCACTCACTATGTAGCCCTAGCTGGCTTAGAACTTTCTATGTGGACCAGGTTGCCCTCAAACTTGCAATGATTCTCTTGCCTCTGCATGTAGATGTGTCCCAACACATACTACAAACAAGCTATTGTTTGCAGCTCTGCTAGCTTTGAATGCTCAGTGATCCTTCAGCCCACCATGCACTGAGATTTAAAAGGTATGCTACTTCACAAGTCCATTTGCATTTTTATATCTTTCTAAAAATCAAACTGTATCGGGGCTGACACACACACATACAGAGAGAGTGAGAGAGAGAGAGAGAGAGAGAGGGAGAGAGAGAGAGAATAAATCATTTTTAAAACCTACTATATTAATCTTAACATTTATATACAACAAAATGTATTCAACTGAAGAACAGAGAAAGCTAGAGAGATGGCTCAGCAGTTAAGAGCACTTGATGTTCTTGTAGAGGACCTGGCTTCAGTTCCCAACACCCATGTCAGGCTGCTCACCATTGCCTGCATCTCTATTTCCAGGGTATTAGTCTTAAGAGACACCATGACCACAACTTTTATAAAGGATTTAGCAATGGCTGGCTTACATTTCAAAGGTTTAGTCCATTATCATCATGGCAAGAAGCATGTCAGCATCCAGGCAGACTGCTGGCGAGGTAGCTGAAAGTTCTACATCTGGATCAGCAGGTAGCAGGAAATGAGAGTGAGCCACTGGGCATGGTTTGAGCGTCTAAAACCTCAAAGCTCACCTCCAGTGACACACTACCTCCAACAAAGCCATACTCCCTAATCCTTCTAATCCTTTCAAATGGTGTCATTCGTAGTGACTAAGCATTCAGATATATGATCCTATGAGGACCATTTGGCTAGACTGGCTGACCAACAAGGCTTAGTGATCTCTGCCAGCCCAGCACCTGCTACCACACCCTTCTCTCTTTATATGGGTAGTAGAGATCAAACTCAGGTCCTTATAGCAAGAGAGCTAGTTCTGGGACCAGCTATCACAGTTGAAAAGTGAAAGGCTATACTGATTTTTTAAGATAAGGTCTCACTTTGTAGCCCTGGCTGACCCGGAACTTGCTATATATAGGAGGTTGGCCTTGAATTCAGAGATGTGCCTTCCTCTGCCTCCCAGGTGCTAGGATTACAGGTGTGTGCCAGTATGCCCAGCCATATATACCTGTCTTTTAAGAGTCTTTTCGAGGTATATCTGGGTGGGGCTGGAAATATGGCTCTGAAGTTATGAACACTTGCTGCTCTTCCAGAGGACCTGAGTTCCTGCTGCTCTGGTTAGGTGGCTAACAATTACCTGTAACACCAGCCCTGGGGGATCCTATGCCTCTGGCTTCTGCAGGTGTCTGCATTCACATGGCAGACATGTGTACGAATAGATAAAAATAAAATCAGGGCTGGAGATACAGCTCCATAGTTAAAAGCATGTGCTCTTGCAAAGGGCTTGAGTTTGATTTCTAACACGCACAACTGTCTTTAAGGCCCTCTCCAGGGGATCTTAGGACTCCATGAACATCTGCACTCACACGAGCACATACTCACACATATTTATACACATAATAAAATAAAATAAACCTTAAAAAAATAAGAGCTAGAAAAAGGTGTATTTGGGTGGTGTGATTTATTTCTTGGTGATTAAAAGTAAAATTTAATCAGGTGTGGTGGCTCATGGCAGTAACTTCAGTGCTTGGGAAGCAGAGGCAGGAAGATCACTGCAAGTTAGAGAACAGCATAGTTTATAGAGTGAGTTTTATTGTAAAAATCCTATCTCAACCCTCCCCCAAAATTAAGTTATTTGTGCAAAAGACAGCCAGGAAAAATGTTTTTTAATGCACAACCTGGATATTCCCAGTGGTGGTGATCTGTCTCCATGAGTACGGCATGATGCTCACAAAGTGTTCTAGGTTGTCTGATCAGTCTTCCTTTCTTAGTCCAAGTGGTACAATTGGAATGTGGTTTAGCAACAGCAGCTCATTTATTTTCACTCTGGGTTTTTGTTGTTTGTTTGTTTTTTAAACAGGGTCTAGCTATTTAGCCCAACCTGGCCTGGAACTTACTATATAGCCTAAGTTATCCATGCACTCTCACAGCAGTCTCCTGCCTCCGCCTCCAGTGTGCTGGGACTACAGCCGTATATCACAAGGTGCAGCTTTTAAAGCCACGGCGTTTTGAAAGATGCCCACAAGGCTGCAGGAGCGGTCAGCAGTGAAGTAGTTAATCTTCCTTATGTAAGAATAGAGCAGAGCATAGAACATGAGTTACTTAAAATTCAGCCTAGCTTTATGGTGATTTAGAACTTGTTTAATTAGTATTTAGAACCGTACATTGTTTATAGCTATTGGTATTCCAATAAATGCTTAAATGTTTTGAACATTTAAAGTTTAATAAGCCCCAGTTCTTTGAAGGAAAACACTGAGGTAATTAAATTTTCAATTACGTGGTCTTTTTAGGGACCCACGCAATTAATAAAAGGGAAGGCATTTAATACTCGTTTTAAAAGTTAGTCAACTGCTTCGTCAATTAGCTAAACATATACTAAATGATTTTTAATACAAAAGTCTCACCTTAGCAAAGCTGAAACCTCTTTAAAAGTACAGGAGAAAAAAGCAGATAGACCTTACCAATGGAGAAGAGCCTCTTCAGATCAGCAGAGACTGGGTGAGAAAAAGACTGGCTTTGTCTCCCAGTTACCTGGAGTGTACACGCGAGTGTGTGGATCAGGCTTTCCGAAAAACTATTCCTGGGCTTTAATCATTTAGTCATTATTTGTCTCTAATTGTGTGTTCATATTTAAAATACGGAAGTAATGGTCCTTACAACCTGCCTGGGCTTGGAGCATTTCAAAGGTTTTTATATTCAAGTTGAAAAAAAAAAGTGGCAGAGGTATACAGATTGGATACAATCTCATTTTAGTTCCTTTCTTTCTCTTTCTGTCTTTCTCGTCTTTTTTGAAACAAGGTCTCATTCAGGTGTCCCACGCTGTCATGAAACTCACCACCCAGCTAAAGATGACCCTGAACTCCTCTCCTCTGGTTGCTGCTTCCTAAAGTCTAAGATTACAAGCATTCACCGTCATATCCAGTCTGTTGCGCTGGAGATGGAACTTAGGGCTTCCTGCAAGCCTCAAAGATATTCTACCAACTGAGCTGTATTCCCAGCCTCTGGATACGGCCTAACTTTAATTAAACACTAAGTTTAAAATATTGTAAGAGAAAGTATGCCACCCGAAGGCACCAATAATATCAGCGAATCTCTGCGATACAAACTTGTATTTATCAGGGTCTCCAGAGACAAAATCTGTAAGATATTCCATATATGTGAAGTATGTATGCGCGTGTGCATGCACACACACACACACACACACTCACTCACTCACTCACACACACAGTAGGAAGGAGGTGAGGCATCCATGGGTGTCCTGGGGTGAATTAATTCCGCAACCTCCTTTACGTGGCAGAATCTTGCAGCTCCAATGTCTGATGTAAAATGTTATAGTATTCCCACATAACCTATACACGCCCTCAAATATCTAGATTACTTATCACCTTTAGATTACTTATCCATTATACAGCCTTCCAAGGAAAGAAAGAAAGGAGTGAGGGAGAGTGGGAGAGAGGAGAAAAGAATCTTAAAATATGCTACTTTTTTTTGGAACTGAGGTCATGAGTTCCTTTGATCCGAGTAACCTATGGCAAATCCAAGACCACACTGGGCCAAATCCGAGACCACACTGGGCCACCCAAGACACTTGCATGAAAGGAAACATTCTCGAAATCCTAACGCAGTATCTGAATAAGGTGTTTGAAATTCCTGTGGACAGCCAGGTCTCTTTATAATGAATTCACCTGTCACCTCCTCCATCTTTACCCTTTTCTCTCCCCGGGACCTCTAATCAGCACAATCCCATCGCATAGCTAAATCCCTGAGCGTATCTAAACACTGCTTTAGCGCCATCTAGGGCCTAAAACAAAGCAAACAAACAAAAAAAGACTTGGATCTTTGTCTTTAAGCTTCAGAAAATTTTTTAGGAGTATGTTACATACAGACAGCAGATGATAAATTAATCACAGTTGAATCCCAGCATTTAATGTACAGACTCTCTGGAGTTTGGAGATATGTCTGATCAGAAAGAGTGTGTTGGTGCTGAGGAGGCAAAGTGGAAAGTGTGGGGGAGAACCCTGCTCAGATAGTTCTGTCTCACTGTAGTGTTCCATAGGTCCTGTCAAAGTTTGGGTTTGTTTGTCCAAGTGCCTTAGTTGGGGATTTTATTGCTGTGAAGAGACACCATGGCCACAGCTACTCTTAGAAAGGAAAGCATTTAACTGGGGCTGGCTTACAATTCAGAGGTTTAGTCCACTGTCATCATGGCAGGAAGCATGGTGGCACATAGGTAGACATGGCACTGGAGAAGTGGCTAACAGGTCTACATCTGGATCCTGGGGCAGCAGGAAGAGAAAGACACTGGGCCTGGCTTGAGCATTTGAAACTGCAAAGCCCTCTCCCAATGACACACTTCCTCCAACAAGGCCACACATCCTAATAGTGCCACTCCCTATGATCCTATGGGGGCCATATTTATTCAAACCACCACACCAAGTATAAGGGAAAGCCATTAAAATCCCAGGCAATGAGCAGCATTCAGTGAAGACTGGAGACAGGCAAACCCAACAAAGAATGGACAGAAGGCCACTGAACTGAAGCGGGTGAGGGCTCCTGGGCCTCAGCGTGGGGTGGTAACATGAACCATTAAAGATAAGTTACAGAAGTAGAATGAAGAATATGTGTTGGTGTTTTCCTTCTCTAAATTACAGAGGGGAGGATTAAGTGAAGGAACCGTGGGTGACTGCGAGTTCTGATTTGGATAACTGGGTGTGTACTGTCGCAACATCTCAGTCAGGAGGATAGATGGAAGAGGTATGGGTTGAAAATTGAGTATTGAACAAGTTAAGATGATAACACTTAAGATATCCCGGTGGCTACATCAAGTAATTGGTGATCATTATCTTCTTACCCAGCATCTTTCCAAGGCACGGGTCCCATGCTGAGCAGAGTGGTTTAGAAGTAGTCTGGAGTTTTTCCACACAGAGATAAAATCGAAATCATGAAGACATACAGACAATTTAGGACTGTGGGTTAAAACTTGGAATGTGTTCATGATGCCAGTTTCACAAACCCCATCACAGTTTGCTTCTGCCAGTCCTGCTGAAGCCCCAAGAATCTGCTTCCAGTTCTGATGCACATAGTTCAGGCCCATAGGGGAGTGGGCTTAAACAACACGCCTAGTGAGGAAGTGGCCATCGCTTTGTAGATCTTACAGAGGTTGGCAGGTAGAGCGGATGCCTAACAGAAGGTTGTGTACTCTTTGTGACGGTATTATTGGCACTTCAAAAAGTAGAACTGGAGACACGGCTCAGCGGTTAAGAACACTGGCTGGCTGCTCTTGGAAAGGATCTGAGTTTAATTTCCCACACACAGGGAAGGTAACAAATGACTGTAACTCTTAGCCCCTGGGACTTCCATGCACTCTTCACTGAACTCGGGTGGTGCAGATATAAACCCAGATAAAAACACTCATACACATAAAATAAGTTTTTTTTAAGGTAAAAGACACAAGAGCAGTGATTCATAACCTTAACTACACAATGTAGTCATCACCTGTGGAGCTTAAAAATATATCAATAAAAAGGAACCATCCTGAATCCCTGAGTAGGCGCCAGATGTCCATATTTTCTTAGCTTTAATTTTATTCATCTTTCCCCAGAACCCCCATTTACCACCACCCAGTACCCACGGTATTGTTTTCATGCCCTGTGCCTGCAATACAGTAAGCTTTCAATTCATGTTCATTGTTGTGGAAATATTGCTGGCAGTAGCAGACGACCCAGACCACAGGATACCAAGGGATGTATTGTAAATTCATGAAACCCTCGTGTGAAAAGGATCAGTCGATTCTCTTACTTCAGATAGAGACCCTGAAGGGAGGGGGGAGTGATTTAATAATGCCTATGAGCTCTAGCCTTGGAAATGACAACTGAGGACCCAAATCAAGGAGTCTACCTTCAGGTCGATATTTTTTATTTGTGTGTATGGGGGTGGAGGAGTTCAACCTCAAGTTTTTTGTTTTTTTGTTTTGTTTTTGAGACAGAGTCTCACTATGTATTCTCCCTGGCTGGCCTGGCACTTGTTATGTAGACCAGGTTGGTCTTGAACTCACTGAGACAGCCTGTTTCTGCCCCCTCCCACCCCCCCGTGCTGGTACTCATGGCGTGTGTCTCCCATGTTCAACTATCTCATTTTGCACACATTCAAAAGCACATCAACAATTAGCATAATCTGATCCTCAAAACCCGATGTCCTTAGTCACAAACTGACGGTGTGTGTAAAGCAGCTCCATTTCAAAGTTCAGTGTCGTCCCTAAACCCTCCACGGTTCACCCCCAAATTTATTCTGCAGGGATCACCACTTCAAACCCAGCCTCCTTGACCAGGGGAACCTAGGGCCACCGCGCTTGCGCCACTGGGGCAGGCGCCTCTGTTGCTATAGCAACCGGAGACTCGCGAATCTGCCTGGAGCAACGACAGAAGAGTCCCTGGCACGATCCAGGGTTTTGCTTGGTTGGGCTAGCTCTCCTTACCGCTTCCCGCGCCTGGTGTGTGAATTTGAGAGTCTGGTAAGAGAGCTCCATTAGACACGGAGTCGTGGCCCACGCGGAGGGAAGAGGAGCCCGCCGCCAGAGGGCCGGCGTCTAGGACAGCTGCGGGAAACCCGACGCTCAACCAGCCCGCCCCCTTCGCGATTGGCCAGCGCACACACGTGCCAGCCAATCACCGGCCACAGACGTATTCTCTAGCGAGTCGATCAGGGTCGGAGTAAACGTTGGCTCCAGAGCGTTTGCGCGATCCCAGTCAATCAGGACGCCGAGAGGGTATGATTGGTAGGGCCGGCGGGGGCGGGCCTCGCGGGTGTTTGGGTTCTCCTAATTTGTGTTTGCCGTGGGTCTGGGCAGCTGTCGAGCGGTTCTGACCCAGCGGCTGTTTGGACACCCGTCGTCCGCGTCAGGGGGTGGAGGTTTGGGGACTTTCCCAGCTTTCCTTTGAAATCGTGCCCCAGGCTGGGAGGCTGTCAGGAGCTTTCGGAAACACAAGCCGGGCCCCAGGCTTCCCTTCCCCGCCGTCTGCCTTCCATCGGGACTGGACACACGTGGGCTCTAGGATTTCCTCCCTCCCTTTCTTAATATATTAACTCATTTATGACTTCATTGTCTTCCCTTACGTTTCTCTTGCTTCCCTCCCTCCTTCTCTCTCCCTCTCTCTCCCTCTCTCTCTCTCTCTCTCTCTCTCTCTCTCTCTCTCTCTCTCTCTCTCTCTCTCTCTCTCTCTCTCTCATCTCTCTGGAAGCCAAAATAATAGTACAATTTTTTAAAGATTTATTGTGTGTGAGTGTGTGTAGGCCAGACGAGGACATTAGATCCCCTGGAGCTGGAGTTACTACCAGTTCTGAACTGCCACGTGGGTGCTAGGAACCTAACTGGGTCCTCTGTCAGAGCAAGAAGGGCTCTTCACCACGGAGTCATCTTTCCTGCCCCTCCTGTTGCTTTCATCTTTCTGAGACGGTCTCATCCTTCAGCGCTGGCTGACCTGGAATACGCTATTTGCCCAGACTGACCTCTAACTTGCCGTGGTTCTCCTGCCTCCACCTGCATAGCCTTGGGATTTACAGGCTGGAGCCACTATGCTGTACCTTTCTCATCTGAATGTATTTAAATTAAGTCAATTAACAACCTACAATGGCCTCTAAGTGTTCAATTGAAAGAGACCTATGACTCCCACTTTAAATCAGGAGACTAATGATTAATTGAGGAATATGTGCCAAAAAGCCAAAATGGGCTGGGGATGTAGCTCAGTAAAAGGACACTTGCCCGCATACTGTGCAAGCCGTGAATCCAGTCCTCCCAGTGGTACTAAACAAAATGAGTGAATTAACACATGAGGATAAGATAGGCTGAAAGTAAGATCTCTTGCACTGGTTGGCCAACTTGTAAATGCAAAGGAAAAGTTTCTGTAGGAAACCAAAAGCACTGTCTGAGTGAGCACGCTTGACATGAAAGCAAAGCAGCTTCCCTCCTGAGAACACTCTGAATAGAAGATCAAGTCAACATCTCTTCCTGAGGAATCTCCCTTCAGATCTGTGAAAACTGACAGGGAAGGAAGCAGCAGACAAGAACTTTGAAGTTTGTGAGGATTAAGAAGATAAACTGGCTCTATAGTATAAAATACAAAGAGAGGGCTCAGTGATTAAGAGCACGTTACTCTTGGGTGCGGTTCCCAGAACACCACAGCAGCTCACAACTGTCTGTAACTCCATTTCCAGAGGATCCTAGGGCTTCTTCTGGTCTCCACAGGCACCGCATGTATGTAGTGTACAAGCATAAATATTCAGGCGAGGCACCAATACATATAAAGTTAAAATAAATCTTTTTATAAAAGTCTCCTGTGTTCCTAGAATTTTTTAAATGGAAAGAGAAGCACAAAGCCTGATGTAAAGCTGAAACAAATTATCTAGAAAATGGAGTGAAGATTCTTGATGAGGATGTGTAAATCCCACCAGTTGAGATTAAGGCCTCCACAACTGAGCCATAGTTGAAGCAAGCTTTAAATTAATTAAATACTGGCCAGCAAGATGGACTCTGACTACAGGTCCATTCTGAAGTTGCCACGGAGTGTCCCTGCCACCTCCAGAGTTCACATAAAATGGCAACGAATCATGTGGCACAAATGCTTAAAAAGGCAGACCCATAAGGCTACGTACTTCCCACCAGTTCCAATCAGCAGCGAGCATCTGTCCTGATGTACTTCCTGTCTGGATTATCTCCCACCTACAAGTGACTAAGCATGTCCAGTGCATTTGGAGCACATACAGTGCAGTTGGATCAACTAAATGGGACCTTGACATTCCCACCCAACATTCCAGGAGGTTGTCTGTCCTAGGGCAAGGGGGATTCAGGATTCTATCTTTCTGTGTCGTACTTGAACAGCCTCACCCAGCACTCAAGGAATGTCCTTGTTCTACAGATCTCTTAGGCACCATAATTAAAATTTAAAACATAACTTTTGCTCTTACAGATGGCTACATTAACAAATTATCAGGCTGGGATGTAAGCTCAGTTCCTAGTATGTAAGAAGCTGGGATCAAGTCATGGAGCTGAATAAACCAGCCATGGTGGTGCATGCTCATATTGCCAACACTCAGGAGGCTGAGCATGATTCAAGGTCACGTTTGCCTACATAAGAGGTAGTATCTAAGACAGCCTATGAGAGTGAGACCCTGCCTTAAACAACGCAACAATGATCAGTGTAGATGAAACAGACTTTTATTGGAAAAAGCAAGTATATAGAATGAAGTCAGTGCCTATAAAGCTTCAAAGGCCAGGCCAATTCTCCTCTTAGGAGTTAATGGGACTGGTGACTTCATTTCCCATTTAAAACCTTGTAGGGCACTTCATCATTTTCTTAAATCTCTTGTGTTATGTAAATGTAATACCAAAGCTTGAAAACTGTACATCTGGTTACAACATGGTCTACTTCATATTTTAAGCACTGTTCAGAACTACTAATCAGAAGAAAAGTCTCTTTCAAAATAGTATTGTTCATCAGCAATTCCTGTGGTTACTCAAGTGCTCAGATGGAGACCTAACAAGATTAATGTTGTTTTCATGTCTTTGAACAAAACATCTAGTCTTCAGCCCATGGGTAAGAGTATTTTAACTTTCAAGTTGTATTTAGGAAACACATAAGCCTTAAAGATAAATTTAATTACTTGAAAATATCAATTTATTACTTCCTAAACTATGAATACCTACCTGCCAGCCTGCTCTACTTAGTGAGCTCCAGGTCAGTCAGGGCTACATAAGAGACCCTGTCTCAAAAAAATAAATAAAAAGTCAGCGACTCCATTTGTTGATATGAAGAACATTTTAATAAAGGATTTTTCTTTTATGCATGTGAGCCACATGGATAACTGGTCACGTGGGTGGCTCACATCTGTTTTTAACTTCAGTTCCTGGGGATCTGACAGCATCTTCTGGCCCCAGTGAGTACTATATGCACACGATGTACACATCAGGCAAAGCACTTACATACACAAAATAAAAATAAATAAATCTTTGAAAAAAAATCATCCACAGTCTATCCATTTCCCTATCCTTCTTGACTCCCTCCCTATGGAGCCACTTGGAAGTTTGTGCTGGCCATGTTTGATTGTGTCAAACTGCCTTCGGCAGAGCCTCCCGAGTTTTCCTGCAGGACAGGGAATGTGCCTGTCCAACTGGAAACCTGCGACAGTCAACTGTTGGGTCCACAAGATAGCTCCAATAGACACTGAGAGAAACGTGGTCATTTTAAAGCAGTTTATTTCCATGGGTTACATTCTGACACGTCAGGGCTAACCAATTAAAAAAAAAAATGGCAGCTGTGAAATGTGGCCACTCTGTCCTTTTAAACCAAACAGGTGGTGGCTAGGGGATCTTTCTGATTGGTCAGGATCTGAATAAACAAGGGGCTTCTACGAAATCGAGGACTTTAGGGGGAAAGCAGCTAGCAGAGGTCAGTGCCATCACTACTAAGGGGGCGCTGGTCCTCTCAAACTACAGGCTATCTCTGAGCAGAAATTATTAAAAATTGGTCTTTATGACAATGATGCTAAAAACAACTTTTAAAACTGCCAACTGTCTGTCAATGGGAAGACAGAATGTTTTCATCCCTCGGACTTTATGGGTTGATGCATTTCTCTCTACAAATAATTGATATGTGAGCATGCCTATGTTTGACTGGATCTGATCCGTGAAGTGAAGCCCACTTGCTGTTTTTGCCATTACTGTGTTTTCTTCCTCCTCCTTTACCTTCCCCCTCCCTCTCCTTTTCTTCCTTCTTCTCTTCTTTCCTTTTTGATTTTTTTTTTAACATTCTCATGTAGCCAAACCCAGCCTCAGATTTGTTACTTAGCATAGGATGACCTTGAATTCCCAATGGTTCTGCCTCTCAAGAGCCAGGCTTCCACCTGTGCGCCACCACGCCTCACTTCCATGAGCCACTTTCTTCTTTATCTTAAACCACAGACCCATACTGCCCCTCCTCAGGTACAGGTAGGGCTTCAGACCTGTCTAAAGTGACACAGGGTCACGGTTGGAGTCCTGTCCTGTTGCTGCTCTGTTCTAGGGAATGTATTGGCACCATTCAAGCCTTGTTTTCCTATGTAAAATTTGCAGCTGTGCAGGATTAAGTGGGATCAGACAAGATTCCAGTTTCATTAAGGATTGATTTTGTGCTGGTGCATGCTCTAAACCCTAGCACTTAGATAGAGAGGCTGGTGAATCTCAATGACTTTGAGGTGATCCTAGTTGACATAGCTAGTTCCAGGCCGGCCAAGGCTACATATGAGACACTGTTTCAGAAAACAACAAAACAAAACAAAAAAGGTTTAGGATGGGCATGGTGGTGTAAACCTTTAATCCTGGCACTCGGGAAGCAAAGGCAGGCAGACCTCAAGGCCAGCTCAAGGTGAGCTCAAGGCCAGTCTGGTCTATATAGCAAGTTCCAAATTAGCCAGGACTGCAAAGTGAGGCCTTGTCTGCAAAGATGTTGTTTTTTGTTTGTTTGTTTTGTTGTTGTTTTGTCTTTTTTTTTTTTTAGAAGAATGATTCATCAACAAAACAAATAATCCTTGCTCTATTAAGGAAGAATGCTTGTCAGGCATGGTATGCACTAGGGCCTGGGTTCAAGACCCATCACCGCAAAACCAGGCAGGGTGTTTCCTACCTGCAATTCTAGCACCACCAGAGAGAGCCTAAGGCAGGAGGATCTTGAATTTAAGGCCAGCCTGCACTACTAAGTATGCCCCTGACTCAAAAAAAAATAAAAACTGATTTTTCCTGCTCTCTGTACAGTTCTGCAGAGCCACCATGAGGCTCTGTTGAATCTGCCCACTTTTCCAAGTCCTGATTCAGAGAAGCACCACTTTCCCTTTTTCCTGTCTCTCATTCTGTGTCTGTCTCTGTCTCTCTCTCTCTACTTTGTTTTTCGAGACAGGGTCTCATTATGTAGCTTTGCCTGGCTGGCCTGGAACTCACTATGTAGATTAGTCGTGCCTGAAATCATAGAGATCCACCTGCCTCTGCTGCCTAATCCCGCCCCAGTGCTGGGATTAAAGACTGGTGCCTCCATGCTCAATCTTCTGTCTTTTTCTTAAGCATGCTTTCCCTAACACTCTGGATTTCTCTTTCTCCAAAATTCTCCTCAGTGCTCTGTGTGTTTGTCTGCCATGTGGTGGCCACCATACCAGCTTAACTCAAACTGCACGGCCTTTTCTTTTTCTCTATCTTCCTCCTCTGGGCTGCTTGCCAAACCTAAAGTTTACCTTTTAAACTCTAATAAAATTGTCCTTGATGTTAAAAAAAAAAAAAAATGGAGTCTCTGTTTCTGGAAGGAACTGTGGTTATCTGGATCATTATGCCAGAAAGCATTGAACATCACAATTCAAAAAGGTCTGTGACCAGAGCTGCTTCAACAGCTGTTCCTTTCACTCAAAAATGTCCTGCCATTGGCACGACTCACTCTGAAGCCTCTTTAGCCCGTGTCACACTCAGCCCAAACTCAGAAGACACGGAATGTTTCTCTCCTGGCCGACAGATGGCCTCTTCTCCCAAATCAATCAGCTCTGACTATAGTATACGATCTCATAAAAGAAATAGGTCTTGCAAGAGCCTATGGGTGGAATGCAAATGTGTCCCCCCAAACCTAAAACTATCTGGCTTTAATATTTAGAAATACCCAGCACATAGTTCGCAGTGGATCTTGGCCACTAAGTTTAGTATTGGTAGATTCCCTTGTTATTTTCAGCCTTCATATTTGATTATACCATATTTACTACTGCACTGACCTTCCTTTTTCCCACCCTCTCCCTTCCTCCGTCTTTACATCCATTTTGAGCTCCAGGGGAACCCATGCCTTATACCTTCCCCCTTTTAAATGAAAATAAAAATGTCCACTTATCCCTTCATTTAGAAAAGATTTGTTTCATACTTGTTATGAATCAATGCTCTTGTCAGAGAGACTTGGATAAAGTTTGCCTTCATGAAACTTATTTTCTAGGAGGGACCAGATGCTAGGATACCCATAATCCATGAATTATATGATTTAAGATAGTGGTTCACTTCATAAAGAAAATAAAGCACTGTAAGAAGATAGATCATGATCATGGATCGCCGAAACTCTGAAGTTAAGGCTTGAGGACTGTGGCAGGGAGTTAGATTCTCCCATGTAGTTTTAAATAAGGGTATGTCAGATGTGCTTTACTATTAGAATATTATTCTGGCTATTGAGAATGATTTTAGTGGCACAGATAGAGAACAAGGAGAGGTGGGTATAGTGGCTTGTGTCTGTAAACCAGAATTTGGGGGACAGAAGCAGGAAATTGACTGTCTTGAGGCCAGCCTGCGTTTCATAGTGAAGGTCTTCACCAAAAAGCAAGAGGGGTAGTAGGAGAGGCTGGAGAGATGGCTCAGCAGTTAAAAGTGCTTATTATAACTGCTCTCACAGAGGATCCTATTTCAGTTCCCAGCTCCCACATGGTGGCTCACAAACACCTGTAACTCCAATTCCAGGACATCTGATATCCTTCTCTGGGTTTCTGCATGTACTTGATGCAATCAACTCACAGAGGTTCAGACACACATACACAATGAATAAACAAACAAAAACAAGAGGCAGATGTGGTAGTGTACATCTTTAGCCCAATACTCAAGAGACAGAGGCAGGTGGTCCACATAGTGAGACACTGTCTCAAACCAACATAAAAATCAAGACAACTTTTTAAAAAATAAGCATATGGAAGTTGGGCTAGAGAGATGGCTCAGGGGGTAAGAGCACATACTGCACTTGCAGAGGACCCCAGGCCAGCCATGGCTACATAATAATATTCTGTCTCAAAAAACAAGTTAGGGTTTCTGTAGTTTTGATAAAACATCATGTCTTTTGCAATGTCCCCTGCAAGCTGAGACTTTGAGGAAACAACAAGGACTGATCCAAAAATGATGCTATGTTTATTGGCTTTATCACATGTTAATTATCAGCTTGTCAACGTAGAATCCAAATGTTTTGTTTTTGTTTTTGTTTTTTTGGCCTGGAAGTAAAAGACATACCTGTGATAGAAAACAACATAATATTGTTTTACCATGCTAACGATTGTTTATAAAGATTTATGTGGAATATTACACCCATTTTGCTCAGTAAATCTCTACAACTGATCATAGTATTATAGATAAAACTACTAATACTACAACAAAATATTAACAAAAGTTAATCTACTTGTTTTTACTGTAATAACTTTACTGGCTTTGAAATATATGCTGATTTATTTGCATAAAACTGTTACACAGCAAGGTAGAACTGTATTCACCGTATGGCTTCATAATGTTCAACATAAATATAATCCTTTAATTAGTGGCTTAAAGAGGGGAAATGTAGTGGGAATTTTAGTAAGCCTTTGTTTCTGGCTTAACCATTAGATATGAAGAAATTGTTTTTAGACTGCTTAGGCTTTGAAGAAACCAATTGTATAAATGATGATTACTCTGTGATTGATGGAATTGTTTTTTCTGAGGGAGCTTGCAGTCCTGCATAACCTAGGTCAGGAGACATTCCTGGCACACCTGGAAGTCTTGCTCTATTGATCACTGTGAGTGCTCAATGGAGGGGCCAGGTTTGCATGGTTTGTGTTCCTTCAAGGGTTTTGGTATGAGAAACTTGGCCCTACCCTAAATTAGATGTTGTGTAACTACCAATAAATATGTTTCAAGGAAGCAACTCTTGGCCACTCTCTTGAAGGCTGTACCTCTCTGCTCTCCATATGAAGCCTTGAATCCTGGAGTGGCTTTCTTGATTCAGTCGTCCCCTTAACATTTACTATCAACAGGTGTACTGTTCACTTTGTATCATCTTCCCTGAGTGGTACTTTGTATCATCTTCCCTGAGTGGTACATAATTTGCAGATGGAACATTGGATTGTGGTGAAAATAAGTCTTAATAATAAGTCAACAATAGACGAATAAGCCAAGCATGGTGGCACAGGCCTTTAACCCCAGCACTTAGGTTCCACTGTCCAGGTTGGCCACCCTCTGCTGAGGTCTGGCAGGGTTTGCACCTATGATTATGCTTCCATGTCTTCCTTCCTGAGCTACCACAGCATCGTGCTATGGGGCCTGACATCACGCTAGCTAATCCAACGTGGAGACAAGGAAGAAGAGAAAGAAACTCAGACCTCACAGAGTTCTGTAAAGCGTGCTCAGGGAAGTTGCCAGAGGATAGAGATAAAGGTAGTAATTGAAGGCTCCTGAAGGAAGAGAGAGAAAGGAAATAAGCCTCTATGAAGAGAAAAGGCTGCAACTTTAATAAATAAATGAAGAAAAAAGCTCTGAGGTGAGAGTCTCAAAATGGAGGCCCTTAGAGATAAAGAATTCAGCTGGGAGCAGAACAAAGCAAGGTTCTTACTGCTTTTCCTGATCATGGAGCCAATGCTCCCTCCTGCCACTGGTGGTAGCTTACTATTTCACAAACTGACTTTTCTGACAGCTTCGTTGTGTGAGAAGCTCAAGATGTTGTGTTTGAGGTCTATGAAGAAGGGTATATGTTTCCCCATAAGAGTGGTGAGAAAGAACACCAAACTGCCAGAATCTTTCAACTGGAGATTCTTCCCACTGGCCCAGGACTCCCTGCTGTTCTGGAAACCTCCACTTAGAGCCAAAAAGCCACTTAGTTACACTGAACGGTTTTCTTTTTCTTTTTCTGCATATCTGTCTACAAGAGGTCCTGATAAGACACATCTGCTGTGGCAATGTGAACTCCAGCCCATGAGGGAATGCTTACTGCAGACAAGGTTATGAGTTCTTTTTCCTGCAAACCAGACTCTATCTTAAAATCTGGAAAGTGTTTCCTAAGGGTCAACACACAAAAACTGTCATCTAGAACTGGCTGAGGTTTTATCTCGTGCTGGTAGCCAAAATTGGTACTGTAAAAGTCACCCAGCTGATGCTGGTTTTGAAGGCATGAAGAAGGGGGTCTTTGGAAAGCAGCTGAGGTTTGGCACTGTGAGAGTCCAGGAGAGGCCATTAGTGAAAGTGCAGCCAAAGAAGCAGTTGAAGGCCCAGACTGAAGGAGTCATGTAAAAAAGTTGAGGCTTGGCACCATGAAAAGAGCCCAGGAGAGGCCCGGTTGCAGCAAGGGACCCCAGCAGTGTTCTGAAAATACCAGTACCATGGGATGACCACCAAGAACAGCAGCAGCAGCAGTTTGATCCTGGAGGACAAATTGTGTGTACTGCTGAGCCAGAGAAGTGATCCAAGCCATTTGAAGGAGCCCAGAAGGTCATGAGTGAATTCTAGATAACTGGACAAAGATAATGTTTTTCTGCTGTCCAAAGACATTGTGAAAAGCTTGATAGATGTTTGGTATCATTTGGTCCTGTGCATTAGAAGCCTCGTGATTTTCCTCTTGTTTTTGCTGGTATAGTGTTGTGTTATAAAGGTAAAGCAATTTTTTAAATAAAGGGGAAATGTTGTGGAAGTTTATTTTTAGTTGTATTTAAAAGAATTGTTTTTGTGCACTGTTGGAAAAAGGGATGCATAGGTCTTGGCATTGTATTGTCTGCAGGTGTTGGATTTCTGTGGGGGGTGTTTGATTGCTTATGATCTGCACCTGAGGAGTGTTGCGTGAATAAAAACACCTGAGCTTAGAGCTCAGGGTTACACTGTGAGTATGGCACTGGCCATGATGGTGGTTCCCTCTGCTGAGGTCTGGCAGAGTTTGCAGATATGAATATGAATCCTTGTCTCCCTTGGTGAGCTGCCACAGCAGTGTACTGCTACAGAAACCTCTGCTGTGGGTCTTAGATAACACCTGATGACATATTAGCTTTTGGGTTGGTGCAACTCAAGGGTGTCACCTAATAGTCACAGGATATTAGGCTCTAGATCTGCAGTATTCTAACCTTTCTGCAATCATTGATGTTAAAGGCTAATCAGTCCTGGGAATTTAACTCAGGTGATCAGGTTTGGTGGAAAGCACTTTTGCCTGTGGATTCATCTAGATGGCCTTGATTATCTTTTTCAAAACTATTTATTCTTTGTTTTGTGTGTTACTTTAGTGTTTTTATCATTTCATTCACTGGCTATACATTTTCTCCTAAAAGCAGATTTATCTATATCCTATTATGTTATTGAATTTATGCCATAATTCTATCTTGAGCAACGTTCTAGAATCTAGGTTATTATATATACATGTATGTATATATGTATATTCATATATATATATATACATGTATATATACATGTGTATATATATATACATGCACACACACATGTGTTTGCTTGAAGTAGTCTTACTAGGCAGGTCAGGCTGCCTTGGTACTTACTTTCTTTCCTATTGCTAAAACACCACAACCAAACACCAACTTACAGAAGGATAGGTTTAACTCATGGTACCAGAGGGATAATAATCCATCACCATCACAGCTGGGAAGTGGAGCTGAGAACTGAGGGCTTACACACTGCAGAAAGCAGGAAGCAGAAAGCAAACTAGGAATGCCACATACCTTCTGAAGGCTCAAAGCCCACCCACAGTGACATACTCCCTCCAGCAAGTCCACATCTCCTAAGCCTACCCAAAAGATACCACCAACTGCGAACCAAATATTCAAATGCACAAGGACTGTGGGGGTACATCTCTTTCAACCCCAAGACTGCCCTCTAGCTTCACCCTCCTGAGTGGGGATATTGCAGGCTACAATTTCCACAGGATTTAAATCTACCCATTTTATGGTACTGATCAATCAGAAAAAAGGAAGAAATTTAAAAATGAATGCAATTCAAGATCTGTAAAAACAGGCATATAAAGAAGATAACAAATAGGAAGATGGTTTATCCCTTTTTAAGAACAAACATTCCAAAGAAAGGCTAACATTCAACTTTACAAAAGTTTTCAAAGTTAAAAAAAATACAGAGTAAAAAACATTTGATTCTCAAAAAGTTGTTTATCAATAGGTGTGTGGTGGTGCATATCTGTAAATTCAACACTCAGGAGGCTGAGGTAGGAGGATTTGTGACTAGCCTGTGCCACATAGTAAGTTTTAGGATAGCCCATCTATATACTGTAGCAGTTTGCTACCATATTTTTTTTACCGTCTAGCTCAGGAAAGGAAAAAGGATGGGAAGAAAAAAAGAAATCTTCACCATCTTTGTCGAGGGCATGGAGAGAGAGGAGGGGGAGGGAGGAATAAATAAATAAATAAATAAATAAATAAATAATCACAGCCTTTATTGGCTGTCTGAATTTTGGAGAGCAGGAGCAGATGGTGAACTAAGCTAACAAATCGATGTAATGACCGTCTAGCTCAGGAAAGGAAAAAGGATGGGAAGAAAAAAAGAAATCTTCACCATGTTTGTCGAGGGCATGGAGAGAGAGGAGGGGGAGGGAGGAATAAATAAATAAATAAATAAATAAATAAATAAATAAATAAATAAATAAATTCACAGCCTTTATTGGCTGTCTGAATTTTGGAGAGCAGGAGCAGATGGTGAACTAAGCTAACAAATCGATGTAATAATCCTGAACCTAATTCCTCCAACAAAAAATTCCCTCTAAAGCACCAACCAACCAACCAACAACTAACCCCAACTCTCCAGGTTTCCACCAATATATACTTTGAGCAAAGTTCCCAGAAGTCCAAGTGGCACACAATCATAAGCACAAGCTGCACATAGTAAAATAGTGGCATGCAACCAAATCATAGCCACAGGTAATGAATAGTCTAAGTCAAGCTCACTGTCATCCACTATACCTTGGATGGAGACAAAAACATATTCCAAAAGCCATTCTGTGTTTTTAGAGAAACAAAGACCACAAACCTCCTTCAAAATGTCTCACTACAATATAGAGAAGACCCTGCCTCAAGGAGCAAAAGACAGTAGCCAACTATGATTGCAAAGGATAGACTGGGAAGTTGGATAAGAGTTTGGCACATTTGTGAAAAAGTTAAGCATAGATTTCCTCTGTTCCAACAATTCCATCTTTAGATAATCAAAAAATAAAAGCACATGTCTAAAATGCCTTGTACAAAATGTTTTTATAGCTACTTTACTTAAATAGTCAAAACCTAGAAACAATTTAAAAATCCATCAATATAGGAATGGATAGATTGGTGTCTATTCATACATGTAATACTGCTCAACAAATAAAAAGGCAGAGAGTAGAAGCAGATTCAGGAAGCGGAGCTCAGAAAGTTAGTGTCACAAAAGAAACGGCATCTGAGATGAGTCAGTGACGAACAGGCAAAATGACTAATCAGAGGAAGAGTTAGAGTGAGTCATAGCGAGGACATGCCCAACTCTCATAATAGAAAGGCAGGTTCTCAGCTCAGAGCAAGCCAGTTTCAGCAGGCCGTATGAGGCTAGTAGTCTGAAACAGGCAGACAAGGGACAAGACACAGACAATGAAGTGGTTTGACAAAGGATAAGGCAGAGAGGCTGACTGGGGAGTCTGAAGAGACTGAGTTCAGAGGCAGCTAGTCATGGTGGCTCAATCGGCAGTGAGTCTCAGAGGCTTAAAAGTTCTAGATTGTACGGAGGTCGAAACACTCAAAGGCTCCAGGACTAAGAACTGTTCAATTAGAAAAGAGAATGAACCCCCTTTGCACTGCATCAATGTCTACATCTGGTGAACCTACATCCACAAACCTCAACTGTTTAGATTTAAAATAGTTTTCAATTTTTAAGCTTATAGACTCTACTCATGTGCTTTATTTCTTTTAATCCTCTAATATTCTGAAACCAGCTATAATGTTCTACATATTAGAGAGTTTAGAATGAAACTTTGTTCAAATTATACAGTAAATGTTAGTTTTTATGCATTTTTTTTTACTTCATGTAATATAACTTTCAGAGTTTCTAATGTGTTTTCTAAGTGGACTAATTTTAAGGTAGTGGTCTATTGTGGTATTCCTATTGACTCAATTCACAAGGTGGAAACATTTCATTATTAGAAAGTGTCAAATAAAACAAGAGCAGCAGCAGTTGGTTCAGAAAGAAAGCTCACACACATTCCCTTCAGTGGGGTTTATTGCATTGAAAAGGCCTTAGGAGGGCACAGATTGGGGATTGAGGTGGGACGGAAAGGATGAGGCAGAAATGTGGGGATCTAAACATGATAGGGCCTTAAATGGGAAAAAAGACTTCCCTTTATAGCCAGGAGAGGAGCTTTATTCATGAAAATTGAGGGGCTAAAGAAATAGCTGTTCTTGCAGAGGACACGGGCTGTTTCCAATACTCACATGGCAGCTAACAACTGTCTGTAACTCCAGCTCCAGGGGATCTGACCACATCTTCCGGCCTCCACAGGCACTGCACACATGTGCTATGCAGACATACATGCACAGAAGAAAGTAAATCTTTTAAAAGAGGAGAACAAGAGGCATAGGGGGAAGGGGGGGGGGATAGATGATACGAAAGGGATGGTGTGGGTGGTCACAGAATAATCTTCAGAGCAATTGTGAGAAAACTTTTTTTTACTCTAAAAAATTTATGTGTATTTGTGTGTCTTCTTGTGTGTATTCTATTTGTGCGTGGGCACCCATGGAGACAAGAAAAGGGTATTTTGGATCTCCTGGAGCTGGAGCCACAGGCTATTGTGAGCTGCCTGACCTAGGTGCTGGAAATCAAATTCAGGTCCTCTGCAAGAGCAACAAGTGCTCTTAACCCTCAAACCACCTTCTCTATCAAAAGTAGCTAGCTCACCAAGGGTCAATAATCTAGAATAATCTAGAATAATCTGTGGCCTGCCTGCTTGCATGATCTCTAGACTGTGACATCCTTCCTCTTCCTGCTGATTTGCCTTTTGAGACAGATTCTGAGCTGAACTCCAGCCAATGGGATAAGACTTAGTCATCATCTGTATTAGAATAAAAACGAAGCTTCTTGCTCCAGTATGCTTGCTATCATAGTTTGGGTTGTGGTATACTTTTTTTTAACCAAAAGATATTGCTTGCCAGGTTACTTTTGCTTTGTTATTATATTTCTTTGTGTGATAGTGAGAATATTTTTTCCCAACACAATCTCCCCAGTACTCTCCCTAGGAATCTTGGACCAATGCACTGAACAAAAGGAAGCTCTGATATTTACTAACTTTTTAAGGGCTGTGGGAAGTTCCAAATCACATGGCAGAGCATGGAAGAACCAGGCACCATAAATCAAGAGCTGGCAAGTCACAGCATAGATTGCTTCTTTGTATTTAAGAAAATTATTTCATGTACATTGGTGTTTTGCTTCCACATATGTCTGTGTGAGTACCAGATCCCCTGGAACAGGAGCTGCAGAGAGTTGTGAGCTGCCATGTGGGTGCTGGGAACTGACCGCAGGTCTTCTGGAAGAGCAGCCAGTGCTGTTAATTTCTGAGCCATCTCTCCAGCCCCTCTGTATTTTTGAGATAGGGTCTTACTATAAAGGAATGCTTTGTCAGGAGACTTTTTATCCTATATGGTTACATGCTTCTTGGACTTCTAGAAACAGCTTGGAGGGAGGTATTTAAGAGAGAAAGTGTCTGCTGGAAACAACAGTTGGGGTGGAGACAGGGGAAGAGTAAGCACCAGGTTGTATGGTATCAAGGAAGAGTACAGAGTTTGTATTAGGAAAAGTGAGCTACAAAAGCTGATGATCTATCAGGCAGAAACATGGCTCAGAAGGAATGCAGACAGTTGCTGGGAAGTCTCAGACACAGATAAAAAACAGCCAGAAGAGGCTGTAAAGGTTTCTCCTACCTTTCTTTTCCTTCTTAACCCTTTGAACTAACTGGGGTTTTAAAAAGTTACATTTTAGGATCTTTCTTAGTAACTTCCGGGAGAACCTGAACCAACTGGGGTGGAGTTCTGTTAG
Organism: Cricetomys ansorgei; assembly: GCA_026225945.1. NCBI lineage: Eukaryota > Metazoa > Chordata > Mammalia > Rodentia > Nesomyidae > Cricetomys > Cricetomys ansorgei. Next base: position 1,357,188 of record JAMJFZ010000236.1, on the reverse strand, counting down.
AAGTCCAGTACAAGTGAAAAATTAACAGTTACAAAAGGCTTCAAAGCTTAGATACAGTATTTAGGAATGGCTGCAGCCTTTAAAAGCCCAGACCCAAATGGCAGAAAACAGTTATACACCCATTTTAAAAGAAAAACTCTTTACATCTTACTTACTATGTAGCCTTGGTTATCCTGGATTTCACTATGTCTACAAGGCTGGCCTTGAATTTGCCTCTGCCCCCTGAGTGCTGGGATTAAAGGAGTGGATCACCATGCTAAGACATAGATTGCTTTTTAAACCCTGTTCCAGAGAGAGTGGCAGGGAATTATGGCTCGATTCAGGTAGGCTATGGTACCTGGGCTAAAGGTGTGTGCCCATGTTCTAACAGAAAGGTAAAGATAATGTTCAAAAGAACTCTTCTGAGGGAAACATTTTGTAACTGGCTGGAAATATATGGCCTATCTTGAGAGGAGAGATTATTACAAATCCGTTAGTTCCTACTCTCTTCCGAGGATTGTTACAACTTGAGGAAACTGATTTGGGTGGTTTGTTTCTTTTTGTTTTTATTTATTTTTTTGACAAGTGAGATGTACAAATCTGAACCAGAGTTGCACTACTCACAATAGTGAATAAAAGTAATAAGCATCCTTTACACCTTTTAACATTTAGACCCGTGGTTCTCAACCTCCCTGATGCTGTGACCTTGTAAAAAAGTTTCTCATGTTGAGGTGACCCCCCCAACCATAAAATTATTTTTGTTGCTACTTCATAACTGTAATTTTGTTAGTTATGAATCATAATGTAATATCTGATATGCACATGGCATATCTTAGGCAACCCCTGTAAAAGGGTCTTTCGGCTATCAAAGGGGTCTCGACCCACAGGTTGAGAAGTACTGACTTAGCCTTTCCTTTAAGTGGATATCAAATGACTATTATGAAGTATAGCTTCATAAAGGCATCCAATAATCTGCTCCAGGGAGACAACACCCCATTCTAAGATTTTTATTGGCAATTAACAATATTAAATATTAAATATTTAAAATATTTAAACACTAAAAGAACAGTATTAGCTCAAGAAAACAAAGAAAAGTGACTGGCACAGACAATACAGATTTTTGTCATTTCTGATCATGAGGATAGATACTAAGGTTGGCTTTTCAACCTTAGCAAAATATTCTTTACCTAAGAGTTCTCTCATTTCTAATCATTGAAAGCTTCCAACTTCACCAATCAGCCGACCATAAGGCATACTTGATTTAAATGGCCAAGTCTGGAAATGCCCAATAACAGCTGGAATCATATGTCCAGTGTTACTCTAATCACTGACTAGAGCTTTAAAACATCAAAAACCAAAACAAACAAACAAACCCAAACAACAAATCTAAGGATCTTGCTATGAAGCACAGGTGAGTTAAGGCTGGAGAACCTACTACTTCTGCTTCCCAAGTGCTGGCATTGCAAGCATGGGCCAGGGCCACATCTTAAGAGCTTTTCTTCATAATTATCAGAACTTGGAAGCAGAAACACTGTCTTGGGTGGGGAAATGGAAGTGAACTACAGAGGCATCTTAGTTGTTTATAGCTTGTGGTAGTTTGAATACGAATGAATCACAGAAGCTCACATATATGAATGTTTAGTGACCAGGGAGTGGCACTATTTGAAAAGATTAGAAGGATTAGGAGGTGTGGCCTTGTTGGAGGAGGTGTGTCATTGGGGATAGGGTTTATAAGCCCACTTGGAAAGTGCTAAGTCTCTCTTTCTGCCTACAGATCAGGATGTAACTCACAGCTATTGCTCCAACACTGCCTGCATGCCACCATCCTCCCCGCCGTGGCGACCGTGGACTAAACTTCTGAAAGTGTAAGCAAGCTCCCAATTAAATGCTTCTTTTTATAATAGTTATCTCGGTCATGGTGTCTCTTCACAGCAATAGCCCATTGATTAAAACAGAAGTTGGTACCAGGAGTGGGGCATTGATGTGATAGGCCTGACCATGCTGCTTATTGGCAGAATGTGGACTTTTAGACTCTGGATTAAGAAAGCATTTCAACTCTTTAAGTGGGGCTTAATGGGCCATCCTAGCAGGAGCACAGAAGACAGTCCCAAGAGCAATGTAGATTACAATGGCCCAGTTCAAAAGGTTTCAGAGGGGAATAGTATTAGCAAGTGGCCTAGAGACCATTCTTGGAATATTTTGACAAAGAATGAGGCTCCTTTTTGTTCTTGTCCTAAAAATCTGCCTGAGACTAAATTGAAGAGCTTTGGATTAATGGCTTTGGCAGAGGAGATTTCAAGATAGCCCAGAGAGGCCATTGTGTGAAACTATGAAAGTGAAGCCTGGCTTGTGTTGGAGGCCAAGATGTTGGAGAAGCCAGAGTTGTGTGATCACTTGCCAAGGACAGCTGCTAACAGGGGAGTGGAACCAGCCCAAAAGAGAGAGTACGTCGTAGTCAATAAAGCTGAAAGGAGTTGGAGATCTGAAGAGTGCTTTGAGAGCAGACAGGATGATGCAGAATTTGGAGTTTGCCCTGCTGGTTTTCAGTTTTGCTTTGGTCCAATATTTCCTCACTATGCTCCTTTTCTTCCTTTTTGGAATGGTAATGCATATTTTGAGCCACTGTATGTTGAAAATTGTGATCTGTTTTTGATTTTGATTCTACAGGGGGTTACTGTTAAGAGTGCCTTGAGTCCCAGAAGAGACTTTGAACTTTGAAACAATGTCAAGGCTGTGACAGACTATGGGGACTTTTGAAGTTGAACTGAATGCATTTTTTTGCATTATGAAATAGCTATAACACTATGGGAGCCAGAGAGTGGATGTGGTTTGAATAACCCCTTCAGCTCATATATTTGAATGCTTAGTCACTAGGACTAACACTGTTTGCAAAGATTATAAGGATTAGGAAATTTGGCTTTGTTGGAGGAAGTGTGTCACTGGGGGTGGGCTTTAAGGTTTCAAAAGCCTATGCCAAGCTCAGTGTCTCTCTCTTTCTCTGCATATGGATCAGGATGTAACTCTCAGTTACTCCTCCAACACCTGCCTGAATGCTGCTGTGCTCACCACCATGATCATAATGGACTAAACCTCTGACACCATGAGCAAACCCCTCAATAGTTGATCATGGTGTATCTTCACAGCAATAGAACTGCTATGGCTAAGAAACAGAACAGCAATTAAGACAGAGCTTTTCGTTTTTAAACCTCGAGTCAGCTGTCCACATTCCACTCACTGGGGCTCGGTTATTACACACATATACCTTACTCGATTTGGGCTTTCACTTAGCTCTTGGGTATAGATTTAAGGAGAGGTATTCTATGATTTAGTTTTTTGTTTTGTTTTCCTGTGTTGAAGATGGAGGCCTGGGCCTAACATAGTCTAGAGAAGAGTTTACCACTGAGCTAGGGCCTAACCTTAGGAAGGCATTTGAATTAAAATGGGTGAAGGAAGATCTCTGTGTGCAAGTGAGAGCTGAAGGGTGAATAGAGCAGGGATTCTCTGCCCATGGATCCAACACCTAAAACTCACATAAGTGCAATGCTCTCAGAATGAATGCGACTGAAAAGCCTGGCACAGGAACAATATTAAACAGGGGTTCTACCAGCCTTACCGGTGGGATCTGAACTGTGTGTCCACTCAGTTTGACTCTGCATTGCCTTTCACTGTGTTTTTTTTTTTTTTCTGTCTCACACTGTACTGCAGGCTGGCTTCCACTCTCACTCCTGATCCTTCTGCTTTAAACTCCCAAATGGAGTTTTTTTTTTTTTTCATTCTTTCATCATATTTGGCAACACCAGCAGTCTTTCTTCCATTTCATGTCTCTTCGTTTTAACCCCAGCAATAAATTTTCCTGGCCTTTCAGCGTTATCAGGGTGCTTCTGGGGCACTTATTTCACTTTTCTCCTAACTTCACCCCACAGTTCTTTCAACTCTGTTGTCCAGGCTACTGACATTTCCTTCAAAGTCAGGAAAAAAAATCAGCCAAATTTAAGGACATAAATTATAAAGTCTTATCTTGTCTGATACATGCTTTTAATCCCAGCACTCAAGAGACACAGGCAGGTGGATCTCTCTGAGTTCACGACGAGCTTGGTTCTACAAGAGTTCCAAGCTAGCCAGGGCTACACAGTGATCTCTGTCTCCAAGACAAAACCCCACACAATCTTATCAGCGAGCACCATTAGCCCGGACCAGCGGTTTACCCATCACCCATACTCGGATCACCCCGTCACAGCTACGGTGGGGATGTCACTGAGGCTGCTCCCGGTATTCTCCGCCAAATTGAGAAGAGCACTGTTCCGGTGAGTCCGGTCAATTCTCCTCCCTGCCATTTCCTCTGCCACCGCGGTCCTCCAAGTCTAGGGAGAACGCCGCCGTTGCGACCGGAGCGGGGGCGGGGAGCCACGGGCCGGCGAGGCTCAGCGGGGACAGGCCACCACCGGAAGCGCGTGGGGGACGCTCGGGCGGAAGACCGCGCACGGTGGGCTAGGGGCGCGGGGAGGGGCGGGGCCTGCGCGCGCCGGGGGCGGGGCTCCCGCGCAGGTCACGTGACGGGCCCGGTGGCGGTGGCGGCGGCGGTGGCGGCGCGGCGGCGGCGGCGGCGGCGGCGGCGGCCGCGGCGTCTAGAGCGGCGCCCAGTGCAGGATGTTGCTGGAGACGGCGGCGGTGTCGTTGGCGGCAGCGGGCGGAGGAGTGGCGACGGCTGAGGCGCCCGCGGGCGGGATAAAATGGCGGATTTCGAGGAGTTGAGGGTGAGCGTCGCGGGGGGGAGCGGAGGCCGCAGGGCGGGGGGAGGGGAGGCGGGAGCGGCGCGGCGGCGCCGGGGCGTGCGGCCGGTTGGCGGGGAGTGACGAGCGGGCCGGGCCTGGGCGGGCGGTCGGCCCGGGCGGCGGGCCGCACTCCTGGCGGGCGGGCTCGGAGGGCCGGTGGGCCAACCCGGCTGTGCACGAGCCGCGCCGTTCGCCCCGCGGGGGCGACCCCGAGTCCGCACGCCCCGGCGCCGCGCTCGGGACGGCGACTGGCAGCGCACGGAGACGCGGAGTTGCCTTTAGGAATTTCCGTCTCCCCGCCGCGGTCCGGGCCGGTCGGTCACGAGACGAGGCCCCTGCCTCCCGCCGGGGCTCGCTCAGCGGGGAGGAGGCGGTCCCCGGGGAACACCGCCTCCCGTAGTCGGCCCTGCACCCAGGTCCTTGGTTTGCAGCCGTGGTAAGAAGCCTTCCAAGTCCGTGTTGTCGTGTAGTTTGTGCACGCCTTTCGCTCCTGGGGGAAAACTGTTCCTTAGCACGAGAGCGAGGTCGTAACTTTGATCCTTTGTATGGTTGGGGTCTAAAATACAGGGTTGGAGGTGACACGGGAAGAGCTCTTTTTCCCACCGACTGGTAATATTCAGAGAAGCCCTGTCCCAACCCAGACCGGTTGTGATAATTGAGCTGATTGAACGCCGAATTACTGACACGTCTGTGGGATGTTACAGATAGAAACCCTGATTTCTTTCATTATTGGGCTTTTTTGCTTGTTTTTTTTCGAGATAGCGTTTCCTTGTGTAGCCCTGGCTGTCCTGGAACTCACTCTGTAGACCAGGCTGCGTCCCCCTCCCCCCAACTCACAGAGATTCACCTGCCTCTGCCTCCGGAGTGCTGATTTAAGGCATCACCGCTGCCGCCGGGCTTCCTTTCTGCTTTTCTCCGTTTTGTTTTGTGGATAAGCTTCATCTTTTCATCCCCTAAATCACCTGTTTTTTGCATCTCCTTGTGCTTGGCTCCCCTCATTCGTAGTAGGTGACCAGCAGACACCTGCTTGACCTCTGGACAGTTTTGAGAGGAAAGGAAGGAAGGGAGGTTGCAGGTTGAGAAGGTGCTGGAAGAATTATCTATGTTTTGCTTTAGCTGCTTAGGGTAGACGCATGTTAGCTTACCTTAAAGAACTTTATCCCACTTCCCTACTCCAAAAAGACGATGATGATGATGGTGGCACATATCCATTTTAACTTGGCCTTTTTACATGCCCACCTCTGGTTCAAATATTTAATGTATACATTGTTTTTCTCGTAATTCTATAAAGAAAAGGAAGCCTACATTAAATTTTGACCTAGATCATAGTTTGAGAGTGGAAATGCTGAAATTTTAAACAACAGTTATCTGACTTCAGAGTCATGAGTTCTTCAGAGTCTATGTTAGATTTTATTGTCCAGGTGCCTTTGGTTCTAGGTGGAACTCCCTAATCACTCTGAAATTTATGGAAAAATTATATGAGAAATACCACCCTTTCATAACTCAAAGTGGTAGGAAATCAGCGGACTAAACAAACCAACCAACCAACCAGAAAGAAAGAGAAAGGGAAGAAATATCTAGGACTCTCAGAATGGTGGTTTTTTGATCCAGATTATGTTCTGATGATCAGAGTGACAAATTTAGGACCAGGGGAAATTAAGGGCCTTTTGGTTATTTTCTTAGTGGATGGAATGATAGACTGGTTTGCATACCATAGCTTAGCTGCTGAGAATCAGTATAACATTACCAATTGGCCTGTGGCTGGTGCTGTGTGTGTACTGGAAAAGTCTTTGGGGAAAGATCACTCCCTCCCTGGTGTGATTTAGTTATCCCTGTTCTTTTACTTCTTAGGCTAGGCAAAGAGGTAAGGAGGTGAGGTGGTATTGGATAGGGCATCTGTAGAGCTTTAAGGGGTTTCTTAACAAAACTTTCGAGACTGCTGTGTGAACTAGATGTGAATTAATTTGGTACAAGATTGTCTTAGTTACTGTTCTATTGCTGTGAAGAGCTACCATGATCAAGGCAACTCTAATAGAAGAAAACATTTAATTGGGGTGTGCTTACATTTTGAGAAAATTAGTCCATTATTATGGGAGGCAAACAGGCATAGGCTAGAGCAGTAGTTAAGATATATCCTGATCTACAGTCATCAGGAAGAGAGAGGCACATTGGCCTGGGCTGAGCTTTTGAACGCTCAAAGCCCATGCCCAGCCACACACTTCCTCCTACAAGGCTGTGCCTCCTAATCCTTATCTCAAAACAGATCACAAACTGGGGACCAAGCATTCAAGCATGAGCTTGGGGCATTCTCATTCAAACCACCAAAAAGATCAGTGGTTCATCTTTCAGTGCTACTTTGCTTTTTCAACCCTTAAAATAATCTCTCAACCAGGTACTGGGTGTAGTCATGGAGGTAGTAGAACATTTGGGTTTCTGAAGCCACTTCAGTTTATTCAACCATTCACTAACTTTTCTGCCCTTGTCCTTCCTTGCTTATTACACAGTTCCAATGCTGAGTTTCTGGTGGCAGTCATTCTTCAGAAAGTTTTTGCAGCAGTTCAATCTAGTTAATCCATTCTGTTCTCTGCACAGCAATGGTTGGAGATTCTGTTGTGACATTCTATTTTATTTTTCTTTATTCATCACTTTTTTTTCATGGAATGAGAACTTCTTGCTTTCTGTGTATCTTACAGAAAGAGAGTGAAGATGCATATGAGACTTTGAATGTGTATCTTGTGACTGATTATAACTTCATAACTATGGGTAAACTAGAACGATTATAGAACTTGCATTGCTGTATTGTAATTTGAAGTCAGTTAACTTGATAGGAGATGGAGCTCACTGCCATGTAGAGTTTGCCTACTATACTTCATGCCCTGAGTTTTATAGAAGGTGGGATGTGGAAAGCATAGGTGGATTTTTGATCCTAAGAGGCCTAAATAATTCTGTAACAGGTATTTTTCTGCCTAGAAGATCCAGGTGTTTGATCCTTTACACTTACCAGAAATCTTCATTTTTACAACCTTAGGTACCACTAGAATAGAGAGAGAGAATGAGAAGGTGATGAGATATTGAAGTCCTTATCACTCTTCCACCAAACCACTGTGACCCATTGTGCTTCAACACTATTAGGAGACACAACTGAGACTTTAGTACTTTACTTGAGATGCCTATGAAGGAATGCCAAAGTTACATAAATGTTAATTTAAAGTGAAATAGACAATTTCTACTTGCCAGAGAACAATGATATTCTTGGGTATAAGTAGGCATTTTCGTATTTTTTTGCTTTGTAGGTCTGTGTAGAGGAATATTTAGGTAAAGAGTGATAATGAAATTAAGAATTTAAACCAGGTCATGTGTGATGTGTAGAGGAATATTTAATCCTTTAGTCTATCAGCATGCCTGCTCTAGAGCAGAAGGAATGTTGGTACATATCTTTAGTCCCAGTATTCAGAAGGCAATGGAGGTCAATGCCTTTAATCCCTAACACAGAAACAGTGTGGAAGCAGACACAGGAAGCAGAGTTTAGGAGTCAGTGTCACACAGGAAGTGACTTCTGAGATGAATCAGAGTGAAGGACAGGCAAAATGGCAAATCAGAGGAAGAGTTAACAGAGTGAGTCAGAGTAAGGACCAACACTCAGCTCTCTTTTGAGAAAGGTGAGCTCTCAGCTCAGTTAAAGAGTCAGTTACAGCAGTGAGTTACAGAGGTAGTATGAGGCAGGCAGTCTGAGGATGAGACACACAGATTGTGGACTGGTTTCGAGAGTCTGCCAGAACTGGAAGAGTTCAGTCAGAAACAAATAGCTGGCCCAGAAGGTCAGTTTGAACCAGTCACCCTGGAGAAGAGTTTGAGCCAGAACAAGAGAGAGTTGAATGAGAAGAGTCAAGAGTTCAGAAAGAGCTAGTGAGAGTGGCTCAGCAGTAAGTCTTGGAGGTTGATTAGATTGTACAGAGGTTTAAATGTTCAGATTGTACAAAGGCCTTCCAGTTCTAGGCTTAAGAGTAGATCGTATAGAGGCCGAAATGCTCCAGGGCTCCAAGACTAGAACGGGTGATTAAGTCAAAGAATAAGCCTTTCTACCTTTATTAACTTCTACATCTGCCTGAGTCAGCAGCTGCCAGTCTGTGTTTTCTCTACAGCAAATATGAATAACTTTTCTGATAAAGTGACAGGTTTCTAACAGTATTAGAAAATTTCTCAGCATTTTTTGCTTTTGTTTCTGTGGGTTTGATGTCTGCTTTTGTTTAGTTTTGAGATAATTTATATACAGTAAAATTAAGCCACTGAAAGTATTGAATATGGTGCTCTTTCAACTATTTACAAAGTGATAACTTGTAGTGTAGATTCACTCTAGATGTAGATGTTGATTCAGACATTGCTTCAGAGTCAAGGGCTTTTTATTCTTTGCTGAATTGAATCACTGTTCCTAGTCTTGGAGCCCTGGAGCGTTTTGGCCTTTGTATAATCTACTCTTAAGATGCTAACTCAGACCTAAAAGGCTTCAGCCTCAGTGTCCATACAATCTAGTCTTAAGCTTCTGAGCCCCACTGCTAACTGAGCTGCTCTATCTCCTTCTGAACTCTTACTCTTGGTTCAGTTCACTCTTGTTCTGGCTCAATCTCTTCTCCAAGTTGCCTGGTTTAAACTGATCTTCTGAGTTGTTTCTGACCTCATACCGCCTGCTGTAATGGACTCTACTCTGAGCTGAAAGCCTGCTTTTATATCTGAGAGTTGGGCGTGTCCTCACTGACTGCTAAGTCTTCTCTGATTAGTCACTTTGCCTGTCTTGCACTGACTCATCCTAGACTTCATTTCTTGTGTGACATTGACTTTTTCTGAGCTCTGCTTTCTGTGTCTGCTTCCACACTCTGTTTCTGTCTTAGGGATTAAAGATGTGGACAACCACTGCTTTCTGGATACTGGGATTAAAAGGTGTGTATCAAAATTCCCAACATTGTTTCTAAATTTCACCCGGAGCACACAGCTCTCTAAATTAGGTCCTTTCACATAGACCCCTGGTATATAGACCATTTTTAGCTTTCACACAGGCTTATTCCTCTACAGATATTAGTATCACTACTGTCTAATTCAAGAACATTTTTCTTATTCCAAAAGAAGTCCTGTATCCAGTAGTCACCATAGTAGTTAATCCTTACAGTTCATCTTTATTCCAGGCCATAGCATCTACTAGTTTACTGTCTGTCTGTGGATTTGCCTGTCATGAGCATTTCATATAAATGGGATCACACAATGCTGTGACCTTTTGTGCATGGCTTATTTTCATTTAGCATGATGTTATCTGGGTTCATAGGTTTTGTAGCATGTACCTGTTATTTGTTCCTTTTGATAGAATAATATTCTGCTGTGTGAATGTATTGTCAGGCATTGAGGTTTTTTTTTTTTTTTTTTTTTTTTTTTTACTTATTGGCTGGTACAAGTATCCATTTACTTTGGCACAAGTTTTTAGTTCTCTTGAACAGATATTTAGGAATGGAATTGATGGCTGATGTCCTATGTTTAACCTTTCTTTTCTTTCTTTCTTTTTTTTTTTTTTAATGCAGGGTCTCATGTAGCATAGGCTGGTCTCAGGTCTTTTTGAGGACAAGGCTGCTCTTGAGCTCCTGGTTCTTCTGCTCCTAACTCCTGAGGACTGGGATTGCAGGCATGGTCCATCCCTTTTTTGGCTTCCTTCCTTTCATCTGCCTTTCCCCACTCAGATACAGGATTGCTCAAGCATCACTCAGCATCTCTTTCTAATCAATATGTTGATAGGCAGTTTCAGTTTTGTGGAAATATAGGCTGTTGTTTTGGGTTTTTCTTCGTTTTATAAAACAACTGTTTTTAAATTTTATTTCTGTGTATGAGCGTTTTACCTTTATGTAAGTCTGTACCCACTGAAGCTAGAAGAAGGCACTGGAGACCCTTAAACTGGAGTTACAGACAGCTGTGAACCACCAGGTGGGGTCTGGGAATTGAACCTATGTCTTCTGGGAGAGTAGCCAATGCTCTTAACCACTGAACCATCTTTTCAGGTCCATTTTCTTTTTCTTTTCCTTTCTATCTTTTTTTGAGGCATGGTCTCATGTAGCTTGGGCTAGTCTTGAGCCAATGTGTAGGTGAAGATGGTTCTAAGCTCCTATCTTACAGATGTGTGCCACCACATTGGGCTTTATAGAGTGTATTTGCACAGATCTAGGTGAAATATCCTAGTATGTACTTTGGCTGTACGGTATTTACATATGCAATATGCAATAGCCTGTTACTCCTAAGGCCCTGATGAATGAAATAGCAACTAGATTAAACCAAGCATAAGAGGAAATGAGGTAATTAATAAACTGTGGCCAAGCAAGAGATTTATGAGGCTGCTGCAGGCACACCACAATGTGTTGTTTGCAGTTAACTTTATTTATCTTTTTTTTTTTTTCTTTTTTAAAAATTATTTGGTGTTTTGTCTGTGCACCACTGTCTGCTGCCTGAGGAGGTCAGAAGAGTTGAATCCTTTAGGACTGGAGTTACAGATGGTTGTGAGCCACCATGTGGGTGCTAGAAATTAAACTGTGATCTCTGGAAGAGTAACTAGTGATCTCAACTGCTGAGTCACCTTCTAGCTCCCTATGAATTTTTTTTTTCCTGAATGATACAGTATGTTAACCTTCTATACCATTTATATTGTATTAGACATTATAAGTAATTCAGAGATGATTTATTCAGGAGTTGTAGGGTATACATAAATGTTTTGTTTGCAATACTCATTGAATATGTTATGTATGGAGACATTGATTGTACTATAGAGCCTCAATAAACCCTTGGTTACTTTGACAGAGTAAATAATAGAGGTTTAAGTAAGTTAAAAATCTTGACTGGAATGAGTGTGCACTGTTCTTCCAAGGGACCCGAGATTGATTCCTAGCACTCAGTGTGAGGCAGATCACAACCACTTGTAGCTTCAACTCCAGGGGATCTGACACCTCTGGTCTTTATGGGCACCTGCACTCGCATTCATATATCACATTCACAAACACACATATAGATAATTAAAAATAATTAAAACATCTTCTTAAGGAATTAAAAAAATCTATCATACCTTTATACTGTATCTTCTATAGTAAAATAAAAAGATGCATTTAATACACCTGACTTGTTGTCATAGCTTAGCAACTCAGTCCTCACTGTTACCTTCATAATTGAGTTGGTGACTGGAAGCTGCAGTTTGATGCTTGACTGACACTCTCTCCCCCTCTCTCCCCCTCTCCCCCCCCCTCTGTTTTTGTTTTGAGACAAGATCTTTCTTTGTAGACCTAGATGACCTCAAACTCACAGATCCTCCTGTCTCCTCAGGTTGGCATTAAAAGTCTGTGTCTCCATGCCTGGCCTGCTTGACTTCTCAACCTCTCCATTCCCCATTCTGCATTAGTGAACATCTCTAGGGAAAAGAAGGCATCAAAAGACTCAGCTTGTAGACTCCCTTTCTTTTTAGACTTTTGTTCTCTGGCTTTGCTGCTCATCAAATAAATTCGTTAAAATAAGTTCATTTGTTTAGCTCTGAAGGGGAAGATGGTCTTCAAACAGTATGATCAGTCACTGAGGGACACAGAACTGCAAAAGTCTTCTGGCCTTGTGTGATTCTTTGTGTTTTGGTTTTGTGAGATGGGGTCTCACTCTGTAGCCAGGTTGGTCCCCAAACTACAAGTAGTCCTCTTCTTTTCGTCTAAGTGTTGTAATGACAAGGCATTGACCACTGAGCCTGGCTCTGTAGTTAGTTCTTCAAGTAGCTTCTTGCTTCTTTGTTCCTGCATATAATTTTAGAATCATCTTTTTCAGTTTTACGTACATATATACCTGTTGGGATTTTGATTGAAAATAGATTGAACCTGTAAATTAGTTTGGGGGAAAAAAAGCCCAAAATTTCCTGAGGTGGTATATTTTTGCCTGGGTGGGGTGGTGGGATGGAGTGTAGGGTGTGTGTAGGTATGTGAGGGGTGGGGTGGCACAGCCATTAATACTAGCACTCCAGAGGCATACAGGCAAGCTGATCCCTGAGTTTGAAGTCAGCCTAGTCTATATATTGAGTTCCATGCTAGGCACAGCTAAGTAGAGAGATCCTCAAAAAAAAACAAAAAGCAAAACAAAACAAAAAAATAGCAAAAACAAAACTCCTACATTTTAAAAATTGTCTTCTTCCCTACTAACACTGCAAACTTCATTTGTTTAGATCTACAATGTCTGTTGTTACTATTTCAGTCTTCCCGGGCACCTTCGACACAGCCCTATCCCAGCCTGGAGCTGGCTGGGATACGGCTTGTTTTCCCGCCCTGGCCAGGGGCGAAAGACTCAAGCCGAAAGCCGTGGGAAAGCACCGGGGAGCCTCGAGGGACGTGGGTTCCTCGGACCGTGTGGGCCGCCTGACCCCGCTTGCTGAGAACCGACAGGACGTGAAAAGAAATCCCGGGAGTCCGGAATCTGATGGATGCGAGACTTGAATTTATTCCAAACGCTCTTCCCAATAAAAAACCTTTCCCCAGGGAAGGGCGGGGATTTCTCCCTTGGGCGGGGAGGCCTTAATTAGCATGGCAGGGGAGGGGCCCACCTGGCCAACCTCCACAATATTCATGGCCTTTGCAGAGACAAAGGTGCATAATTCACCACAGGGCAGGCAGAAATTTTGCCAAACTGTTTACTATTAGTAGCAGCTTCCAGGGCTTCAAGAAAAGGAGTCTGCATAGCATCCTGCCAGCCCCCTCCCCCGCCCCCCCAACGCTCGCGCTTCAGCTTAACTCTTAGCCCGGAGCCCTACAAATGTCTTCCAATGAAGTTTTACAATTTTAAATTAAAGTTGCAAATATTTTATTAGATTTAGTTCTAGGTAACCTATTTTACTTCTTTTAAAAATTATTTTCTACCTTGCTGGTGATTTGACTTTGTGTAGCCATCTTAATACTCCTAATTTTGAAATTCTCGAATATTTTATTTAGATTTTTTTGTTTGGATCATTAGTATTTTTATGCTCACCCCTTTCCTTCCTTTTCCCCTATGTCTTAAGATGTGCTGGCTAAGGTCTTCAATAGAGTCTTGAGTAGAAGCTGTGAGGATGGGGGGTAGGGGTTGCATCTTGAGCTTGTTTCTGACTTTAAGGGAGTTTCAAAAGATTTTTTTGAGGGGGAGCGGTTCGAGACGGTGTCTCTGTTGTAACTCTGGCTGTTCTGGAACCCACTCTGTAGACCAGGCTGGCCTCAAAAAAACAGAGATCCACCTGCCTCTGCCTCCTGAGTGCTTGGGACTGAAGGCATGAGCCTCCATTGTCCAGCAAGTTTCAAGGTTTAAAGGGAGTTACTTTCAGAGTTTTACAGTTAAGTATGACATAGAAGCAAGTTTTGCCAAGAAGTTTTCTGTCCTGTGCAGCTTTCCTTATGGTTGCATACAGCTTTGACTTCCAGAGACAGTTTAGGATGTTAAGGAAGCTGAGGCAGTTGGCAGTGACAGTTGGTGGGATGGAAATCAGTTGTTACTTCTGTTCTCTAAACTAAGGACAGCCAAAAAGGGCAGTGTATTTTTTTCTTCCTCAGTCTTTAAAGGCCACCTGCAAGAGTGGTGAAGATTTCTCTCTTTTCTATCTTTTTAGAGCTAGAGAGATAAAAAGTTACAAATTAGGAATCTGTCACAGTCATTTAGAACAAGAGAACAGGCTTCAGAATTCAGTTACAAGCAGCACTCCAACATGGAGGCAAGAGAACAGCTTTCAGAGCAAGAGAACAGGCTTCAGGAGCATTCAATTACAGTACGATGTTTGCTGTAGCTTATTGTAGAGAATCTTTTCAAGTTAATATTTTTAGGTTTGCTAATTATTTAAAATCATGAATGGATACTGAATTTTAGCAAAGGCCTTTCCTACATCTTTTGAAAGGATCATTGTTTTGTTTTGTAATCTTTAGCATAGTAAAGTAGATTTGTTATTTATATCTAAACTAATTTTATATTCATTGTATACATTTTACCCTGGTTATAAAATAATGCTAATCTGTTTCTTAAATGATAGAATCTGTTATAGAACAGTGGTGTTTTCTTTGAAGACTACTTTTTAACCACTTGATCCAGTTACTTTGTTTATAATTCTAATTTTCAAACCTTTATTTTGGTAGCCTGTATAGAAGCTTGTTCATTTTCTCCATTTTATTTATTTTTGATACACCTACCTCTGCCTCCTGAGTACAGGGATTAAAGGCATGTGCCACCACACTTGGCTTCTCTTGACTTTTGTTTTTCTTTCTTTTTTGTTGTTTCTTGAGTCTGGGTTTCTCTGTTGTAACTCTGGCTGTCCCAGAACTCACTCTGTGGACCAGGCTGGCCTCAAAGCCTCAGAGATCTGTCTGCCTCTGCCTCCCACCTGCTGGGATTAAAGGTGTGCGCCACTACCGTCTGGCTTGATGTCTTTTTTAAAGTAGCCTCTTAAAAAGCTGAAAGCTTGTCAACTTTTAAGACTCTTCAGAAAATTAGGTTTTGACTTTGTTCTTTTTTGATTCATTTCTCTAATTTGTGTCCTTCATTTCTTCCTATTTTCTGGCCTTATTGTTCTTTCCCCCTGAGTTTATTAGTTTGAGTGTCATTTTTTTTAGCCTTCAGTATATAGGCACTTAAGACTGTAAAGACTGTAGGAGTGTGTGTGTTATACACTCACCTGTGTGTCTGAGTAGGTACATGTGCATGTGTTTTGAAGCCAGAGAGGGATTAGGTGTCTTCCTTAGTTGCGTTCCACTGTACTCTTTCAAATGGTGTCTTATTGAATTTGGAGCTCATCTCTTTGGCTGCCATAGCTCCAGGATCCTCCTGTCCTCACCTCCCCAAACTGAGATCACTGGTGTGTGTTGCTGTATCCAGCTTGTTATGTGGGTGCTGGGAATCAGAACTCAAGTTCTCAGACTTGTGCCAGAAGGCCTTTACTAACTGAGCCATCTCACAGGCCTCTTTCTTTTCCGGCCTGCCTGTCTGCCTGCCTGTCTTTTTTGTGTATGAGTGTTCTGATGAATGTATGTATGTATGTGCAACACATTTGTGCGTAGTATCCATGGAAGCCAGAAGAGGGAATCACATCTGTTAGAACTAGGGTTACGTATGTTTGGGAGCCACCGTGTGGTTGCCGGAAATAGAAACTGGATCGTCTGTACCAATAAGCCATCTCTAGCCATCATGAGCTTTTTTTTTTTTTTTTTTTTTTTTACCATTTTCTTTTCCCTCCAAAAGTATTTTTGAGACAGACTCTTTTATAAGCTGGCCTCCAGTTCACCTGTGATTCTCCTATATCAGCCTCTTAAATGCTGGGATTACAGGTGTAATCTGGCTTTTCAATTTGGTAATTGATTTCTAATTGCACCATGCTGGTGGCCATGGTCTATGTGATAACAATTCTTTTAATTTGTTGAAACTAGATGGTTAATTTTTTTAATATCTCTCCTTCCCCTTCCTAGATCTCCAGTGGTAGAGATTGGTTCCAGGGCCTTGCATATGCTAGGCAGGCTCCGTCTGTAACTTAGCTATATACCCAGCCTCTCATGCTTTGAGGCAGATTTTTGCTTTGTTCCTTAGGATGGTTTGAAATTGTGGTTCCTTTAACTTCCCAAGTGCTGAGATTATAGGCATTGTGCCATTAGCCAGGTGCTCAAAAGGTCACTTTAAAAAGTTATTGTTTATATTAAGACAAAATGTATTTTTCCTGTTTGTCTTAGATACTCTTCTAATGCTCTGATGAGACATCATGACCAAGGCAACTCGTAGAAGGAAGAGTTTATTAGGGGCTTATAATTTCAGGATCAGGTCAGGGAAAATCATGGCACTGAGCTGGCGGCAGGCAGGCAGGCCGGCCCATCACCCATGTACACTTTATGTAGTGTATTCATCGGTGACGTCTTGTAAAAACTGAATTCATTACAGTAGACATAAACACAACATATAGATCAGTTGTTGAGGGGGGTGTTTTTTTAGTCATTACAAAGATACCTCACCTATCATGTTGGAGCCACACCTAGTTGTTTCCCACTCACTAACTCCTAAACCTTAATCTCTGAGTCCTACCAATCAGTTGTTAATTTCCGGATTTTTTTTTATTTTTAAAAAATATTACAGAGCCACTCTGTGGTGGCACACACATTTAATCTCAGCATTTGGGAGGCAGAGGTACTAGGCTAGGCTAGTCTAATCTACACAGAGAAATCCTGTCTCGAAAAACCAAAAAAAAAAAAAAAAAAAAAAGAAAAGAAAAAAAGAGGAGGAGGAGGAGGAAGAAAAGACTGGAGAAGTGTTTAAGCGTGTTTGCAGTTCTTATCAAGGACCTGGATTTGGTTCCCAGTACCCATGTCAGTCTGCTTACCACTACCACTCATAAAGAATGTTATATAAACATACATTCCGTTGCTTACTGGGTTCGGCCTCTCCTTTCCCAGCTTTTTTCTCTGTGTATGTGTGGTGTAATGTATTTGTATATGTGGTAGCCCAAGTTTGATGTCGGGAATCATTTTCAATTTTTTTTTCACCTTATTCACTGAGGCAGGGTCGCAGTGAAACTCAGTTTGCCAGTATGCTAGCTAGCTCGCTCTGGACGTTCTGTCTCCACCTTCCCAGTCTGTGTTGTTGTTGGTCCTCAAGCATGTATGGCAAGTGCTTTACCATGGAGCCATATCTCTCCAGTCCCAGTGTTGCCTTTTCAATATTAATTCTCTGGAGTGCCATCTGGTCTATAATGTACAAAAATGAGTCATTCTTTTTTATTATTGATTAAGTCGTAGTTATGGGTATGTATTTGCTACAGTTACATCTGTTAATGGACACCTGGGTTGAGTTTTTGGTTATAAAAGTTTTGTAATGATTAATTCACAGTTCATATATGTGCATGCATAAATTTTAATTTCTCTTCCTAGGAGTGTAATTGATGGGTCTTATAGTTATTGTATATGTAGTTTTTTTTTTTTCTTTTTAAAGAACTTGCTAAACTGTTTTCCAGAGTTGCTGTACCATTTTACATCCCTACCAACAATGTATGGACTGATCCAGGTTCTCTACCTCCTTGCCAGCATTTGGTGTTAACACTGTTTTTCATTTTAGCCATTCTGGTAGGTATCTAAGTGATACATTAGTGAGGTTTTAATTTGCATTTTCCTGATGGCTAATTATGTTAATTTTCATGTGCCTATTTGCCTATATATTCTCATTAACGAAATGTCTCTGCATGTTTTTTGTCCTTTTTCTAATCAGATCCTCCTCCCCTTTTTTTTTCTGTTGAGCAATAACAGTTTTAAATATATTCTGGAGTCTAGTCCCTTATTAGATACAGTTTGCATGTATTTTATCCAAGCCCGATGACTGCCTTTTTATTATTATAAAGGGGTGTTTTGGAAAGCGTAAGTTTTAATTTTGGTGAAGTCTAGTATGTCAGTTTTCTTTTTCTATACCTAGATCTTAAAGATTCTTGCCCTCACCCTCCTTTTAAAGAAAAGTTGTCTGTTTTATTGTTATAAATTCAGATGTGATCCATTTGAAGCTATGGATGTCCAGTTGCTTTAATACCATTTATTAAGTTGTTTTTATACCTCTGTCAAAAATTATTTGGGCATACTTGTATAGGTCTGTTTCTATTTTGGTATTTTCTGTTCTGTTCCATTGATCTGCTCACCTGTCTTTCACCTAACACAATGTCTTGTATCTTGATTACTAAAGCTATGTTGTGCCTTTGGGATAGATAGATTTTTCTCTCCATTTGTCTATGGTTTTGGTGATGAGGATTGTTTGAATACCTTGTACATGCTATGCAATCCCTCTACTACTGGGCTACACCCCCAGCCCCCTGCTCTTAAAAACAAAGTGCAGCTCTTTTCATTCTTTTGCCTTTCTGTATACAATTTAGAATAATATCAGCATGTGTCTACACAGTGACCTGCTGAGATTTGGACAGTTGGCTGTGTTAAACATCTCTATCATACTTTAGGGAAAGGTAGGGAAAATCCATGAATAATACATTTGTTCAGATCTTGGGTTTCTTTCTTCAGTTTTTGTAGCTTTTGCTATATATTCAGCATTTCTCTTATTTTTTTATATATACTTTTTAATTTTTAAGAGTGATTATAAGGCTGTGCAGTGCTCTTTTTTGTTTCTACCCTTTTTCATTGTTAGTTTGTAGAGATGCAATTTTATTTTTTCATTATAGCCTATTCATTTGGTCTTTTATTTTGTTTTACTCTATAAGATGGAACCTTCAGCACATGTTGAATAAGTAATAAGAATAATCACTTATCTTTCCTACTGTTCTATTTCTGTGAGGAGACACCATGATTTACAAAATACTCAGTTTACAAAAAGGAAAGCATTTAATTGGGGCTTGCTTACAATTTTAGAGTGTTAGTCCATGATCATCATGGTGGGACAAAGGCAGGCAGGCATAGTGCTAGAGAAGTAGCTGAGAGCTTTACATCCTGATCCACAGGCAGAGAGAAGAAGGCTTGGCTTGGACTTTTGAAACCCCAAAGCCCATCTGTAGTGATATACTTCCTCCAACAAGGCCACACCTCTTAGTCCTTCACAAACAGTCCCACTAACTGGGGACTAAACATTCAAACATTTGACCTACAGGGGCCATTCTCATTCAGACCACCACATCACCTTTGGCTCATTTCTAATATTTGGAGAAAGCATTCACTCTACCATTAAGTAAAATATGAGAACCTTATCATTTGTAGATAATACTTGTCAAGTTCCTTATCTTTTTTTTGGTTTTTCAAGACAGGGTTTCTCAATTGTGACTCTGGCTGTCTTGGAACTCATTCTGTAAGCCTCAGACTCAGAGATCTGCCTGCCTCTGCTTCTGCCTCTGCCTCCTGAGTGCTGTTCTTAAAGGTGTGTGCCACTACTGCCTAGTTTTCTTTTCCTATTTTTAAGACAGAGTCTTTGGGGCTGGAGAGATGGCTCAGTGATTAAGAGCACTAACTGCTTTTCTAGAGGACCATGGGTCAGTTCCCAGCACTCATGTGGCACCTCACAACTGTCTATAACTCCTGTTCCATGGGATCTGACACCTTCATACAGACATGCATACAGACAAAACACCAACATACATAAAATAAAAATAAATAAAATCTTTAAAAAACAAACCAAAGTTGTGCTGTATAGATTTGTCTGTTCTTAAGCTGACTATGTAGTTCAGGTTGGCCTTGAACTAGCAACACTCATCCTGACTCCGCTTCAGCCTCTAGTGCTATGATTACAGGCACATATTACACACTCACCTGAGAACTTTCTCTTCCTCTTTAAACCATGATTGGGTTTTGAATTTGTTGATAATTCTGTGTTGATTATGTTCATATGATTTTTCTTTTTAGCTGCTAAAATGCTTTACTATATTAGTACTATGCTTTCCTAAACCCAGTCGTGCCTCCTGGGCACAATCTCACTTGTTTGTGGTACATAATTCTTTCTGGATATTGCTGAATTTTATTTAATATTATTCTGTTAAAGATTTTACTTATTTGTAAGGGATGTTGTCTTGTATTTTTTTGATCAAATTCTTTTATATTGAGGCCTCAATTTATGTTTCAAAAATATTTACATGTATGTGTGTGCCAGAGTATATGTAACACATGCATGCAGTACCTGAGGAGACCAGAAGACGGTCGTGAACCCTCTAGAATTGGAGGTGCCGGCAGTTGTGAGTCGCCCAGTGTGGGTGCGTCTTTTTTCTCCTTATTTACACTTTTTCAGTGAATCATTCTCCTTTTAAAATTGCAGGTCCTCTGTTTCTTTTTCGTAACTGTTTCATTCATCACTACTTATATTTTTTTGTTTACTTCTTTATCCCAATTTGGATCTAGTAAATTTTCCAATTACTCATTCATTTAAAATTTAGTGTTTTATATTGTTTATAACTTCTGGGAAGAATTAACTTACCTTCAATATGGAATTTTATTTATTAATCTGATAACGTGTGTTTTGGACCTTAGTTTATTTGGTGTTTCTTTTAAATTCAGTGAGTTTTTGTTTGTTTGCTTGCTTATTTGTTTGTTTTTGCTTTTTGAGATGATGGATCACTTTGAAGCCCTGGATTGTATGGAACTCTCTATGTAGAGCAGGCTGGTTTTGAACTCGGAGAACTACCTGTCTGTGCCTTTTTCTCTGCTGGGATTAAAGACATGGACTCCTACTCTCCCCTCTCAGTTGTGTTTTAATGTTTGAAA
The DNA here is from genome assembly GCA_026225945.1 of Cricetomys ansorgei. Classification (NCBI taxonomy): domain Eukaryota; kingdom Metazoa; phylum Chordata; class Mammalia; order Rodentia; family Nesomyidae; genus Cricetomys; species Cricetomys ansorgei. Next base: position 1,336,226 of record JAMJFZ010000236.1, on the reverse strand, counting down.
AAGTTTTGAAATTTATTCTTTAGTACTTTGAATTTGTGTTATTTAGGTTTCCCTTTAATTATTATTTTTCCTTAGTCATTTGAAATTGTTTCTGTTTTTGTTTTGTTTTGAGGCAGGATCATGCTTTGTAACCCAAACTGGTGTGAACTTTAATCCTGTAGCCTTAGCTTCCCAAGTGCTAAGATTACAGGTGTGCTACCATGTCCTGTTTGTGTAGTACAGGGGATGAAACCTTCAGTATCATGCTTGCTACACAAACACTCCACCAACTGAACTACATCTCCAGCTCCTGTTTCAAAGACTTTTTATTGCTTTGATGTATTATCTAGAATCTTTGAAATTATGTTTAATGACAAAACTGTATACATTTTATGGGCCTTAGATTTATGATCCAGTGTTTCATCTTTAATAGGATATTTGCTATTGAACTCTGATGTCATTTATCATGTTAACAAGGTTTTTTTTACCTAACTAAGGTTTTTATCATGAATAAATAAAATTCTTATCAGATGCTTTTCTGGGATTTATCAAAGTCATGTGGCTTTCCTTAAACTAGTAAATCTGTTTTGGAAAGTTATTTGGTTTTTATAAACTTTAGAGTAATACTTTGGTTACTCATGTCTGCTAGAGAATCAGTGAGTTTTCTAAATGTTATTATGAGCAACTTTTATTATATATTTAATGTTTGAATTCAGTGTAATCACTCTTCCAATTCTTAGATTACCTTACTCTGGCTGAGACCTCCTCCTAGATTTTTTTTTTTTTTGCAAACTTCTAATTAGATTTCAGTGATCTTGCATAATTTTTTTGCTTTCTAATATGATAATATATTGTATGCTTATCTTGTGTAGTTTTAAACTACTGCCTATAGTAATTATATTGAGCCATTTTCTCTAAAGCACTGGGATTCCTTTTATGTGAATTGGTATTTTTACTAAAACCTTTTTACCCTACTTTGAAATATACTAATATTTTCATTTATTTAAATTAGATTTGTGGAAAAGTTTGGAAATTAATAGTCTGTATATGACTTGTACCAAATTTGACGTGCCTAATCAAGCAGGGAAACATTCTTGCCTTTTCAAAGATGGCAGATTCTTCACGTACTCATTATTCAGCTTAAGTATTTTTTCTTAAGTATCTTTTCTTTAGGTTTTCACTTAATTCTTTACGAATTATTTAAAAGAATTTGTCATATTGTATATTTCGTACACATTTAGTACTGCTTAAGTATAGTAATAAAAGCTCTGGATAACATCTTAACCAACTAATTCATTTAAAATAGTTTAAAGGATCTTAGATTTCTACATTAAACTATATGGGCACATTTAGGACTTCTTACAGTAATAGTGATTTGTTAATATTAATTTATAAATTGTATTGCAGTTATGAGTAAAAATGCAGCTTTTTTAACATAGCGGCAATTGACAAATACTAATAATGATTTCTCAGTGACATTCTGCTACCCTTATAGTAAGTAGCATGTTAGTTTCCTGTTGCTGCAACAAAAGAGTGGAAGTAATCCACTTATTTTGGCTCAGGATCTTAGAGATTTCATACCATAGTTCCTTGATACGTTTGTCATGTCCTGTGGTGGGGGAAGAGCATCATTTCAGGGATGTGTGGTAGAGCTGAGCTGCTCACCTCACTGTAGCCAGGAAGGAAGTGGCTGCAGTCACAGTTGTCCTTCAGGGTTATGCACACCCTCATCCTTCCAACTCAACCAACCTGACTTCCTTTTGCTAGACCTCTACCTCCTGAAGGCTCTGTTACATCCTAGTATATCACAGGCTGGTGACTAAGCCATTGATGATCTTTGGAGGACAGTTAAGATCTGAACTGTAACAAACGGGTAGTTGTGGTTCGTTTTGGGGAATCAAAGAGTCACATGTGAGCCTACTGTTTTCTCAGACTTTACCTGGAAGTTTGGTTGGATGATCTGAACACCCTGTTGCGTACAAGTTTCCTCAGAGATGGAAACATCCCATCCTTCAAGGAAGCTCCTTAAAGCAGAAAGGTATAGGACTCCAGCTTCAGGAAGTCTTTGAAACTGACCAGATTCACTAGGCCCCTTTTCGCCAGAGTAATCAATAAAAGCTGAGAATTCTTCTCAGGAAAGGAAGCTGAGCTACAAAGAAGACTCTGAGACTAGACCTGCCTCAAAGAGGCTTAGACCAGAGTCACTCAGGAAGGACACTCTCCAACCTGTTGAGCTGCCTGCAGGCTGTTCAGTGTGCTCCACATTTCCCAGCTTTTGTGAGCTGTCACCCATGCTTGGGTGGGGCTTGGTGATAATAGCTGCCTTTGAGTCATTTCTGCGCCTGTAAGCACCCCCTTACCCATATTCCTGTAACCAATAAAACTCATCGGTTCACCAAGTTGGACTTTGGTGGTATCTGTACTTTGGTCTGTTGTGAGATCCCTATTGGGGGGGGGCAGTAGACGTGTGTTGCATCTCTCCAGAAAATGTTTTGTCATATAGTCATATAACACAGCACCACCACTACCACCCCTCCGGCTGAAGTTGAGTATTAATAATTTACATAGTTTACTTTTTTTAACTTTATGTGTATGAGTGTTTTATTTGAATGTATGTCTATGTATCATGTTCATGCAGTGCCTATAGAGGCCAGAAGGAGGTGTCAGATCCCTGGAACTGGAGTTAACAAGTGGTTGTGAGCTGCCGTGTGGGTGTTGGGAACTGAACTTGGGTTTTGTGCAAGAGCAGAAAATGCTCATGACCACAGAGCCATATCCCCATCTCCTTCTGGTATGTTCTTTATTGCTTCATTTAATAGATGACGTTTAATTTTTTTAATCTGTTGGTCTGTTCTGAGTTAATATTGTAAGTAAGAGATCCATTTAAAGGCCCTCAAGTAAAGTAGACTTAATTATAGGAAGTATTTGATTTTATAAAGAGTGTGTCTTTCTTGACCTCTGAAACAGCAGTGGTTAGGAATTAAGGGATCTTTATGATTTGCCATGCAGAATATCTTAGGATGTTAGTATCTTTATTTTTAATATGTTGGTTTTGTTAACCTTTTTCTTCATTTCTATTTATGAATACAAATGTAGGTTATTTTTATGCAATAATAATTTAATAGGTAGTATTTAGTAATGCAGTTTGTCAGATTCCCTGGCAATTAGGAAGGTAGCCTCCCCTGTCCTATCACACATAGCAAATGAGGGGTCAGCAAAATATGTATCAATTTCTAACCAACTAGAATTTACCTAAATTTCAGAGTTTGCCATTTCAATTGCATGCTTCATTAAAGAGTTGAAAAGCTGTTTCAAGAAAACAGTGTAGTGGTGATTACATATGACTAGAATATTTTCATACTTAGTAAGGTGTTTTCTAATGAAATGTGTCTCGCTTGCCTTCATATAGTCCACAGCTTGAATCTTTTTTTTTTTTTTATAGCTTGTATTTAACTAAATGTGATGAATAAGCTTGGTTTATATCCCTAGTGTCAACTTTATAATTTTTTTTTTGAGACACTTAAAAGGCAGCAAGTGGTTTAAAGTACTTACTAGACTTTATGGATTAAATAGATGAGATATATAGAGTAGGAATGGCTTACTATGCTTGTTTTAATACCCAAGTATAAATCAATAAGAATGATACGAGAAATAATATTTTTAAGGATTGTGACTACCCTGTTCCTTACTTTGTGGAGATCTTATTCTCATTTGACTACCAAACTGAAAACTTGACTGTTAAATAGGATGTATATGATGTTTAGTCTTAATAGTTTAGAGTATCTTTAAAAATTATGTTTTCTATTCCTTAATGTTTGAGTTGGGGTTAAAAATGCATTGACTTTGGATTCCAGTTATGACTGGATTTTGTGGATTTACTAGGCAGCTCTAGAAGTTATACATGTATCATAAAGTCTAGCTTGTTTGTTAAATTAGTGACAATTTTGTAACAAATACTGGTTTAGTATTAGGAGGTCTTAGTTCTAAAAAAGCATTTTCATTGATTAAAGAGTTCATAGTGGAGAAGCAAATAGGGATTTCTATTACAGCATAATCTGAAAATAAGGACCAAGAACCAAGACTAGATTTCCAAAATGAGAAACACAAAATCTGATTAACAACATAACTCAAACGGAGGTTTCAAGAGAAGATAGCTTTCTGAATATTAATAATTCTAAGTGGTCTGGTATATGTAAATATTGATTACAATCAGGAAAAAATGTAATTTTTACAGTATATTTTAGGTAGAATTTTTTTATATGCTTGATGATGATTTGTTTTTGTTTTTTTTTTCCCATTTAGAATATGGTTTCTAGTTTTAGAGTTTCTGAATTACAAGTGTTACTAGGCTTTGCTGGACGGAATAAAAGTGGGCGCAAGCATGACCTCCTGATGAGGGCGTTGCATTTATTGAAGAGTGGCTGCAGCCCTGCGGTTCAGATTAAAATTCGCGAATTATATAGACGACGATACCCACGGACACTTGAAGGACTTTCTGATTTATCCACAATCAAATCATCAGTTTTCAGTTTGGATGGTAGTTCATCACCAGTAGAACCTGACTTGGCTGTGGCTGGAATCCACTCGTTGCCTTCTACTTCAATTACACCTCATTCACCATCATCTCCTGTTGGTTCTGTGCTGCTTCAAGACACTAAGCCCACATTTGAGATGCAGCAGCCATCTCCTCCAATTCCCCCTGTCCATCCTGACGTGCAGTTAAAAAACCTGCCCTTTTATGATGTCCTTGACGTTCTCATCAAGCCCACAAGTTTAGGTAAGTATTAAGAAAAATTACTTTTCAATTAAAAAAAATTTTTTTTAGAAGAGAGTAAAATAGCCTTCAAGTATTGATTAGTGATTTGCTATTGATAGCCCAAGGGTGCCAAGATGACTTAGAGGGTAAAGACACGGACTGCCAAATCCGACAACCTGAACTCAATGCCCAAGACCCACGTGGTGAGAGGAGATAACCTATTTCTGGAGCAGGATCTCTGATCCTGCACACATGTACTGTGGCATGCATGCCCCCACAGATGAATCAATGTTAAAAGTACTCATAAGAAACTGAGAGTCAAGCATAGTGATGTGCAGTAATCCAAGAGATGTGTAGGGTTAGGCAAGGTTATCATAGGGAGGCCAGCCTGGGCTACCTAGTAAGTTGAGGTCAACCTGGATTACATAGTCCTTATCTCACAAAAAAAAAAAAAAAAAAAGAAAAAAGAAAGAAAGAAAAAAGAGAAAAAACTCAGAAAAAACAACAAAACACATTCCTCCCCTCGCCAATGAAATCAAGGGGCTACAGATGCTTTAGTGCACTGGTTCTCAACCTGTGGGTCGTGATCATGTTTTCTGTTAGTCTTAGGAACTCAGACACCACTCAGTAGCAAAATTACAGTTACATAGTAGCAACAAAAATAATTTTATGGTTGGGGGTCAGCATAATATGAGGAACTGTATTAAGGGGTTGCAGCATTAAGAAGGTGAAGAACCATTGCTTTCGTGCATAAAAGCAGCAAGCCTGAAGACCTGAGTTTGAATATCTAGAACCCATGTAGACCCAGACTTGGTAACACACACTTCTGTAATCTTAGTGTTCTTATTGAGAGGTGGGAAGTGCACACACAGATGTTTAAAAATCCAAGCGAGTCAGGCATGGTGACTTATGCCTATAGTCCTAGTACTTAGGAAATATGCAGGAGTGTTGCTGAGAATCTGGGCTAAATAGTACTGGATCAACTAGAGTTACATAGCAAGACCCTGTCTCAAAAGCAAAACAAGACAGCAAACCAAAACTGCAAAATTGAGGCATTACTTTTAAACATTTAAATGTAAGGGTAAAAAATTGTGGTAGCTGTAACTGAAAAGTAATGTAAAAATTGAGTCTAGCTCAGGTTAGACTGGAAATGTTCTCTTACTGCCTCAGACCCCTAAAGCTGAGGCAGTAAGGTGTCCCAGCACCTGACTAACCTTTAACTTTCAAATTGTATGCCTTTTATTTCATTTTTCTACCCTCTTAAATCTTGTGGCTAGAACTAGTTCCCATCGGGCCTTATTTTAAGTCTTAAGGACACAGATTGCTTTTGTGTAAATGGAGAATAAACTTGAGCCTCAATGTCTTTGTCATGGTTTGATGGTATTACAGATTCCTAGCTTGTGTTTAATGTAATTTAAGCTGCTTTCCTAACAAATAAACCTCTTGGGGCCGGAGAGACAACTCAGTGGGTAGCAGGAGGTACTGTTCTTGCAGAAGACCCAGCTCGGTGGCTCCAATCTGCTGTAATTCCAGCTCCAGGTGATCTGCTGCCCTCTGTACCTACACACAAGCACATACACATAACTAAGAGAGCAAATCTTAAAAAATAAATCTTGTAGACATAATTTTTTCTAAAGTGATAAGAGTGTTCGATAAACTTGGCGACTTTTATTACATTTTTATTATTTTGTGTGTATGTGGGTGGAACAGTATATCTTGGTGACTCAGAATGAAGTCAGGCAGGGTGGTTAATGAGATTAGGATGGTCTAATTGTTGACAGGCCAAGATGGCTACTTAATATTTTTACTCTGTTTCATTTATGTTTTAGCAGTGTAAATTCTGCAAGTAAAGTGAAGCTGCCTCATTGAACTTCTTGCCTTTATTTTGGATGCTATTAACATCTCAGGGGACAGTGAGATGGCACAGAGAGTAGAAGGGCTTGCCACTGAGTCTCATAACCTGCGTGTTCCTAGAGCTCACATGGTATACTAGGTCTTACACAAACTGTTCTCAGATGCATGTGTGTATGTGTGCGCGCATAACACATACAGGTACATGTAGTGATAATAATGTTCAACACCACTAAAAACTCCACATAGTTTTGAGATTTTTTTATGAATACTTGTTTATTGTCTATAAACTTTTCATTTCAAAAATTAATATTAGAGGGAAAGCAAAATGCCTCAGTGGGTCAAAGATACTTGTCACCAAACCTGAAGACATGAGTTTAATATACATAATCCACATGGTGGATGGAGATAACTGACTCTTGGAGTCATCGTCTGACCCCTTCAGGTACTCTGTGGCATTCTCAAGCATGTTAGGTAGAAGTAGGAGGGTCAGGAGTCCAGAGCCATCCTTGGCTATATATAAAGTAAGTCTTGGGTCAACCTGAGCTGCAGAGGACCCATTCTCAAAACAAAAGGAAACTAACCAAACCCAGTCAACGAAAATAATAACAGGAGCAAACATTTAGCATGCTTATTGTCTAGTTATTTTTCTTTATAATTGTATTTTCATTTCTGTGTTTTGGTTTTTCCATACAGGGTTTCTTTGTGTAGCTCTGGCTGTCTTGGAACTCGCTCTGTAGACCAGGCTGGCTTCAAACTCCTTGAGATCCATCTGCCTCTGTCCTCCCAGTGTTGGGATTAATATATGCACCACCTTCTCTGACTAAATTTTTAACCTTTCTTTTTTTTAGTTTCATTTATTTGGTTAAAATAAATTTATTTTTTCTTTCCTTATTTTTCTGGTTTTTGGGTATATTAATGCATAGCATTGTGGCTCATTTACTTGTTTTCTGTTTTCCTCTGCAGTTACTGCAACATTGTGCTGTAGTTGGGATCTTGAATGCTGCTTGTGTGTTAAAGTGTGGTATACCTCTTTGAAATGGTTGAAAGGGTTATGGAACTTTTAAGGGTGAGATCTCATTGGGCGGTCTTCAGTTTATTGGGGCATGCACTCTAAAATATCAGATCCCCAGACTTCCTGCTCTCCCTTCTCTCTGCTCATCTCTCTCCTTTGCTTCCTCCCACTTTCCCTGTCCTTGAGGTATGAGCAGTTTTGCTCTGGTATGTGTTACTACTGTGATGTGACACCATAGGCTCAAAGCAGTTGGGCCAACCAGGTCTGGTTTGAAACTTCTAAGATTCTGAACCAAAACAAAATTTCTTTTAAAAATTGATTCTGTGATTTTTTTTATTGTGATGCGTGTCTAGTTAGCATACTTAGGTATGCTGAGTATGTGATGAGGACCCCGCAGGAATATGGCTCAGAAGAGGAGAGGTTAAGGTAAGAGTTTATAGGATAGTGGTTACAATGGAATAGAATTTAGAAATATGTTTGACCACCAGGCAGTGATGGGGCTGCCTTTAATCCTAGCACTTGGGAGGCAGAGGCAGGCAGATCTCTGAGTTCATGGCCACCATGGTCTACAGAGTAAGTTCCAGAACAGCTAAAAGGTACATAGGGAAACCCCATCTTGAAAAAAACCTAAATTAAAAAAAAAAAAAATGTGTACACACACACACTATTTAAAAAGAAGAAATACGCTTGACCACCTTTAAGGTGGGGCCAAGAGACCAGCAATGTTTCTTTACTCATTGACATTAACGGGGTGGGAGGTGGATTCTGGAGACCTCATAGTTTTCTTTCTGTTAATACGGTTAGTTTTTTCAAGGTATTTATTAATTACAAGCCTTAACAAGTCTCAGGAATTCATTACGCAGGCGGCTAGGCAGAGACCACTCCATCCCTTCTCACACCCGCTCTCCCAATTCTCCTGCTGGCCCCTCTCCTACCCCTCCCAGCTCCTTTAATCTTTTCCCTGAGCCCCCTCTCCTGCCCCCACAGGCCTTCATTACAAAACAATGGTATCTCTGGGTCTCTCCAGCATACTCAGCTGGGGGTGATCAGATCTGATCACCTGGCCACAGACCTTTAATTATGTTCAGTCACCATCAACTGTAAACAATTGGCCTTTTCAGGTGGAGATCAGAGTGGCTAGCACAGAGGTGTGAGGTGTAAATGGGTAGGAAGCAAGGCCTTCACCTGCTGCATGGCCTCAGGAAGCACACTTCCCCCAATAACAGCACTCAGAAATAATGATCCCATAACTAAAATATCCCACAGCATCTTTCCTTACTGCTCTCTTCAGAAATAGGAATTTTCTTTAATTGTACTTGTAGTTTTTCTTTTATTAATTTCAGCAAGGTGAAAAGAAAAAAATATTTTTTAAATAAACTTAATAAAATAAACATCTTGGACATTCCAAGTAACTTTCATTTGTCTAATTCTAACCCTGAGATATTTTGTATTTTGGTTTGTAAAAGATTTTAAATGTAAAAAGATGTTTCTTTCAAAATGTATATTGATGTTTTCTGCTCTTTGGGTCTGGGCTCTTAAAGGCTATAGCCATTTCTAAGTGCTATACCTAAGCTTTGAGGCCTTTTCTAACTTACTTTTTCACTGGTAACTTGACTCCTATCAGAACTCCACCCCCCCCCCCCCCCTCTGGTTCAGCTTCTCCCAGCAGTTACTGAATAAGATCTAACTTGTAACTTTTTAAAAACCTCAGTGAGCTCCACTTTATCATCAGCTTCTGGAGCTCACTTTTTCCCCTGTCACCACCCAACCATCTCTGGTTCTCACTTTTCCCTGATACCACCCAACCTGGTGCTCCCTCTTCACCTGTCTCCACCTCAGCTGTCCTTCCAGAGGACACTCTCTCTTAAATACCTCCCCCAAGCTGTTCTCAGAATTCCAAGCAGCATGTAACCATAAGGAAGGCTGCACAGCACAAAAAGCCTCTTGGCAAAGCATTTCACTACATAGGTTTTTTGGAAAGAGGGTCTCTCTATGCAGACCTGGCTGTCCTAGAACTTGCTATGTAGGCCAGGCTGGCCTTGAACTCAAAGAGATTCACCTGCTTCTGTCTCCCAGTGCTGAGATTAAAGAGTTGTGTCACCATACTCAGAAGGAGGTACTTTATTTTGAAGAATAGTTGAAAGAAAAGAATAGTTAACTGCATTTTGCTCAGATTGAGATTACAATGCTAGAAATGCACATAACCTGTTTTATAGTTACCCTCAGAACCAAAATAAACTCTTCATAAGTTTTTCAATATTCACACTTGTCACTCTTTTTATAAATTCTTCCTTATTTTCCTTAATTTTTTTTCCTGTTCTCAGATTATAAACCTCAGAAATACAACAGGAAGGGAAAGTCCCTCAGGATACCATTTGTGGTTCACCCAGAGACATTCAGAGTTAGTCATCTATCTCTCTGTGTGTGTTGTGTCATCCCATGCACCCTCTCACTCTCCATTTGAGAAGACTTGCAGTTGTAGGTGCACTGTTATCTTCTGTTTGAGACAGCTGTGTGTCCTCCTCTCTAGAGATTCTCAGCAGGACAGTCTGTCTTAGTGTTTTTTGGAAGTGTATTACATGTCTTTAGATTATACTTAGTCAGTTATCCTGGAGCTATACCAGTAGTCTGATGTACATTTTCAGTTTTTACTTGCTTAGAATATTTTAGTATATGAAATGTCAGACACCATTCCTACAGTCCTATGTACATGTCGTCTGTGAGCATCTTATGTAACTGCACATATTTATGAATGATAAATGCTTAGATGAAAAATTTGACAGTAGCTTCAGAAGCTTTGCACCGATTTATACTCTCCCACAGCATATGATTACATTGTTTCCCCTGCATCCTCACCAACATTGTAGTATCGGTTAATCCTTGCTAGTTTCAAAAATTGAGGACGTAATAGTGCTAGCTTATTTTCATATCCTTGAGTTCTTCATATTAGAATATACTCAGTAAGCTCCTGAATATGATTGGACAGGTATAAAGTGGTATGTTCATTAATGTTAAATCCATTAAAATAGAATGTTTAAATTATGTGAATAAATTCAAACTCAAACTTTTTAATTAAATAATAAATGAGTATTAATTTAGAGGTGGCCATCTGTTCTAGTTGTAGGGAGACTAGAAGAAATATGAGATGGCTTTAGGGAGTGTGTTATGAAGTTTAGGAGTTATTAATATGGAAACAAGGCTGGGCAAGTTGCACGTATCTATAACTTGGAAGGGTGAGGCAGGAGGATGGAGACTCAAAGTCAGCCTAGGCTATATAATGTGACTGTTCAGAGAGGGTGTGAAAAATTGAGGCAAGGTCCTGGGCTGGTAGGTCAGGGTTCAGGGGCGTCTCTAGAATATGTGAGGCCCTAAATTTGATCCCTAGAACTGAAAACGGGGCGGGGATAACAACAGTATGTGGTTATGATTAAGTTCTATAAATTGTGTTCAGATTGTACATTGGCCCAATTAATGGGGAGTTCAATTAAACTTTCTTAAAAGGATTTTAGGGAACTTGGACAGACAAATATGTGTACTTGGGATTATTGAATTCATGTCAAGAAAGGAGAGAATTCTTATTAGAGTCATAGAAGGTGAAATTGTAGTGTATAATTATAAGACAAAATAGTGAAGAAATTAATAGATTAAGACTTTAGGAGGCTTGAGAAGCGTAGATTTGCTAGGAAGGAGCTAAGACCATTGTCTGTGGAGCATTGTGCAGAATGGAATTTAGACCTGGGTCACGGGACACTATTGGAGAGGACTGGTAATGATGTGGTACTAAGGATGACTAACTCCATACTCTGTTTCATGGGAAACTGGCAGAGAGGTGGGGCTATTACTTTATTTGTAGACAGTGAGCAGCGTCATGGCAGTAAGAATGTCAACAGTAACACGGAAGAAGACTTTAGACAACAGGACTCTGTGTGGAAGGTAAAGAACACTGAAGTCAAGAAAAGGACTTCTGGAAATTTGACTGTTGGTTGCCATTTTCCTCTTTATAATTCTGAGTTATATAATTATAACTCACTACTTTTCAGATATAAGAAATTTCAGTTCTCTGACCTCTTCAGTTGACTTTTACAGTGGTTGATTGTTAATATAATGATGACATCTGTTGAGTGTATTAAGATTATTATCGAAGTCCATTATCAAAAATGGACTAGTTTGGTAATACAAATTTTTTTTTCCTGTTACAATTGTATGTAAATGTTAGCCTATGTACATTTTTATAAGTTTTTGAGCTTTAACATCTAACCCTTTTATTTTAAGCAATATTTTTATTTTTCTCCAACTTTATGTCTATTGTCATAAAATGCATGTACCATAAGACTTCCCGCTACAGAGCGTACTCTTGTTGACGCTCCTCACCATTCGATCTCTGCTCCCTTCATCGTATAAGACTGAATCTCTGAGCCCATAAACTGGAGTTCCCCATTTCTTCTCCCCCAGCTTCTGGCACCACAGTTCTACTTCCTCTGATTTTGACTAAGTACCTCATGTAAGTGAAACCACACAATATGACTCTCTGCTATGGTAACATAATGTCTTCCATGCTTGTCCTTGGCTCAATACATGTTAATTTTTTCCCTTTTTAAAACTGAAAACCACTTTGTATATATTACTGTCATTTGCTTACCCACTGGTCTGTCTGTGGACACTTGATTGTTTTCGTATTTTAGCCATTGTGAATGAATAGGACTATGAATATCTGTATTAAAAGTAGAATTGTTAGATCATACTGTTTTTAATTTTTAAGCCCCTACCGTGCTGTTTTTCACAGTAGCTGCACTATCTTACGTTACCATGAGCAGTACACAGAGATTTGCATGAGAATTTCTGTACACTCTTGAGGGGATGCTTTATTTTCTATAGTAGCTAACGCAGTGGATGTAAAGTGGTATTGAATTGGAGTTTTCATTTGAATTTCTCTAATTTTGAGTAATATTAAACATTTTTTTCGTGTAATTATTAGCCAGTATGTGCATTGACTGGAGAGAAATCTTAACAAATCCTGTGGCCAGCTTTATATTGGATCACTTTGTTTGTGTTGTTGAGTTTTAGGAAGACCTCTCCGTCTCCACTCCCTAGCCCTCATTTACTTTTGGTTCAAAGATACAGTGTAATAAAAAGTAAAGGAAGAATATTCTTTGACAGTGCAATGATTCATGGGGGATGGAAACCAAGCACAATATTAGGTGACGCAATACATGATTAGTTCGCTCACTGTTAACTTCATGAATTACCAGGTTGGCTAAAACTGAGCAACAAATCTACCTATCAAACTTTAAAATTTTTTATTTTACATATATATGTGTGTTTGTCTTGTATGTCTCTGTACCGTGTGCATGGCTGTTGCCCATGGTGACCAGAAAAGGCCATTGGATCCTAGGAATTGGAGTTTTTGTCAGCCTCTTTGTAGGTGCTGAGAATTTAATGCACATGCTTTGAAAGAGCAGCTAGTACTCTTAACCATTGAGTCATCTCTTCAGCCCCCAATGAAACTAATTAATTCCTCTATCTCTTTATAAACTACTTTTAATGTAAGTACAATCTTGACCAAGATACAACCCAGCTTACTACAAGGTGTCAATGTAATACTTAGCCAAAGCAGTAGCTCTAACCTTCCTAATGCTGAGACCTTATAATACAATTCCTCGAGTATGGTGACCCAATCATAAAATTATTTTTGTTGCTAATTCATAACTTATTTTGCTACTATTATGAATCATGATATACATACCTGATATGCAGACGGACTTAGGTGACCTTTGTGACCCCTACAGGTTGAGAACCACTACTCCAGAGGATTGAAGGGATGGCTTAACAGACTTAATATTAAGAATATTTGATAGGGTATATTAAAATGCTTACTTTTTACCTAAATATTTTACCAATTCAGAGTCATTATTATCAAGTAAGTGACAAAATGCGTGTTTCAGACCATAGATTCTTCTTTCCTTGAAATGTTTCATTTATTTTACTTCTGTTGAGATAGGGTCTCACTATGTATCCCTGGCTGACTTGATAGTATGTATTCTAGTCTGGGCTTGGACCCACAGGGATCTTCTGCCTCTGCCTTCTGGATATTAGGATCGAAGGTGTGTATCATGTGTACCATCACTACCCCACATCTTCATTTTTATTTATTTATTTTTTTTAGTGCATGCAAGTGTCCTTAGAGTCAGAAGAGAGTGTTAGGCCTTCAGGATCTGGAGTTACAGGTGGTTACCAGCCACCCGATGAGGAGGTTTAAAGTCTACCTTTGGTCCTCTGTAAAAACATCAAGCACTGTTAACTACTGAACCATCTTTCCAGACCCTTTGTTTTCTTCTTTTTAAAGCAAGGACTTAATGAAGACTGCTAGAAGTAAAAATGTACCTCTGTTTTTTGTTTTCAGATGTGTTACTACATTTGCTTTTTAAAAGTCAAAAAACAGCAAGAAAAGTGTTTCCATAGTCATTGAGAAAGAAAGATTTAGAAATTTTATGTCAATTTGTGTGTGTGTGTGTGTGTGTGCGCGCGCGTGCCAATTTCCTACTTTTTTCTTTGGGGGTCACTCTGTACTTGTACTTTTTTCAGATTGATGGATAGAGAAACTCAGTCATACTATTAATAGGATTGAAAACACTGTGTATGTTTACTGAGTTGCTTGGTTTGTGCTAGGGATTGGGTCGAGGGCCTTGTGCATGTTAGGCCATCATTCTAGTGCTGAGCTATAGCCCATCCACTGTGATCACTTGAAATCTCACAATATGGGTTACTCTACTGTATTTGATGGTTAAGATGTTGTGAGTGGGCTTAGCTGTTAACAGGAAAGTGGAAACCACAAAAGGAGGAGGGGATGAAAGAGCAAGTAGGAGCTGAAGAAATGGAAAGACTGAATTTGTTTTATGTCCCATAACTGACATGCAATGTGAAACTGCTTCCTGTGTAGATCTTCATTTTAACAACTCCTCCCTTTCTTCATTTTAGAGATAGTCTGAGAAAATATGAATCAGCATCATGGTATTTCTATGAAGCATAATTCTGCAATGAAGTGTCCATGTTTTTATTCAAGGTGTTAGTATTTTTCTTGATTTGGTGTGACTGACAAAGAGGGCCTTGACATTAGATATTTTGCTGTCTTTTTTGCCCATGATCCAGATGATTGTAGCAATAACACCAGCAGTGATTTTTGCTTGCTCTTGGGTTATGTTGCAGTACTTGATGGTCTACCCTCCCTCTCTGTGTGTCAGTAGGCTCTTAATTTTTGAGGCAGGGTCCCTGTAGTGTTGAACTCATTGCATAGTCCAGGTTGGCTTTGAACTCATGATACCCTTGCCTCAGCCTCATGAGTGTAAGATTACAGGCATGTGCAACCATACCTGTACTGAACATTAAAACATAATTGAATAATTCATCATTATTCATGTGCTAACAGTTTTTTGTGAAGTTATTGATACTTTTCAGCTTTTAGTAGTAGAGTTAAGCAGAATGACTTTACCCGGTAGTTCTTTTTCACTAGGCCAGCTTTTATAAGCACTAATTCTATTTATCAGATTTACCTGAAGTTCTAAAAACTTGGTTTTTTTTTTTTTTTTGTATACTCTTGAGTAATTAAATATAAAGCACTGAAATAAACAGCAAAGAAAGATACTAAGAACCTGTATTTCGTGGATTGTATTACTGTGGGGAGTGTTTCTGACTCATTAGATAGTCTAACGTGAAATGTCATCTGAATGTTTTTATTGTATTTTGACATGGTATACTGAATGTTTTAGAATAATGAATGATTAAGAAGTTTAAAATTAAGCTCATTTGGAAAACTCAGAATTGAAGATGAATGCAATTTCATACAATACTGGAGTTTAGACTATTACATTTAACCTTGAGCATTTCAGGATTTAGCAAACACGTTCTCTGAAGTTCCTGGTTATTGCAGGTGCTTGTTACTGAATAAATTTTTTTTCCTCCTCAGTTCAAAGCAGTATTCAACGGTTTCAAGAGAAGTTTTTTATTTTTGCTTTGACACCTCAGCAAGTTAGAGAGATATGCATATCAAGGTAAGAGGAACGTTTCAAATACATTTTTCTTTGAAGGTTATGTGTATGGCTTCTAGAGTTGTCATAACAAAATATGGTAGACTGGGTGACTTAAACAGAAACTTTCTCAAAATTCTGGAGAGTTCTGTTGAAGATGGAGGTGTCGGTAAGTTTGTTACTTCTAAAGTGTTTCCTTAATGGCTCACAAATTTTACTGTGTCACACATAACTTTTTTCTGTTTAGTGCACTCAAGCTATGTAATATGGCACCATGTCTATCTTCTTAGGGTCCCTTTAAGAACTCTTAATTGCATCTATAAGGCAATTACAAATACAGTCACGTTGTAGATTTAGGCGTGTTTAACTTTGCAGCCCATAGTTCAGTCTATAAAAGTTCGACTATTTCCTTTTTTCCCCCTATTTTAAATATGTTCATATTTTTGTGGGGAGAGGAGGGAAGCATGTGCAATGTGTGTGATGTCAAATAATATCAGGGATTCGTTCTTTCCTGTTATGTTGCTTCAGGGATCAAACTCCCATCGTCAGGCATGGCGTGTTGAAGTGCTTTTACCACCGAGCTGTATTGCTAGGCCCAATTAGACTACTTAAGTAATAGGAGTATAGTTTGACTTATTTAGGCAAGAAGTAAATACCATGTATTAGAAAAAGTTGCAACCTTTGAATTAAACCTCAAGTATCTTAAATTATTTCTAGTCACAGTAGTTGCCAATATTTCTTTTTGCTGTCTGGTGCTTGGAATCAAACTCTGGGCTTTCTGTGTGCTGGGCAGGTGCTCCTATCACTCTCAACCCAGTCATAATGTTTCACATGAAAGTTTTATTTTAAATAGTGTAACATAATAAGAGAACTTGGGATAATTAGGCATGGTGATGCATGCCTATAATTCCTGTGCTCATGGGGTAGTAGAGGCGAGACATCTTACGTTCAAGGCCAATTCTGGCAATGAACCTGTTTCTAAGTAAAAATGAATTTGATAGTAGCCTTGTAGCTGAACTCTGGGTCCTCATTTTGTAGCCAAGATCTTCACTTCTGGTTCTCCTGTCCACTTGTAAGTGAATCCTATTCTAAAACTGTTTTCTTGCCCCACGCTGGAGTGCCCCTTCTAACTGAATATTACTGTAACGGATTTGCAACTAAATCCTCACGTGTACAGACTCCCACTGTGCCTTTTTTATTTTACCCTCACTAGCTCAGGAAAGACAGAGAATAGGAAGAAATCTTCACAGCCCTTTTTGGCTGCTTCATCTGTCTGAAGCCTGGAGAATTGGATTAGCATCTACCTGAGAGCACTGAACTAACATGTGTCATCCATATCTTCTGTCCCACTAACTGTCCTAAAACGTGAGCTGGAGCCTTCCTGTTCTCCCACCAACTGTCAAGTGCCAACAGGCCTCTGCCTCCTTTACATCCTAAGCTGTTTCCAGAAGTTCAAGTGGCATCCAATCATAAGGAAGGCTGCACAGGACAGGCTTCTTGGCAAAGTCCCACTACACAAATGTGTGTGCATTTGGAAGCCAGTAGTTGGCATCAGGTGTCTTCTTTAGTTTGTCTACCGTATGTGTTGAGGCAGGGGTTCAGCTGATATTGTGTAGCTCCCTGGCTAGTTGGAACTAGTGGGGATCCCTGTCTCCAGCTCCTGATCTCTGGGATTGCAGGTGAGCTGCTACTCCTGATATTTATGTGGGTGCTGAGGATTTGAATTGTGATCCTCATACTCGCATAGCAAGCTCTTTATAAATTGAGCTGTCTCTCTCGCTCCCATAATAAAGTTGTATCCTGCCCATGTTCAGATTTTCTAAGTTGTCAAGTAAGGACCACATACTACTTTTAACTTACCTCTTGTGGGTTAGTTTTTATTGTTACTGTTTTTTTAAATTGTGTGTATGAATATGTGTCTCTGTGCATATGTACATATGCTCAAGGAGGCTAGAAGAGGGTGTCAGATCTCATGGAGCTGTAGTTAGAGGAGCTCGTAAGCTGCCCAATGTGGGTGCTGGAAACTAAACTCGGGTCCTTTGCAAGAACAGTATGTGCTTTTAACTGCTGAGCCATCTCTAGCCTCTTTTGTGGGTTTTACAACTTCTTTTAAGAGGATTTTGATTTATAGAAAATTTATAAAAATAGTACATATTCGCTTTACTCGCTCCTTTAATATTAGTAGCCTTCATAACCATTGTATAATTACCAGAACCAAGAAATTAACATTGCTATAATGGACTTCATTTCTGGATCCAGTCCCAAATTACATTTAATTGTGACACTTTCTTAGTTTTTTATCACTTAGTGACTATTTATTTGTGACATTTATCATTTCATACACTTCATTCTGGGTTAGCTGTTAGAGAACAACTTGTAGGACTTGGGTACATAACTTCTACCATGTGGGACCCTGGGATCATAGTCAGGTTGTTAGGTTACTTGCTAATCAAGTACACATGGTTTTGCTGGTGCTTGATGTTTTATCTTGATTAGATTATTCATTTCTGGCCAAAAAACTCGTTATATATTCTTTTCAGAGAATATCATGCACTATATAATGTTGTTCTTACTTTTGGACATGCTAACTTATATCATTTAGCTCAACTGTCTGTTACTTTGTATAGTTCCTGATCTTTTCCCATTGTTATTAGTAAATACTTTGGAGGAGCTACTTTGAAACTTGCCATATATACTGTTTCTCCTTAAACTTTTGCCCACTAGTTCATCATTCCCTCCTGTATCTCTGCCACTTCGCATTCTCTATTTGGGTTAGTTTCCTGTAAGGAAGTGTTAACTGGCCTTTTAATTGATTTATTTGTGTAATTCTGTATGGATAAATTGTGGGATGTAACCCAATTGTATAGGAATTTATTTTGTGGTTTAAATTGTTCTACCTTATTTTAGTAGTCTTTCAGATTAGATTCTATATCCTTAATTTTTTTTTTTTTTTTTTTTTTTTGGTCCTCTTAATAGTAGTTTATTTTGTTGTTTTGTTTTGTTGTGTTGTGTTTGGTCTTTTTGGAATAGGGTCTTGTATAGTATATAGTCTAATCTGGCCTTGAAATTATTATAGTCTCCTAGCCTTATTTTATGTGTATGGGTGTTTTCCCTGAGTGTATGTCTGTGCTATATGATGTGTGTGTTGAGTTCTTAGGGAGGCCCGAAGAGGGCGTTGGATCCCTTGGGACAGGAGTTACAGGCAGTTGTGAGCTGTCATGTGCATGCTAGGAATTGAAACTGGAGCCCTCTGGAGAGCAGCCAAGTGTTCTTAACCACTGAGTCATCTTCCCAGCCCCCGCAACAACAGAAACGGTAGTTGTGATTGGTGGTACATACCTTTCATAAGGATCGCCTAAGACCATCTGCATAGCAGATACTTACATATCTGGTTCATAACAGTAGCAAAATTACAGCTATGAAGTAGCAACAAAAAATAATTGGGTTGGGGGTCACCACAACATGACGAGGAACTCTGTATTAAAGGGTCGCAGCATTAGGAAGGTTGAGAACCACTGTTTAAACCCCTAAAATATTATGCTTTCTGGTTTTGTGTGGTTGCTTCTTGTGCCAATTAGGTATGGATTTTTCTGTGTTTTTCAAACTTTGCTTCCCATTAGAATCAACTGAGAAGTTTATTAAAAATTCAACTGAAATGCCCAAGTACTTAAAATATTTAGTAAATTTGGGGACCATTTTTGTATGTGTTTGTATATCTAGCTTTCTCCCTTACCTGCACCAACTGTAAGGTCTAGAATAGAAGGGATAGAAGCTTGAAATACATTCCTGTTTAAGTTTTTCTTATAATGTCTTGTGAAGATTGGTCAGCGGCTTGAGCACTATTTATCTTTAATTCTTTTCTCAGGCCAACCCATTCATCAATTTTCTATATTGCTGGGGATTTATCTTTGGTCTCCTACTCCTGCTGTCTAATAGTAACCATAAATATGCTTTGTTATTTTTATATAGGAGCCCAGAAAATCAGAGTTTTCCTCAGGAGGCTTTTTTTGTTGTCTCTGCTTTGATGACCCATAAGCCCATCAGACAGGACATATTACATTTAAAATTGAACTTACTTTCTCCCCAAACCTACCTACCTATCTTGTTTGTCCATTCATTTATTCACTCAGCATGTATTTATTGGCACGCCACTGTAGTTCAAACAATTCTTCATACACCAAAGATACAAATTTGAAAAATAAACCGGTCTAAAGACTTTCTTGATTTTATTGATAGCTGTGGAATCAACTGATCAGAAGTTTGATGCTATTATTGTACTTTTCACTAGCCATACCATGTCGGTTTGCTGTGCACCATTGATTTTTCTCCTTTACTTTCAAGATGTAGAACTTGACTGCAGTTCTATCTTTGAGATGTTTGTGATGTTTAGAAACATTCCAATTGGAACGTGTGCTCTGGTTTAACCACTTAGGTCTGTATGTCCCTGAGCAAGTCACACGGTCTCTTTGGATTTTACTTACCAGGTATGTAAAATTGGAATAACAGTTACCACCTTAGTGGATGGTTAGAGCCCTTAATGTTAGCCCTGTTCTGCTTTTCCTTATCTCTGAGTTAGCATCACCACCCGTTCAGGAACACTTCTGAGTCCTGACCTAGAATCACCCTCACTTAATTCCCACCCACCTCTCCTCAGCCATCAAATCTTACCAGATTCTTGCTGAGATAATCACTCAGCAATATTTATGGTGAAGTATCTTCTGAAGACTTTATCTTTGCCCACACAATTTAATAGTTTCTAACCTTTCCATGTAATCTTCATTTTTTTGTAAATATTTATTTCATTAGGAGGGTATGTGTGTGTACACTGAGTTGTAAGTTGTTGAAAGCTACCTGATGTGGGTACTGGGAACCAAGTATAAGTCTTCTGGAACATCAGTTTGTACTCTTAACTGCTAAGGTATTTCTTCAGCCCTCAGTGACCATGTAACTTTCTTTTTTTTTTTTAATTTTTCAATTTATTTTTTATTGTATGTGCATTGGTTTGAGGGTGTCAGATCCCTGGAACTGGATTTACAGACAGTTGTGAGCTGCCATGTTGGTGCTGGGATTTCCTCTGGAAGAACAGACAGTGCTCTTAATTGCTGAGCTATCTTTTAAAATCTATTTTTTCTCCCTTTAGTGCCTAAACCTGTATGTACGACTTCTCTGTCAAATTGTATTTTGTTATCTGGCAGCTCCTCACAGCTGTTCTTTGTCGTCGCCCCCTCCCCCTTTGGCTGGGACAGGGCTTCTCATCTTCTGTTCTCTAGCAGCTCTACTCTGTGCTTTTCTGGGATCACCTCTTGACATTGCTCTTTCAAATTTTGTTTCCCAGCCTAACAAAGTTCAGATGTGTATCTCTAGTTGAGAATCACCGCACTCAGGGAAGCACTAAACAGAATTACTATTGTACAAACCTGTGTTCTAATTTGATTGTGGCATATGATTTGAGTTTTCAAGACACGAGCTAGAATCTTTAAGGAAAGTACTGTTTGATTTATCTTTGAAGCTCCAGGGGCCAGACTGAATCGTTTGATCTAATGATTCAATCGGGAATTGATTAGAACGGTCAGTAGTGTATAGGATATTGGAATACTTTGAAGACGTGCCAGAGAAGAATGTGGGCTCCTGGAAGAAAGGGAAGCAGCAGGAGCTTAGGAGACAGCTACTTATACTACTTGTGTCCATCGCAAGCCCAGGCATTTGAAATACTATGTTTACTCATCACAATAACTTGATGAAGAAGATGTAGTCACCTTTTGTCTTTGACACATAGAGAAACTGAGTACAGAAAGGTTGAGTAATTTGCCTTT
Source organism: Cricetomys ansorgei (assembly GCA_026225945.1). NCBI lineage: Eukaryota > Metazoa > Chordata > Mammalia > Rodentia > Nesomyidae > Cricetomys > Cricetomys ansorgei. The sequence continues at coordinate 1,314,791 of JAMJFZ010000236.1, read as the reverse complement.
CAGGGAATTACCAAATGAGAAACAGTGAGAAGGTAAAGGCTAGAGGTACTGTTTCAGGTTTCTCTGTAATGCTATTTTCCCTGGTATAGTCCAACACTTAGAATAGTAGTTAAGAGTAATCCTTCAATCTTATCAGATTTTATATATTTAATTTAAAAAGTGCTTTTTTGAGACAGAGTATCATGGAGACCCAGGCTGGCCCCAAAATTGTGTTAGTTAAGGATAATCTTGTATTCCTGATCTTCATACTTACATGCTGGGATTCCTGGCATATGCCAACTATGCTCCGTGTGCTGGCTAGTTTTTATGTTAACTTGACTCAAGGGAGAGTTATCTGAGAGATATGAACCTCAATTAAGAAAATGCCTCCGTAAGATTGGGTTGTGGGCAAGCCTATAGGGCATTTTCTTAGTTAGTGACAAGGTGCTACTTCCAGGTTCCTGCCAAGGAACCTGACTTTGAGTTTGTGCCTCGACTTCCTTCAATAGACTATGATTCAGACTATATTAGCCAGATAAACTCTTTTCCAAAAGTTGTTTTTGGTTGTGATGTTTCATCACAGCAACAGTAACCCTGAGATACTCAGCAAGGAGGTTATTTCTTGAACATGTACATACATGTCACCTGGAGATCTTGTTTTGTTTAGTCTTGTTTTCTTATTTTCTTTAATTATGTGTATGTCCATATGTGCACAGGTACCGGTGGAGGTCAAGGGGTTGGAATTGGAACTTCAGGTAGTTGTGAGCCATCTGATGTGGGTGCTAGGAATTGAGCTCTGATTCTCTGGGAGGGCAGAGTATGCTCTTCACCACTGAGACATCTCTCCAGCCCTTGGAGATCTTGTTAAAATGTAGATTCTAATTGTATAGCTCTGGGACAGAACCTGACATTTTGCATTTCTAAAAAATATCTTCTAAACAAAAATAACAGTTAAGTTTTGAGACTGAAAATTCCAGAAATTAAAAAATTAAAATCTTCTATGTCTGTAGTTGGATATATCATTATAAATTGCCGTTATTATCGTGTTGAAACTGTAGGTATTAGTTGTATATTAGAATCACCTGTGTAGTCCTAAAAACTATTAGACTATACTCAAACCAATAAAATTGCCTGATGAGTGAAACATTGTATTAAACAAAAAGCTCTCCATGTGATGAGCTCAGTGAAGGTGAAGAACAACTAAGCATGCAGATTAATTTATTAAAGTCCTTCAGAGCCTAGAATGCTCCTTTTTATGTTAACTAAATTTGTTATGTATTAAAGCATATTTTATCACCAAAATTCCTGTGAAATGAAAAATACCTCAAAACTACATGTAGAATGACTAAAAGTTTAGTAAGTGAAGGTTATAAGGTTTGCATTGTTTTGTATGTTCTATTAGTGTAATTTTACATTAAAATTTTTTTTGTATATACAAGATCACCTGTGAATCACTCATGGCATGCTTAAGTGGTGACTAGAGGTCAGTGTTGGTATTTTCCTCTGTTGTCTCTCCCTTGTCCACTGAGACAGGGACACTCTGTGAGCCTGGAACTTGTTCTATTTAGACTGGCTGGCTAACAAGACTAAGGGATTATCCTGTCTTCATAAATCCTGCCTCCTGCAGAGGAGGAGTAGTTGCTCTCTGTTCAACAGCACCCAGTTTTAACTTGGGTGTTTGAGACCTGAACCATTACCCACTGAATCATGTCCCATCTGTCAGTCTCTGTTGTGTGAAATTTTATTGTACTTTCTTAACCTCCTTTTTTTCTTCTTCTTCTTCTTGATAACAGGGATTTTTTGCCAGGTGGCCGGAGAGATTATACAGTCCAAGTTCAGCTGCGGTGAGTTTGAAATTTTCCTACTTGCTATGTGCAGTGGAGTTTTAAATCCTGTAAGCACATTTTGATACCCTAACAATTTTTTTTTTTTTTAAATACAGACTTTGCTTGGCCGAGACCAGTTGCCCTCAAGAAGATAACTATCCCAATAGTTTGTGTATAAAAGTAAATGGGAAACTCTTTCCTTTGCCTGTAAGTTGCTATCCACCAGATTTTTGTGTAAGTTTAGTATTAACACTGGCAAGATGTAGAAACAGTGAAATGTGGTACTTATTAATAATTCTTGCCACCTCTGGGGAGGTACATATAACTCCTTGGAGAAATAAATGGCTGATTTGGGGCCTAAGGAGAGTAGAAAGAAGGAGCCTGAAACATTTTATTCTAGAATTCAAGAAAGTTTTGATTGACTCTTGGGTTATATCTAACAGCTGACCTTGAGCACTTGATCATACAACGCATGCTGTGGCGAATTTCTGAATTAGCTTGTGTTGACCTGTAGGTTCTATCAGGGAAAGCAGAAATAGAAGCAAGAGTCCAGGGTTCTAAGATTGGCTTTGGTGATGCACACGCTAGGGGCCCAAGGAACAAATATTTGATTGGCAGCTTGCTATCTAACAGTGAAATAGCTCCTGGAATATGTACAGTGTGAACATGTTCAGTCTGTTTCTGGCCTGAGATAACTAGACTCTTCAAATCTTTTGGTCTTAAAATAGCACTACAATTTTTGAACTGTACTATATATTAGTTCCTACTGAAACTTGGAATGTATCAGTAAATTCGTGTGGTTGTGTAGAAGGCCAACAATACTATAGTTCAGAAGAGGGTGAGAAGCCTGTTTATTAATAAGCACTACAAAGCAGAGATCTGTATATTTATTGTAGTTGGTGTGCTCTGACTGTACTGGTATTCCAAGTTGCTATTTCAGCAAAAGCAGCTATTGAGGACAAGGCAGCTGTTTGACATTCATGGGAGGCTTGAGCCTTGATGTAGAATGATTATGTGAGCAATACTTGTGAGCAACTGAAGAAGTCACACAGTGCAGTCTAGGAACCTAGGTTCTCCCAGAACCAAGTGCTTAACTATTCATGACTCAGGCTACCCTTTGTAGCCAAGGGAATCTGACCTTTAGTTGTTAGGCATATCATTTGTCTTATTCATGGACTACAGGCTTAGAAACCTGAAAATTTACTTGCCACATGAATTCTAAAAATAATTTTTATTTAAAGTTTTTTTTTTTTTTAATGTATGTGTGTGGATGCCATGGCAAACATGAGAAAGTCAGGTGCAGTTTTGAGGAGTGAATTCTCTACATCCTTTTATGTGGGTTCTAGGGAGTGAACTCTGATCACCAGTCTGGTATAGCAAGTTCTTTTACCTGATGAACCCTTTCACTGGCCTGCTTCATGGATTATACAGAGCGTAAGCACTACTGTACCGCTCAAGGACTCTTCTAGAAGATGTTTGAGTGACTAAAGTCTGAGACAGTCCTTTGAGGACAATGGAGGAAATTAGAGAGTCTGGGTCCATACAGTCAGGGATGAAAGCTTACCTTACATGATCTGTACATGTTAAAAAGCCAAATTTGGCATTGTGGCACACACCTGGAATGCCAGCATACAGAAGGCTGAGGCAGAGGATCTTAGGTTCAAATGTAGTCTGAGCTACATCATAAAGACTGTCTCAAAAACCAAATAGGACATTTGCCTTTTGAATTTTTGACTTTGGCAGAATGTATTGCACAAACATCTGAACCAGTGGAGGAAGCACTCTGCTTTGAGCTGAAGAGTGCCAGTTGGGTGGTTGGATGTTTGAAAAAGAAGCCTGGCAAAATCACAAATCATAGGGTGATTGTGTATGTGCTTTATGTAATTTGTTTTTTTTTTTTTTTTGTCATCTTTATTTTTTTCTTCTTAGTATGTGCTAAGATTCATTTGACTTTCATTGTTGTGTACCTCTTTTACTATCCTTGAAGAAGGATACAACTGTGGAGGATTTTGTGTGTTTATAGACTTACCCTTGCACACTGTGATGTGACTGTGCCATTGATTTTATTTGTTTGCAATGTGCCAGATTCTTTCTAAACTATTAGACGTTATTGTAGTAACTATGATGGCTGTACATTGTATCCTCAATTTGTTACTTTTCCAGACATTTTGAGACAAAGAAAATGAGATACTTGAGTACTTCCTTTGTGGCATTGTTAGACAGTCAAGCTGGTTTCTGCCCTAAAGCACTAAGGACCCTTAAGTTCTTTTATTAGGCTGTTTGTGAAGAGAATGAGTTCTGTATAAAGCATCCTTTGTCTTAAGGGTCTGGCACTGGGCTAGAGAGATGGCTATAGGAGTTTATTTTTAGTTGTGTATAAAATGTTTTTGGACTGTTGGGTGAGGGGTTAGCCTAGTTCTTGGCGTTTTGTATTGTCTGCAGGTGTTGAATTTCTGTGGAGGGTGTTTGATTGCTTATGATCTGTACCTGAGTAGTTCTGGATCAATAAAACACCTGAGCTCAGATGATCAAGGTTCCACTGTCAAGTGTGGCACTGGCCATAACGGTGGTTCCCTCTACTGAGGTCTGTTAAGAGTTTGCAAATATGAAACTGCCTCCTTGTCTTCCTTACTGAGCTGCCCCAGCAATGTATTACTACAAGTGGTGCACAAGTGTGGGGCAGGAGATCATGCGAGCTAATCCAGTGTGGAGACAAGTAAGACGAGAAAGAAACTCCAGACCTCACAGAGTCCAGTAAAGTACACTCAGGGCAGCTCCTAGAGGACAGAGATTTTATATATATATGCAAAGATAATGAGTAGAAGTCTCATGAGAAGAAGGAAATAAGCCTCTATAGGATGAGAAAAGGCTGTGAAATTGGTAAATATATGAGGAATAAAGCTCCAAGGTGAGAGCCACAGAGTGGAGGCCCTTAGAGATAAAGAATTCAGCTCCCTCCTGCTGCTAGTGGTAGCATGCTGTTTCACAAACTGAATTTTCTGATAGCTTTTTTGTGTGTGCATGAAGCTCAAGATCTTGTGTTTGAGGTCTATCAAGACAGTTGAATGTTTCTCCGTAGAGGTGGCAGAGGGAAATGCCAGATCCTCAGAACTTTTTAGCCAGATACTCTTCCCACTGGCCCCCTGCTACCAAAAAGCCACTTAGTTAAAATGACTGTTTTTTTTTCCCTGCAAACCTGACTAAGAGAAAGACAAGCTGTCTAGGCACTGGTGATAGTGACGAGCACTCTACCCATGAAGGGACTGCAAAGTTACCAGTTATGTTCCACGAAACCAGACTCTATCTTAAAACCTGGAAAGTGTTTCCTAAGGGTCAACACATAGAAACTGTCTTCCAGAACTGGTTGAGGTTGCATCTCATGCTGGCAGCTAGACTTGGTACTGTAAGAATTACCCAGATGGTGCTGGTTTTGAAGGCATAAAGGGGTCATTGGACAGCAACTGAGGGTTGGCACTTGTGAGAGGACAGGAGAAAGGCCATTGGTGAAGGCCCAGAATGAAGAGGTCATGTAAAAAAGTTAAGGTTTGGCATCATGAAGAGAGCCCAGGAGAGATTACTGGTGAAGTGCAGCCTCAGTGGCAGTTGAATGCCCAGATTAAAGGGGTCATGTAAAGAAGTTGAGGCTTGGCACTATGACGAAAGCCTATGAGAGGTTGTTGGTAAAAGAGTAGCCTAGTTGCAGCAAGAGACCCCAGAAGTTTTTGAGATGCCAGTACCATGGGATGACCATCAAGAACAGCAGCAGCAGTGGAGTGAAGCCAGCCAGAGCTTGGAGGACGAGCTGTGTGTGCTGCAGAGGGCAGAGCCAGAGAAGTGATCCAAGCCCTTTGGAGGAGCCCGGAAGATCGTGAGTGAATTCCAGATAATTGGACATTGATAATATTTTTCTGCTGTCCAAAGACATTGTGAAAAGCTTGATAGAGATTTGGTACCATTTGGTCATTTGCATTAGAGGCCTCATAATTGGTCCTCTTGTAAATGGTTTTGCTGGTGTAGTGTTAAATTGTGTTGTAGAGATGAAGCATTTACTTTTTTTTTTTTTTTTTTTTTGGCTTATACAGAAAAGGGGAATTGTAGGAGTTTATTTTTAGTTATGTTTAAAATGTTTTATGGACTGTTGGATGAGGAACTAGCCTAGGTCTTGGCGTTTTGTATTGTCTGCAGGTGTTGAATTTCTGTGGGGGATGTTTGATTGCTTATGATCTGCACCTGAGTAGTTTTGGATCAGTAAAACACCTGAGCTCAGATGATCAAGGTTCCACTGTCAAATGTGGCACTGGCCATGACAGTGGTTCCCTGCCTCCTTGTCTTCTTGGCTGAACTGCCACAGTAGCATACTACTACCGATGGCTCAATGATTAAGAGCACTGACTGCTCTTTAGAGGTCCTGATTCAGTTCCCAGCAACCACGTGGTGGCTCATAACCATCCATAATTGGATCAGATGCTTTCTAGTATGCAGGTGTATATGCGGATAGGGCATTCATAAAAATAAATAAAATCTTAAAAAGGAAAAAGATTCTGGCATTTGCACATTAGCCAGGGACAGTTGTTAAGAAGAGTATGAATACTAAGAGAAGGCAGACATATTTGGAAGATGGAAAACAACAAGGGGCTTGGCATTTTCCATCAACTCTACAAAGAGGCTTTTTTTTACTTCAACCTCATGGAAACTTTTTTCTTGTTATTTTGAGACCTGGCTGTCCTGGCACTTGGTATGTGGACCAGGCTACCTAGTGATAATCCTCTTACCCGTCTCCTGAGCTCTAGCATTATGTGTGCCACCATACCTGGGAAATATGGAGCAGATGATATAAGCTCACATGTAGCTGATGAAAAACTTCTCAAAGTACCTGTTGGTTCCCAATTACCGATTGTTGGGATAATGAAATAGTGTCTTTATATGAACTTAGCAAGATTCTGAAGTTCATGAGCATCATATAAGTATGCTACAGCCTCAAGAAAGATGCAATGGATTTTAGGGGTTGAATTAAGCTCTGTATCTTGTGGGACCTCATTCCAGTTATAAAAAGCACTCAGAGGCCACAAAGGATTTTGACTTATTCTTGCCCATGATCTCAATTTGCTGGGAACAGATCCTTCAGGGATAATCTTAAAACGATTATGGCATATCCCCTGGAAAATCTGAGCATAACTTGTCTTTGACCTAGTGTTAAGTCCTTACATGTTTGATTCTATTACAGTATCCAGTCATTATGGACCAACTGCAGATGGCTACTCTAGTGCATGTACAAAGTAAATGGAATAGAGAATGGTATTAATTGCTTTGACAGTAGTATGTCCTTGGACTCCCACTTATCAAGTAATTGATGAAAAGCAACTTTATTTTACCCACTTTAAAATTACTTCATTCCCCCCACCCCCACCTTCCTCCTAGGGATTTCATTGTTTTTGTTTTTGTTTTTTTTAATGTATGTGTCATGTACACATGTGTAGTATTTTGTGGCATGTTTGTAGGTTGTTGTTGTACATGCATGTAGAGGCCTGAGGTTAATGTTGGGTTCTTTGATCACTCTCTGCTTTATGTTCGGAGGCAGGGTATCTCACTGAACCCAGAGTTTACCAGTTCCTGCTAGTCTGGCTATCCAGTTTGCTCTAGGAATCTTGTCTGTCTTGAGTGTTGGGATTATAGCAGGCTGCCATGCCAGCCTGTCTCTTTCCTATGTGCTGAGGACCGGAACTCTGGTCTTCATACCTGTACAGCATCCACTGAGCAGGATAAGTGTTTTAATTTTAATTTAAATTTGTGTGTGTGCATGTGCTCAAAGGTTGACATTGGTTGTTGTTCTCTATTCTCCATCTTAAGTTTTTGAGACAGAGTTTCTTGCTGAAATCTTTAGTTTCTTTTCCTGTTGCTGTTACAACTGTTGTAACAGTTGCTGTTGCTGATAAAAGCAATTTAGGGAGAAATTTCCACCTTGATGGGAAATCTTACTGTAGAGAGTGTAGGGTAAAGTCCTTGAATTGAAGAATCAGTGAAAATGGACAAGTAGCCTTCATTGGCCTCATGATGTGGTACCATAAAAAGGACACAACATTCCCTATGAAACGTTTGTGTCTAAAAATTCAAACCCCGAAGGGCTACAAAGATGACTCAGTGGTTAAGGGCACTCAATGCTCTTGCAGAAGAGCTGGTTTAGTTTTCAGCACTCACATACGGTAACTCAATGGCCTGTAACTCCAGTTCCAGAGATTCCAACACTCTTCTCATCTCTGCAAACGCATGCACACACACATACACACATGCACACACACAAATTTAAAAAAGAAAAAGATTTTCAAAAGAAGCTGAGCCTGACACCCATCAGAGAGAGTGAGGCAATGTTGATGACTGAACCCCAGCCTTGTTCATGCCATGCAAATGCTCTGTTGCTTTTAACACTCCAATAAAGCTCTTGCTTTCTCTGCTCTTGTCTCTTCTACACTGTTGAAAGCCCTTGTGATTCAAATTCCTTCTAGAGTTGATGTTAGCTAGGGTTATTTCTTTCATTTTGGCAGACCCCTGAGCTACTGTATATATATGTATTTGGTTAACCTACCAACAGATAAAGCAAAGCAGAATTAGTTTCTAGGTCCCAAACAGACAAAAACAAAAGTTTGCATTTAGAATTGTTTAAATACTGGTATTGATATCCCTGTATTTGTTGCTCATTAAGTACTACCACTTTCCTTCTTACTGCCTTGAGACAGGTCTCTGAGTTAGAAGCTGTTTTGCCTAGACACACTGGAGGGACATCCAGCTCTTGGGATCCTCCCGGCTTTACTTCTGGTGCTGGAGCTACAGGCCTATGCGGCCCAACCTTTTACATGGAAGCTGGGTGATTGAATTCATGTGCTCACCATCTCCCTATCCTCAAGTAGGAGGATCTATTTTTGAGTTTCTTTTCCTCTTGTGTTTCACATGAACCACTTTGAATGGGCACACCCCTCTTAAATATAAACACACAGCACTCCTATCTCCATGCAAGTTCTTTGTGTTCTTTGTGCCAGAGGTTTTGATGATGGTTAAAATTTTGTTGGTAGTCATAGATAAAAAATTATCATATGGATACTAACTTAAGAGACAGAAAGGATGTTGTTAAGTTCTAATCGACTTGTATATTCTTTAGCTCTGTTTATATGCCAGTGCTGAATTTTACCATTTGTAAGGTATATAATTCAACTTTGCTGAAATCTACAAGGGTCTTAACATTTCCTGATCAGTGTTAGCTATGGTATTTTGCCATTGTTGATATTGCCCTCACTGGATATCTATGTACCCTCCGCTTTTGATCCATCAGTTAATTTTAGGACATTTTGAAAAAGAAGCATGGATCTTGGCTGTGGATCTTTGAAAACCTTTCACTTATAATTATCAGAAGATCCCAGATTGTATTTGCATTAGCATAGACAATTAAGGTTCTCATTGACTTTCAAGGAAATCTGAGATGTGTTTGTGGAATGAAGTATAGTTTTAAGATGTTTTTGTGAAGCTTTTCCATATTAAAGGATAAAGGTATGTTGATGATAGAATGAAAAGTTCTCAAAAGATTTTTCTGTCAAAAAAGAACACAGAAGGCCATATGTGGTGGGGTACATCCCAGCACTTGGAAGCAAGGGGGATTTCTGAGTTCGAAGCCAGCCTGGTCTACATAATGAGTTCCAAGACAGCCAGGCCTATTATGCATATGGTAGTCAACTCATTGTGCGTATATTTCCTTGCTGTGTGCATGAAATGATGATCCGATGATTTGTACCTTTGGTATTTTAGGGAAAGCACTAATGTCACATCAGTTGCCATACACAGTAAAACATGCTATCTGCTCTTCAATTTGTAGGCATTGCTGAGAAATTTTATTTTCTAAAGGTGTATTATTTTGCTTTTGAAAGTCAGCCTTTTGATAATCGAGAATTGTATATACTTTAAATAAAAAGTGAGTATGATGCCTATTTAAAGCAAAGTCAAGCCAATTTAATACCTATTGAAATAATGATGTTTTTAAAAAAAAACTTATCAACTTTGGTTTTTTTGTTACTGTTTTTGCTGTGTTATTGTTTTGTTTTGTGACAGTCTTACTATATAGTTCTGGTAGACTTGAAACTCAGGGATCCATCTGCCTCTGCCCCTTGAAAGCTTACAGAGTTGTTTTGTTTTATTTTTCCTTAAGATTTTATTTTTATTTGGCTATGTGTGCATGCATGCATTGGCCTGTGGGAGCCAGCAGAATCCATAAGAGGGAGCCTGTGATGATCCTTTGAAGCTGATGTTCATAGGCAGTTGTGAGCTGCCTGACGTAGGTTAGTGGGAACTGAACTTGGGTTCTCAGGAAGACCAGCAAGCACTCTTAACTGCCGAACCATCTTTCCAGTTCTATAACCTGGTTTTAAAGATCATAGTTTCTCTTTTATTCAGAAGAGGCAATAGAAAGCATTTTTAACTACTCACAAGATTTTAATAAACCTTGTACAGTCCATTAATGAATTTTTAATTCCCAAAATTTGCTCTCTTATCCTTCCCACTCACACGAATGTGTTTTGAATGGAGCTGCCTTAAGATGAGCTATTATTGAGATGTTAGTTGGTTTTCTGTAAAAAAAAATTCATAGCCAGTGGAATATGGATTTTTATTTTTCTGGTGTATTTGTAGTTAAGATAAAATAAAAGTAACGTAATGTAACAAGAATTAGGCAAGATCCTATTTGTATCATGGAGAAAATATTAAAATCCTACAGAGCCTTTACATTAATTTTTTTATGGTTATAGGGCTATGCACCACCACCTAAAAATGGGATTGAGCAGAAACGCCCTGGACGCCCCTTGAATATTACATCTTTAGTTAGGTTGTCTTCAGCTGTGCCAAATCAGATTTCTATTTCTTGGGCATCTGAAATTGGAAAGGTAAGGGTTGTTTTTTTTTTTTTCCCCCTGGGTAGTATGAATGTGTCTTCACTGGGAGTTGATTCTCTTTCTTAGACTGCTGGCTTTGTATAGGAATTTCTTGTTACTCTGACAAAATCCCTGACAGCAGTAACCAAAATGAAGAGAGGCTTATTTTGATAGCTATCCAAGGGGACATAGTCCATCGTGGTGGGGAGAGCACCCTGCTTGCTCTGTACCTCCACTTTACAGCCTCAGTGTCAGCACCTGGGACCAAGTCTTCAAAAATACATGTCTATGTATTTCACATTGAAACTGCAGAACTCTATTTCTCTCATTTTCCTGACTAAAATCTCTAAAAAAGCAGTAGCTTTCTATGCAGTGATAATAATGTGGAAACTATACTTAATATTTCGTGAATTTTGTTTTCATTTTATAGTGAAAAATATGTCTTTTAATTTTAAGTCTGTGTGTGTGTGTGTGTGTGTGTGTGTGTGTGTGTGTGTGTGTGTGTAGTATTCATAAACCTGGAGTATTTATGATAAGAATCCAAAACCATCTTAGTCTTTGAGGGAAAGGGTTAACCGTGCTCAAGTTGTAATTAGAAATAATCTGTTAATAACCTGTTCTTAACCAGGTATGGTGGTTGCAAACCTTTATTCTCTTCATTCAGGAGAGAGGCAGGTAGATCTCTGACCTGGTCTACAAAGCAAGTTCCAGGCCAACCAAGGCCTCTCAAAAAAGAAAAGAAAAAACCCTAAAAACCAAAAACCTGTTCTTGCCTTTAAATAAACACTAAAGGTTCAGAAAACAGCCATCTCATAAGATACTCAGAATTGCTGATTGATGAACATGACTCATGCTCAGTCTCAAAATGAAGGATGTCAATTATGTACTAACTAAAGCAGAAAGTTTATATTGAGTTCATTGTTTATACAATAAATAATGGAAACATTTCTGAATATCAGTGTTGTGTTTCTGTTTCATGGAAATAAAACATAATATTCCTGTTTTATGGGCAGAAACGAAGGTATGTGTTTATAGTAGGATTTTTTATTTGTTTCATTTTAACGACAAAAATAATTACAGATCTGGAAATAACTTTAACAAACCTAAAATTTAAGCAGTGTTGTATTTTGGATACTTAAAAGAATATCAGCCAGGTGGTAGCTCATGCCTTTAATTCCAGCACTTGGGAAACAGATCTCTGTGAGTTTGAGGCCAGCCTGGTCTCCAGAGTAAGTTCTAGGACAGTTAAGAGTTACAACAGAGAAACCTTGTCTTGAAAAACACAAAAAAGGAAAGAAAAAAAAAAGAATATAAAAAAGCATTTAGAAGCATTTGGTTTGGCAGATATTAAATGTTTTCCTCACTGAGCTGTTGAGTGGATGTGCAGTGAGGAGGCAGAGCAGAGTACTTCAGCACTCAAAGGTTCTGTGTGTCCTATCTTGGCAAGGAATCAGAATAGTAACTTTCTGGCCTTGGTTTGTTTTTCTTTTTTCCCTAATTTGCTTTTGTGTTTTATTTGACCCTTCTCAGTAAAATACCTTTTAGGAAGTAGTGGAGTTAATTTGTCAGACTTTTCTTCAGAAAATAAGCTGATATACACTTTATTGGCGTTCTTTGCTCGAGGCCATATATCATGTAGTCTCTTCTGAGAGTCGTAGAACTTTGCCCCTCTAAATTTGAAGTGTCAATTTAGAACAGTGTCATTTGAACTTGGTTTGTGCAGTGTGAACCAATTTCAAATGAAACTATAAAGGTAAGCATATTTATATAAGTAAAAAAACCAAAATAAAGCAGGGTTCAGGTTGGCATGGGAGGGAATGTTCTCATTGTGGCCCCGAGCTACTCATTTTGCTAAATTAGAAAACACAATCAGGCAAGCACTTGTCCATACTATTTACCATACAGAGGGATGTTATAAAATGAAGAGTGATTGAAGAATAATTTCACAAGGCTAGAGAGATGGCTCAGTGGTGAAGAGCACTGGATGCTCTTCCAGAGCACTCATGTTCAATTCCCAGCACCCACACCGCAGCTCACAACTGTCTGTACCTCCAGTTCCAGGGGATTTGACACCCTCACACAGATATACGTGCAGGCAAACCACCAATGTACATAAAATAAAAATAAAATAATTTTTTAGAAAGAATAATTTCACAATGAGAAAATCATTATCTTCCTCAAATGCTCAGTTGATGTTGCTGTCCAGTTTCTGACTCTCCTTTGGAAGTTATTTGTTACTTTTAGAGCCTAGAGTTTCTTTTATCTGTATTTTATATAAGTAAAGAAAACACTGTCTTGCCTTTAAAATAGATTTTCTTTCTTGTAGAATTACTCCATGTCTGTATATCTTGTACGACAGCTCACATCAGCCATGTTATTACAGCGATTAAAAATGAAAGGTATTAGAAATCCTGATCATTCCAGAGCGCTGAGTAAGTAATATATGTAAGACTAAACATGTTAGACACTTTGATAGAGGGAAATCTTTATATAGCAATGCAATGATATTAATTATTTGTATATACACACACTCTCTAATATGTAGGTATTACTGTGGCTAGGAAATTTTTATTTTCTAAACGGTATATTTTGCTTTTGAAAGTCACAGCCTTTTTGGTAATTGAGAATTGTATATACTATAAATAAAAAGTGAGTATATTTCCCGTTTAAAGCCAAGTCAAGCCAATTTAATACCTACTGAATTAGTGATTTTTTTAAAATATATATTAACCTGGGTTTTTTTGTTTTTGTGTTTGATGGCTAATAAATATATATAAATTATAAGTTGCTTTTTATTTTCTAATTTAATTTTAAATTATTTTATATATTATAAAGCAAGGCAATTACAATTAATTACAAATTATAAATTTGTAAATTATAAATATAAATTATAAAATATAAATATACATTTATTAGCTCATGTGTATGAAATTTTATTAGTTACCTAGTAGAAGAAATCTCAGACATATCAGATTGTTTTCAATTGTCAAAGGAAATAAAGAATATATCTTTGTTTACAAGTTTAGTAGTTGTTGCAAACAACCAGTGTAGCCTAATAAAACTGTAATGAAAGCATTAAAGCTCATACCTCTGCTTCATTCTGTATTTCTCCTAATTGTTTTGTTAAATCTGAAAACAATTTTTTGTTTGTAACTCCTGTTTTGTAATGGCTTTAACTTTTAGATAGAAATCTTAAAAATTCAATTAAATATGTGATGCAGAGTTTGCCTCTTAGTACTTCTTTAATCTAATAATGGGAATATGATTGTGTTTTTACATTTAATATTCAGCATTTTGTGTTTTTTCACCTATTTCAAAGGGAATAAGAACGTTTAAAACATTTTCTGTAATTTGCTCTAATGTTATTAATTTTAAAGTTTATCATTATCCCTTTCATCTTTTTAAAGTTAAAGAAAAACTTACTGCAGATCCTGATAGTGAAATTGCTACAACTAGTCTTCGAGTGTCCTTGATGTGCCCTGTAAGTAATGTGACAAAATTCTGGCCAATTTTGCTTTTCATAAATGACAATTGTCTTATAAAAGTAAGGATTGGGATGAAGAAGTATTTTGAAAGAATTCTAAACTTTTGTCTTTTTCATTTAGATGTCTTCATGAGTAAGTATCAGTTTTTTTTATTTTAATATTCTTTAAGCAATTATGAAGTAATAACCTACAAGACTGTTACATCAGAGGCGAAAGCCTCAGGGTCAGAAAACCTGTCATATAATACTATAAATAATGTAGTTTAGTAGGCATACTAAGAACTTCTTTTATCAGAGTATATGTAATACTATAAATAGCAGTAACATTCCTAGAGTCTTATAAATGCTAAGTGATGGTCTTGGTTTAATGAGTTAGGATGTATTGGCTGTCTTTGCAAAATTACACAGTAATTTTTATTTTGCATCTCCTTACGTAGAGACTTGGGTGAAATATCAGTCAGGAGTTCTGAGATCCTTCTGCGTAATGTGTGGTTGGCACTGAACTAAGAGAGATATAATCTGTTAGAGAGAATACAACCCATGAAAAGGTGGCAGATTTCCTAACAATAAGTGAGGAGGTGAGGGAATGGCAGGAACAGTGGCTGAAGGCTTCTTTAAGATAGCGTGTGGAAGACACACCTTTTCAAAGTGAGATGAACTTTATGGGAAAACCTATGAATCATGATTTTTCTAATGTGGTTTTTTGATGACATTTGTTGATTGCTACCATTGTGAGATGTGCTCTTTTTGATTCAGTGGAGAGAAAGTTATGTCAGAGGGGAGAGAGAAGAAAGTAATTGTTGAGTTTCTGTAGCATGTAGATGAAAAGCACCCCTGAATGGAGGCATTATTTTTATTATGCAGATGAGAAAATTGATCAAGTTTGGCTAACCCAAATACAGGGTCAGGAAAAGAACAGAAATAAAGCTTTTATTCTGATAATTATTCCATTTTGTTTCCAATAATTGCTGCCACATTGGGCTAAAATATCAATATACTGTGTTTTAGTAGACCTCCTGCTGTCTTGACAAATGCTGTTTTTTCAGTTATCTTTATGAAGCTTAAAAAAAAAACCGTTAATTTGTGTGTATCTGTGCATGTGAACTCTGAACTCACAAATGCATGCGTATCTGTCTGCATGTGAAGCCAGAGGTCAACCTCAGGTGTTGCTTCTTCAGGAACTGTTTACTTTGTGTTTTTGAGACAAGATCTCAGTGGGACTTGGGGCTTGCTGTTAGGCTAGGGTTATCTGGTCACTGAGCCCCAGGCATCTGCCTTTCTCTGCCTCCTCTGCACTGGTATTATAAGCATGCCACTGCACCTAGGGTTTGTTTTTGTTTTTGTTTTTTTTGCTCTTCCTTTTGTTTGTTTTAATCTCTCCAGCCCATGTTGTTTACTGGTTTCCCTTTCTTTTTTTCTCTGTGTAGCCTTGGGATTGCAAGCATGCTACCATACTTAGGTTGTTCTTTTTTTTCTATTCTCCTCCTCTCCCTTCTCCTCCTCCTCTCTTTTTCTTCCTTCCTCCTTCTCCCTTTCTCCTTCTTCCTTTCTTCTGCTCTTTTTTCTTTTTAAATCTCCCCAGCCCATGTGGTTTACCAGTTTTCAACTATCTTAACGTATTAGTAGTTACTCTGTCTTAATTTCTGTAGTCATGTTATTGAATGAGTTACTGTAATTTACTTAGCTTATTTCCACACACAAAAATAGTGTAAAGAAACAAACTCATTTATATTGATACAAAAATTTTAAATTGAATATGACTGTGCCAGTGACTATACCAGTGACTGAGCGGTGACCCTGAGTGGACTGTTCTCGTCAATGGGGAGAAGCAGCGGGGGTTGAGGGGGTAAGGAGTGGGTGGGGATGGGGAGGATTGGGGAAGCTAGGAGGAATGGAGTGGGGTTAGGAGGGGGGTGTTGATATGTATTATACAAAAGAAAAATTAATAAATAAATTATAACCATAGGGATGCCTTCTAAGAATGCTGAGCTAGTCTGATTTTAGAAAAGTTTTTAAAACTGTTCATGTTATAATTGAAAAAGTTAAACGAAAGTCACATTGAGTGCCACATAGATATTTAGTCAACTTCCGTTCTGAGTAAGACAGAAACTTAGCAAAATCAGAAAAGGTAGGGTTTAAATTCCTAGGTTGGTCTTCTACTTTAAAGTTATAAAGCAAGAGTCATATCAAGGCAGTGGGGAACATTTGCACGTACGTGTAACTGCCAAATGTCTCTCAGGAGTCCAGTTGTTTTTAGTCTCTTGTAGCTTCTTCAGCTTCATCTCAAAATAGAAATAACGTTTCTGGCTCTGGGACTGTGTTGCTCGTAGCTTTACTGTAGGAGTCTGGAAAGCTGAGTGACAGTCTGTTTTCAAAGGAGAAACACTAAGGAAGTGCACTCTTTAAGAAGACAAGTCACATTTCTGTTGACCTTGGGTTAGGTCACTAACTTTTAAGAATCCTTTCCCTTCCCTTGTTTGCCTTTGCCCCCTTTCTAGTCTTTATATATTTTGTCACCTAGTCAACAAACACCGAGGTCACTTTATGAGCTGGTATTGACCTAGCACTGGGAACCACAGGAATAGACATAGATACTGTCTAGTGGGCATAGGACCCAGTAGAAGAAAGAAAGGTTTAGTCAAATGGGGAGGTTTTAATGGTTATAAAAGGAAACTTTACTTGGTCTAATGTTGGCATGGTGTCAGTAGACCATTTCTATAAGAATTAAGAACAACATAAGTATAGTTATATAAAAACATACTGGAAATCGACACATTGATTTATATAATAGTAAGAAGTTTTCATGAGTAATTTTAGTTTATGTCACAGACAAGGCTCATTTTTCTTATATAAAAAGCTCCTATAAATAAATAGCAAGTTTAGCATCCGTGTGAAAAAATGAGTAATGGTTATGCATAGAGAGGGAGAGTTCTTAGAAACACAAGTATCTCTTTAATGTTGAAGAGCTTCAATTCATACTGAAAATAAGAGAGATATAGTTCACAACTGTCTGGGTATATTTCTCACTGACCAGACAGGTGGAAATAAAACATCCATTAACACTAGAGATAACAGTTGAGTGGAGTCAAGCACACTAATGTACATGAATTTACAGATCAGTAGATTATCTGTTTAAGGTAGTTGGTCAGTGTGACAAAGACCATACAGATTTCCTTTTGACCCCCAAAATTTCATTTTGAGGTATGTATTTATAACAGTAAAGTGATTCAAGGTTTGAAACGATATAAATACTTATCACTAGTGCACCAATTAAATCTTGTCATTGTATCATAGTATTATCGTAGCTTTAAAAAAAAAGATTTAGTTTTTAAAATGTGCGTGTGTTTGTGTGCTCACATGAGGGAAGGTGCCTTGGAGGTCAGAGTCCTGTGGGGCTGAAGTTGCAGGTGGTTGTGAGCCACCTGATGAGAGTGCTGGGGAGTGATCTCAGGCCCTCTAACATCAGCATGTGCTCTGAACCATTGATCTAGCTCTCTGGCTCCTGATGCTCGCTTTTATATACAGATTTGTGTGTAGTAGATACCAAATTGGGTAACAGAGTAAGACACAAAATTTTGTAAAATATGCCATCATTTGTGAGAAATTGCTTTTTAAATATGTACTTGATTTCTGTTTAGAACATTATTGAAAGGGCATATATGATTTTCTCAATAGTCTAACTAGGGACTAGGTAAGAAACTGGCTTGGGGTGGTTTGAGAGTGTATGTGAGTGTGTGTGTATGTGTGTGTGTATGTGTGTTTATCTTTCTCTGCTTTTGAACTTACACATTACTGAAGTGAAATTTTTTTTTTTTAAATTCTAAAGCCCGAGGGGCTTTTTATTTTGATAATGTTTTTTGGCTTCTAATGACTATTATGAATACTCTTTTCTCCTGAAGGCTTTCTTGTCCTATTTGAACTCATTTCCATGTTGTGCTTCTTATTTTGTAGTTAGGAAAAATGAGGCTGACAATCCCATGCCGTGCAGTGACTTGTACACATCTGCAGTGTTTTGATGCAGCTCTTTATCTTCAAATGAATGAGAAGAAGCCCACCTGGATTTGTCCTGTTTGTGACAAAAAGGCTGCCTATGAAAGTCTGATACTAGATGGGTAAGTATAACTCTGGGCAAGCAGTTACAAAAAGTAATAGAAAAAGTAGAGAGCAAACAAAACAAAACAAAGAAACAAAAAAGCCCTGCATGCTGATACGGTGTACATATTTAATCCGGGCACTCAGGAAGCAGAGGCAGGCCACTCTCTGAGTTTAAGGCTACTCAGAGCTAGATAGTGAGACCTTTTGTCAAAAAAACAAAACAAAACCCCAAAACCAAAGCAGTAAGTAGTAATAGGGTAAAGAGTAAATGCAGTCACATTACATTGCTAAGTTAAAGCTGTAATTTCTGTTTAGGTCATTTTGGTTCTGGAGTTAAATTCTAATTTTGATTTCTTATATTGCTTATATTAGAATTAGAAAAATTATATGAACTGATTTTTAATTAGTTAGATATTTTTATTAAAAATTTATTTAATTTTTAATTATGTGTATATGTGTGCCTAAGTGTGAGTACATGCAGTGGTAGGCCTGATTTCTATTTTTGTCCTTCCTATCTGCCTGCCTGACCCTCTCCCTCTCTTCCTCCCTTAAGGGATTATAATTGTCATAAAATATAAAATAATTAAAGTTCCAAAAAAGTCTTTTAAAGTGTAGCACTATTACTTTATCTTCAGTGTATATACTATTTTCTTATTTCATCTTTGACTTTTATGACACATATATACTTATAATTGATTTACAGGCTTTTCATGGAAATTCTCAATGACTGTTCTGATGTAGATGAGATCAAATTCCAAGAAGATGGTTCTTGGTGTCCAATGAGACCTAAGAAAGAAGCTATGAAAGTAACCAGCCAGCCCTGTACAAAAATAGAAAGTATGTACTGAATGGCAAGTGCTCCCAAAGTACAAATTGTGAAAGAGTAACTCTTAACCACTGGATCTATTTTTAAAATTCAGTTTGCTAACATTATCTTTGGGCCATCAGTTGCATGTTATTTCCTTCCTCAATCATTTTCTTTCCTTAAAGAATGTCACACCATCTTACGAGCTTTTAAATAGTGTTTTATATGTAAAACAGGTGAAAGTTATCTAAAGTTAGGCTGTGAGGATGGGTATAGCTTGAGGACTAGAGTTCAGATACTGAGCTCCCACCACGCGGGGTGGCCTTGTGTAATCCAAGTGCTCTCGGGGTGGAGACAGGAATTCCTGAGGCAAGCTGTCTTGCTAGACTAACTAACCAAATTAGTACAGTCAGGAGACCACCACCCCAGCCCCGCCACCGCCTGAGTTATCAGATTGCAAACAGTTGAAGAAGATGATTGATACTCACTGCCTTTCACATACATGTTCACATATGTGCAGACATGTATGCATTCATGTATACTACATATGCACACTGGAGGAACAAAAAGAAACAAAAAAAATTGTTTGTATATCTGTACAGAACCCAGTGTGGTTAAAGAGATTATATACATCACTTATTAATTAGTGCAGAGACAGTAGTCATGAATTAGTTGTTGTTGAACAACTTTTGTTAGCTGAGGGAATTTATAGTTTTAGTTACCCAGCATGTGTACTTGTTTTTAATTCATCACACTCATCTGAATTGAAAGGACACATACTAAAGGAGTGAGAAATTAAAATGCGTATGCACATTCAGCCTCTTAGAATTCTTTGCGTTTGCCTTTTTTTTCTGGCTCTATTTGAAATTCTAAACAACTGTATCATTTTCTGAGTAAAAGGGGAAAATAACGACTCTCTGGCGGTGTTAATTCTCTTGTGATGGTCATAGAACTCTCAGAGTTTGGATTACCAGGGTTGCCCTTATTAGTGTAAAAAGCAGCCTGATGCTTTTCCACAATGAACTAGCATTCATTTTTGACAGATTATAGGGAATAATAACTGGTACACAACATGGTAAGTGTGACTACATATGTAAACAGAGTAAGTGATGACTAGATGATTCATGTCAGAGTAACATAGGTGCACAAGTTTGGAACTTTTTTTTTAAATATGAGCAGCATTGCTACAGTTGTCCGGTCTGATTCTGACTCAGTGGAGCCATGTGTAAAAATATGCAGCTACTGAAACTGCATACTCTCAAGACCAGATGGCTCTGACTTAATGGTGTCTCACGTGTATGTGACAGTGGTCACACCATACACTCTTGTCCTATGGTGTAAGACTAGTTCTCTAACCCTAAAGGTCTGTAAATGAATGATTGCTAACCTAGAAAGACAGCATGAGCTGCACCAGGCTCTGATAGTACTGGAAAGAATATGTATGCTGTGTAGGAGGCTTCTGACCTCTGTTGTGAGTAGCCCTGGCTCTCCTCACATAGATGTTTAGCAGAGAAGTTAAGGACGTGGACTTGGTCCCTCTAGAGAAAATGGCTTCCCTGGCTGTATATTGTCATGTATATACGTACACATTTAAAACTTTCAGAGCTAGTTTATGTTATATCTTTGATATTTCTTTTTTCTTTCTGTCTATTTACATCCAGGTTCAAGTGTCTTTAGTAAACCTTGTTCAGTGACTGTAGCCAGTGATGTAAGCAAGAAGAAGATAGATGTTATTGACCTAACAATAGAGAGCTCTTCTGATGAAGAGGAAGACCCTCCTGCCAAAAGGAAGTGCATCTTTATGTCAGAAACACAAAGCAGCCCAACCAAAGGGTTTGTCAATTTATAGTTCACTATTGTTTATTGCACGTAAAACTAGTTGTTCTTGGGCTGGTTTTGAAATGTGTCCATGAGATGTCAATTTAGAAGGCAGTTTTCATCTGCTTTGGTACAGTTGAAATATTTTCAAGTAAGCACATTATGTTTTGATGAAAATATTCACTATCTCTGGGAAGTGGGTGCTTTAGGTGTTTATACCATACCTTATGTTATATTCTTGAACCTGCTCACAGGAATTTGGTATCTCAGTCCAGTGTAAGGAAGTTGGAATAATGGAGTGTAGATGTGGGAGGCTTGTAAAGACAGACCTTTCTGGCACTTGCATACGTGTTACCTGATCTTGGTTATAATCCTTTACCCACATTCTGTTCTGTTACTACGAGGTAAAATAGTGCCTGCTTCGTAGGATCACTGTGAGGTTTCCTTGATATTATAAAATCACTTGGCCATCATGTCAGGAACATGATAGTTCCTTAATGAAAATCCATCTTCTTTTCTTTACACTTATAGAGCAAATTATGTACTCTCTGTAACTCATTCAGGGAGGCAAGACAAGACAGAACGGAGAGCTCAGCAACAGGTCCTTCTCACAGAGGTTTCTTGTTGACAGCCATAAATAATTGTGACAGCCCATGATCACATTCCATATTCTTTAAAACGTGGGTGTGCTGATCTTATCCCTATCCTCAGTCTACTCAGTATTTTCTTGTGTATTTTTTAATAGAAAAATGTACCCATCTTACATATATATCATAAAGTTGTATGTTCACCATTCCATGTCAGTTTTAGTGAATTTCCAGTTGGGGGGCGGTGGGGAAGTGCACACACACACCTAAATTTGTTGTCATGCATCCCCTGTTTGTAAGCAACATCGATTTTTCTATTAAATTTCTGAATTTGCCTGTTCTGGACATGTAATATAAATGAATATATTCTGAGTATAGTTCAGATTCCTTTCTATCTTCTTTATAGGTACTTTGAAATAACTTTTAATAGTTACTTTTTGGACTTAAAACTTTTGAGCTGCTTTCTACAGTATTGAGCACTTGTTAGCCAGGTGTGGTAGCTAATGCTTGTGACATCAGCACTTCAGAGGCTGGGGCAGGTAGGTCACCATGACTCTAAGATGAGGCTCCTATCTCAAAAAACTGAAGTACTTACCTAAAATAAAGTACTTACATTCCAGGTGTGACCTATATATCACAGTATGAGTATGGGCTTATGTTTTCTTTTACCTATTTAATTAGAATATGTATTTTTAGCAACACAAAGTGAGAAAAATAATTTAGTAGATTTTTTTTTTCTGATGTGCTAATTATTGGTTTTTGGGACAATTTGTTTTGATATTTGTGAAAATCAAATGAAGATATATTTTTGAAGGGCTTACCGAAGTGTAGAATCAAGGTAATGGATGCTGAAGTGTTTCTAGATTTTATTTTATTTTAAATATAATTAAATGTTTTAGAATTACAACAGAGTTTCAGACTTTCTATTCAAGATCAGGCTTTGTCTGAGAAATTTTTGTGATCCCAAGACTATGAACTAAGTATACAAATCAAACATTTACTGATAATAAATCATAAACTTGTTCAGAAAGTAATCCTTTAGTATACATACAACTTTACCATTTGTTAAGTGGAAACAAATTGCATACTAATGAGATAGGGTTGCATTTATTTATTCATTCATTTTTATTTATTTATTTGTTTATTGTTGTGACTGGAACTCACTCTATAGACCAGGCTGGCCTCGAACTTACAGAGATCCACCTGCCTCCCAAGTTCTGGGATTAAAGGCATATGCCACCACCGCCTGGCAGGTGTGCCTATTTTTACATAAAGAATTAAATAGGTGGCTCAGTGGGTAAAGTGCTTGCTGTTGAAGAGAGTGTATCCAAATTTAGGTCTCCAGCACCCATACAAAAATCTAACCTGTGCTGGTTTGGAAGGAACAAATAGGCAGATCCCAGAGGCTGGTGACCATTCTAACTGAATCTGTGAGCTCCAGCTTCAGTGAGAGATCCTGTCTTAAAAAATAAGATAGAAAGGTGATTGAAGAACATATTGATTGACTACTGCTGGCCTCTGCGTATACATAGGGAGCACATACACAGCCACTAATTTTGGCTTAATATCAAATATTTGATATTGCTGGATATAGAACATCTTTTTCATGTTTCAGAGTTGATCACAATTTTATAATCATTAGTGTTAATACTCATTACCATCAATACATGTTTCAGAACTTGTTGGAAATTTTTTCCTAATCCTACTCCAAAATTCATTTAATGATTTTTTTAAATGAACCTCAAATGAGCAACTCTAAAAGAAATATTTGAAGTAAAACATTGTAATATAATATGATCCAAAGATGTTATAATTTGATACTTACATACTGAGGAATAGTGGTATACAAAATTAAGTTTTATTTTCTATAATTAAATATTATATTCCTATAACATTAGAAATCTTAAGTACAGTAAAAACATGGCAGGTGATGAATTTGAACCAAGATATTTTGGGTGGCATCTGTTAGCATGGTGTAATTGCACAAAACGTGCACATGTTAGTTAAGAACCAAGGCTTAAATGAAGTCAGGTGATGCAGTGTGGGCGAATATTGCCTGAAACATCCTGAATTCATTATGCATTCAATTACAAATTAAATTTTCCTTGTTGTTCATTCAGAAACCTTTCCTATTACCTACTGGGGACATTTTCCCATAGTTAAAAAACTGTACTTCAGAATATGAGGAAAATTGAATTGAAAGTTTTATATAGTTCATTTAATGTGTGGCTAAGATTATATAGTGATGCTTCTTCATGAATTGCAGCAATCGTAGACAGAGCCTGGTGTTATGCCGTGCGGGCCTACCATATATATCTTGCACTCTGTGTTCATCAATACTTGAGGACATGAAACTGCAGGAATGGTACATGCATTAGGTGACAAAAGTATAAAGTGACCAAGAATGCAGAAGAATAGAGATAATTTATACTTGTGGTCACATACTACAGAAGGAGTTGTTAAGACTCTTTGTCTAGGTTGAAAGGAAAAACTAATATATAAGCTGCTAAATATAAGGTGGAAATATATAATTATATCAAGGATACTTGAAAGTTTTTATTTTAAAGTCGTCATAAATTTCAGCTACTTGGCTGTTCCTAAGGTTGACGTAATCCTTAATACCTAAATCGCATTTGCACGTGAACATATGAATGAGAATTCTGAGCTCAATATTAGGAAGTTAGTAATTAAATTAAAATGACATTCACTACAGCTAAGAAGAGTTTATTCTAGGAGTTCATTAGTATTGGAAACTACATTGATAAAGTGGTTGTCTTAAGGACAAATATCTAGTTGTCCTAATAGATGCTTTGAAGATATTCAGTAAATTTCTCCTGGTAGAAATTTTAATGCCTTTTAAATACCTGAATTCACTTGCTGATGGGCTCACTGCTTAACCTGAGTTCTTACTAGATTGTTTCAGTAAAAGAAACATAGTGTCTAGCATACATACCATGCCAGTTTGTTTCATTTAGGATACATGGGAAAAACTTCTGACCACTGGTAGTTAATGTTTTGTGTTAGAATCTCATTTTCTGGGGGCTGGAGAGAAATAGCTTAGTGCTTTAAATCACTTTTTGCTGTTACAGAGGACCTGGATTCTGTTTCCAAGCACCTACATTTTGGCTCACAACTGTCTTGTAACTTCACTTCCAGGTGTTGTGATTGCTCTGGCCCTCATTGACACCAGGCACTCACGTGGTGCAATTACATGCAGGTAGCACACTCATACGCATAAAGTAATATCTGTTAAGTCCGAATAGATGCCGTCTGTCAGAATGTCACGATGTTGGCTGATGCAGTGGTTGACATGCTCCTTTCCTGCTCTTCTGCTTTTAGGGTTTTGTTTCTGGTCATTTCTTATCCTAAACCTCAGTGTCTGGGAGTTTCAGGTTTTTACTTGCTGTTTAAGGAGAGTAAGCAAATGAAGAATAGAGAATAAGAAATCAGAAAAACTTAGGTGTAACTTAGACCAGAAGAATTACATGAGCTACCTAACTTTTGACAGGTATATTAAAATTTTAGTAAAAATTACACTTTTTTAAAGAATCCAGAGGCAGGTGAAATGCTTTCCACCTGCAGAGAAATACTGTCACCATTTTGATAGTGATCTGTTTCAGGGGCTTTTTAATGCAGCTTTGTAACTCCTGTCTGAAGAAACTTGTGCTATATAAGTTTTAAGCATGTAAATCTTAATATAACCTACGTTATCTTATGCCCCAGTTCTTCAGCTTGCATGACTGCTTTGTTGTTGGTCAGCTACTCCAAAGTAGGGAGCAACAATGAGGGTATTAAATATGTGTCTCTCCGTTGGGAATCAGTAAGAGTTGGTGACAAATCCCAATCTCTTTTCTGCTTGTATGATCATAATGGGAGCCCACAGTGAACTTCAAGTATGAATGAGAACTGTCAACTCATTTTCAGACACCTAAATCTGGACCAGGTATGGTTTCCATGTAATTCTCTGGTATAAAACATGATCTGAAGTACTAATGTTTACTGTATAGCAGCACCCTGGCAATTTATTTTATACTATAATATCATAAAAACATATACATTTGCTTAATGTGTACATATGTTTGTGTGTATATTTGCAAATCCTATGAGGAAATGCGTAACATTTCAAAACTGGAAAAAGAATTTTATTAAGTTTTAGCAGCAGAATTTTACACCATTTCTTGAAGAAGACAGCCACTTTCATTTCTCTGGAATCTCTAATTCATGTCTGTAAATATATATATCTTCTGTTTTTTGAGGCAGGGTCTTATATAGTACAGTCTTGCTTCCAACTTGATATGTTGTTAGTCAAGGATGACTTTTTACTCTTGATTCTCCTACTTTAACTCCCATGCGCTGGGACTGCAGACCTTTACGATCCCGCCTAGCTAGCAAGTCAGATTTATAATAATGGTTGCAAAGGTCAAGCAGTGGGAATTAATCCTCACTAAATACTTTAGCATTAACCATGTTTGATGAGATTTTAATGAGTTACTAATTTGGGTGCCCATTATGTTTTGGTATTTTTGTATATTTTGACTCTATATTTTTGGCATGGAATGTAGCAGTACACCACTGTGGCAGCTCAGCACAAAAGACAAGGAGGCATATTTATCTGCAAGCTCTGCCAGACCTCAGGAGAGGGAACCACTGTCATGGCCAGTGCCTTACGCCATTGATAGTGGAACCCCGAGCATCTGAGCTAAGGTGTTTGTATTGATTGTGAACTCCTCAGGTGCAGATCATAAGCAATCCAACATCCCCTACAGAAATCCAGCACCTGCAGACAATACAAAATGCCAGGGCCTATGCATCCCTTTTTCCAACAGTGCACAAAATCAATTATTTTAAACACAACTAAAAATAAACTTCTACAACATTTCTCCTTTTCTGTACAAAAAAAATTCTTTACAACATAATTTAACACTATACCAGCAAAACTATTTACAAGAGGAACAATCATGAGCTGCTAATGCACAGGACCAGATAGAACCAAACATCTGTCAGGCTTTTCACAATATCATTGGACAGCAGAAAAATATTATAAATGTCCAATTATCTGGAATTCACTCACGATCTACTGAGCTCTTCCAAAGGGCTGGGATCACTTCTCTGGCTCTGCCCTCTGCAGCACACACAGTTTGTCCTCCAGCTGGCTCCATTCTGCTGTTGCTGCTGTTCTTGGTGGTCATCCCATGGTACTAGCATCTCAAAAACTGCTAGGGTCCCTTGCTGCAACTGGGCTACACTTTCACCAATAGCCTCTTCTGGGCTCTTTTCATGGTGCCAAGCCTCAACTTCTCTACATGACCCCTTCGATCTGGGTCTTCAACTGCTACTTTGAATGCACCTTCACTAATCGTCTCTCCTGGCCTCTTTTAGTACCAAGCCTCAGCTGCCCTCCAAAGACCCCTTCATGCCTTCAAAACGAGTAACACCTGGGTGACTCTTGCAGTACCAAGTTCAGTGCCAGCATGAGGCAAGCTCAGCCAGTTCTAGAAGACAGTTTCTGTGTGCTGTCCCTGAGGAAATGCTTTCCAGATTTTCAAATAGAGTCTGATTTGCAGGAAAAATAACTAGTCTTTATCTGTAGGAAGGGTTCCCTCGTGGGTGGAGTTCTCATTACCGTCACCAGTGCCTGGACCACTTGTAATCAAGTTTGCAGGAAAAGCAAACAAAAAACCTGTTCAGTTTAACTAAGCAGCTTTTTGGCTCTCAGCTGTGGCTTCCACAACAGCAAGGGGGTCCTGGGCTGGTGGGAAGAATCTCTCGCTGAAACATTCTGGCAGCTTGGTAGTTTTTCTCACCACTGCTAAGGGGAAACATAAATCCTTCTTCATAGACCTCATACACAACATCTTTGAACTTCACACACATACAACGCAGCTATCAGAAAAGTCAGTTTGTGAAACAGCACCCTGGCTACCACCAGCATTGTGGGGAGCATGGGCTTCATTATCAGGAAAAGCATTTGAAACCTTGCTTCTTTCCTGCTCTCAGCTGAACTCTTTTGTTTTCACCATGAAAATGCATTCAAAATATTTACCTGAAACCTGGCTCGTCCAAGAACTTCTTTCTCATTTACAACTCTTATAGAGATTTCCTTTTTTTATTTATTACCTTAATCAATGTCCTCTGGGAACTGCTTCAAGCATATTTTACCGGACTTTGCGAGGTTTGCAGTTTCTTTCTCTTCTTCCTTGTCTCCAAGTTGAATTAGGTGACATGATGTCATTCCCCACTTTGGTACGTACGCCATTTGTAGTAGTTCGCTGTTGTGTGGTCTCACCAAGAGAGAAATGGAGGCATAGTCATAGGTGCATACCCTGGCAGGCCTCAGCAGAGCACTCCACTGTCCTGACCAGTGTCATACTTGATTGACAGTAGAACCCGGAGCATCTGAGCTCAAGTGTTTTTGTTGATTCGGAACTCCTTGGGTACAGATCATAAGCATCAAACATCTCCCAAAGAAATCCAACACCTGCAAACAATATAAAGTGCCAGGGCCTATGCATCCCTTTTTCCAACAGTGCACAAAAACGATTATTTTAAACATAACTAAAAATAAACTTCCACAACAACATAGTAATTATGCACTATTAAGGGGATATAAAATACAGACTTGACTCTGTCAGTCAAGAGGCCAGATGGGGAAAAGGAGTTTGGTTGTTTTCCTGTCAATCATGTGCAAAGTTTAGTTTCAAGATCAAGATAAGAAAATCCTTTGTGAAATATCACAGGAAGAGCTCTAGGGAGACAACCATTGTCCTCTTCTTGTCCAGCTGTAATTTTGGAGATCATGGTGGTTAGGGATTGGACCAGGTGCTTTGTACAATGCTGAGCACATACTCCTAGCTCCCTGAAATTACTGTTTCTTTTCATGGCAGAGAACAGGTAGTAGATGAAGTATATTGGTAAGCTGAAATTACCCATTCATTGCTAAACAAGTAAATAGGTAGGTAGATAGATAGATAGATAGATAGATAGATAGATAGATAGATAGATACATAGAATAATAAAAGAAGGTGTAAATTTTTTAAACTTGTTCATGTTAGGGAAGGAGGAGTTGTACATAAGAGAATACCATTGGAGGCCAGAAGAGGGCATCAGATCTCCTGGCGCTAGAGCTGTCTGGTGTGGGTGCTGAGGACTGAACTCAAGGGTTTTGCCAGAACCATATGGGCTGTTAAGCATTGAGCCAACCCACCAGCTCCTAAATAGGAATTTTTAAAAAAAAAAAATATTTTCTTTTTCCAGTCAGGGTTTCTATTCTCTGTTGTAACTCTGGCTGTCCTGGAACTCACTCTGTAGACCAGGCTAATCTTGGACTCACAGGGATCTGCCTGCCTCTGCCTCCCGAGTACTGAGAATAAAGGTGTGTGCCACCATCACCCAGCTCATTTTTAAATTTATTTTTTTGGGAAAATTTTTAATAACTATAGTCGAGGGGGGTGTATGTGTCTATATGTTTTGTCTTTTGTTTTCTAAAGCTTTATTCTCACTGTCTTAGGGTTACTATTGCTACGATGAAACACCATGCAAAAACAACTTGTGGAGGAAAGAGTTTGTTTGGATTACACTTCCATATCATTTATCATCAAAAGAAGTCAGGACAAGAACTCAGACAGGGCAAGTAACCTGAAGTCAGGAGCTGATGTGGAGGCCATGGAGAGGTGCTGCTTACTAGATCGCACCTCTGTAAACAAGAAGGCTTCTTCAGCTTTCTTTCCTATAGAATCCAGGACCACCTTCAATGGGCTGGGTCCTCCCACGTCAATTACAAATTTTAAAAATGCCCTGCAGGCTTGCCTAAGCCTGATCTTATGGAGGCATGTTATTAACTGAGGTTCCTCCTCCTGTTCATTTTAAAAACATGATCAAGAATGCAATACTGTGAGGCAGTAAGAACACTTACTTTTAGGCGCTCTCCTCAGAACTGTGACAGCCAGTTTCTTTGCATTCTTATCATCTTCACAGCCTCCTCTTATTTCTGATGATCATATACGCACATCACTGAAAGCACTTTCTTAGTGTCCTTTTTGCTGTGATAAAACACCAGAAGCAAGTGGGGAGGGGAAGGGAAGGCCTATTTCAGCTTAAGTTCCTTATCACAGTAAGAGCAGAGACTCAAGACCTAGAGACAGGAACTGAAGCGAAATTCATGGAGGAATGCTACTTAGTGGCTTGCTCCTCTTGGCCTGCTCAGCCTGCTGTCTTTCCATCTCAGGACTACCTGCCCAGTGGTGGTACCTCCCACGGGCCTCCTGTATCAGTCATCATTCAACAAAGTGCCCTCACAGGCTTGCCTATAGGCCATGTTCTTGGAGGCATTAGCATTTTAGAAGTTGAGGTCCCTCATCTCAGACGACTTTAGCTTGTGTCAAGTTGACAACCAGCCAGCACATTTGACCCCTTGTCAACCTCAAACACAATCACACCAGTGTTCAAACACAACCATTTGTTCCCTAGATGTCATGTTAATATCACAATATAAAATACTCCCAACTTTTTTGTTGTTGTTTTGTTTTATGTGTATGGTTGTTTTTCCTGCATGTATGTGTATGTCCCATGAGCAGCAGTGCTCTCAGGAGCCAGAATCCTCTAGAACTGGAATTACATAATACATACTAACTGGAGTTATTAGCTATCTTGTGGGCCCTAAGACTCAAACTTGGGGGTCCTTTGGAAGAGTAATCAGTACTACTTACTGCTGTGCCAGCTCTTCAGCAACGTGCTCCAACTTTTAAAAGTCTGTTTTTAAGAAATTCAACACCTAAATGTCCAAAGTTTCTCTAAAACTCCAAAATGTCTCTGAAATAGCCAGGCTCTCATAATTGTATATTCCTGTAAAAAAAAAAAAAAAAATCAAAGTAAGTTAAATCTTTTCTTACTCCAAGAAGGAATAACCAGGGCATAGTTACATTCAAGTCAAAACAAAACCAAAATCTTCCAGTTAGACATCTGAGATTCATGATGATCTAGGCTCTAAAGGCCTTCACTTCTCCAGCTCTGCCCCTACAGCACGCACAACTGATCTCACAAGCTCAGATCTCTACTCTACACTTACTGGTGTCCTTGGCAGTTGTTCCATGGCACTAGCATCTCCAAAATGCTGGGACTTTCAATTGCAACTGGACAGCATCTTCAGTAGCCTCTCCTAAGCTCCCGTCAGTGACTCTAAACCTGCCACAGGGAGCTTCTTCTGAAACTGAGGCTGTACCTTTTATCAGTGGCCTCTCCTGATAACTCCAATCCTGCCATATAGTGCCAAGCCTCAGCTGCTCTCTATTACACCTTCCTACTTTCAGTACTACCTGGGTGACTCCCAGACTCCCAAGTTCAACTACAAGCATGAGATGTTGTCTCAGCCCCTCTGGACAACAGGCAATCCTGATGAAATGCTCCCAGATTTCTGCTAAATTTTCACCTCTAGCTACCCAGGATCAATTGTCCCAGTAAAATAAAGCAAAGATTTCACTTCAATGGATTTTTAGTTTACCATATCAAATGGGAGTCTTTCAGGGGCTTTGAAATTTCCCTCTGAAACTTCACAAGTCGGGCCTCCATCATCTGTATTATTCTTAATATTCTTAACTCCTACAGAACAGCCCACTGAGCTTTGATCCAGCGATGGCTTTTCCAGCCCTATATTCAGATGCCACTATAATTCTTCCAAAAATACATGGTCAGGTTTATCACATCAATACCACACTGCCTGGTAAAGAATTTTGTCTTAGTTAGGGTTTCCATTGCTGTGGTAAAACCTCGTGATTCACAGCAACTTGGGGAGGTACGGGTTTATTTCAGCTTTCAGTTCCATATCATAGTCCCTTGTAGGAAATCAGTACAAGAACTGAAGCAGAATCCATGGAGGAACACTACTTACTGCTTGCTGTCTATGGTTTGCTCAGGTTGCTTTCTTATAAAACCCAGAATTACCTGCTGAGGGAGTAGTATTACCACAGTGGGCTCAGCCCTTCCCTGTCAATCATTGATCTAGAAAATGCTCCCAACAGACATGCCTACAGGCCAGTCTGATGGAGGCAGTTCCTTAGATGAGGTTCTGTCTTCCCAGATCACTCTAGTTTGTGTCAGGTTGACAAAGTTTAACCAGCACACCAGGTTTATGTTTTGCCTTAAGTATATTGTATTTTCTGGACCTCCTATCTCAGTTTTTATCTGACATGTTTGAACCTGTATTACCTACTCACTTTTTTATGTTGACATAATTACCAGTACAATCGTGTATATACTCCAGACAAATTTTTTCTATATTTTCAGTATTTTGTTTTTGACAAATGATGTGGAGTAGCAGCTATGCAGATTTCAGTGTCTTCATATGTCTTAGGGTTTCTGTTGCTGTGCTGAAACACCATGACCAAAGAAACATGGGGAGGAAAGGGTTTATTTGGCTTATGCTTCCACAGCAGTGTTCATTATTAAAGGGAGCCAGGACAGGAACTCAAGCAGGGCAGGAACCTGGAGGCTGGAGGGGTGCTGCTGACTGGCTTGGTCCTCATGGTTTGCTCAGCCTGCTTTCATACAGAACTCAGGACCACCAGCCCAGCTGGCTCCACCCACAGAGGGCTGGGCCCTCCCCTATCAGCTGCTAATTAAGAAAATCTCTTATAGCTGTATTTTATGGAGGCCTTTTCTCAGTTGAGGCTCCTTCCTCTCTGGTGACTGTAGCTTGTGCCAGTGTGAAATAAAACCAGTTAATATATCATAACATGTATGTATCACAAGCAAGTTTTAGAAGGACTCTTGAATCTAACTGGATTCTAACTACTTAAGGCTTTGACACTAAGTCAAGATTATAGAAGAGTTTATCAGTTAGATTTAGATTGAAGAGTTTCATGCAAGTATGATAGGAGAATGTGTTTCAGCTGTGAGAATGGATGTCCAGATGCCCTGATTATCATCGTAGTTTTTGCTTTGTCACTGGTTCTCCTTTTTAAGTTTCTAAAGAAGTTTACTTTCCCCTTCCTTTCTTCTTTCTCTTACCTTTCCTCTTCTCCCTGATACCCTTTCTTTTTGATGCCCTACCCCTTTGTCCCCATCTCTCTTTTGGGGTGTTTTCTTTCTTTCTCTGTTTGAAAAAGAATTGACCTTGAACTTCTGATGTCTCTACCTCCCAAATGCTGTTAGTTGCCAGGGCCAGCCTGGCAAGTCGAAAGTATTTGAATGGGGGGGTGGGAGGGTGGGACTTAAGGGCTTTATGAGGAAAGGGGAGAAGAGACAAAAAGGGAAGGGGATAGATCAGACATACACTGTATTATTGAGCTCAGATGGAATGGAGCTGAAGTTTAATTTTTGTCTCAGTTTTTATACGCTTTTTTTCTCAAGGGTCTACGTGTAGCTATAGCAGTTACAAAGTTAATGATCACAAGAAATTCAGCAGGTATACAATGAGGGTGTCAATCACAGGATAAAACAGTACACAAAACATCTTATTCTCTAGTTAAACCTAAACCTTTAAGCAATAAAACAAACATCTTTCTTGTTGGAGCAGAATGTTTATCCTGGGGAATGATCTTTTCTCAGAGGACCTAAGTGTTTACCCAGGGGAATAGCCTCTCTCAGAGTTAAATGCTTACTTAGGGCAATAGCTTCACTTGATGGAGCTAAATGCTTACTTTAGGGGAATAGCTTCTCTCAATGGAGCTGACTGTTTAGCCAGAGACGGAATGTTCCTTTAGGTTCCTTAGGTAATCTTTGACTTCCCCGAAACTAACCACTCTAGGGCAGTCTTGTTTTGTGACTTAGTTTTGCTCAGAAAATCTCCCAATAAAGAAATAGGTATATAGCCAGAGGCTCACAGCAGAATCTAGGCCCAAAGTCTGGGGGCTCACCACAGTTAGTGCTAGGATTATATAGTGTTGGGGATTGGATCCAGGGCCTCATGCCTGCCAGACAGGCACTCCACCAGCTGTGGTACATCCCCAGCCCAGGGAGTTACACTGTCTGCAGTCTCTGTCTTTGAGTTTGGTGCTGACTGACATCTCTGGGATGCTAACTTGACTATTTTGCTCCCTTTCTGTATCTCACTAATGTTCATTCCCAATGTAAACAGTCCAAAATGTTGCTTAGTTTCTTAAATGCATTCAAGATATTTCTTTTAAAAAGTGCTAGTTTCCCCGAGCTAAGAAAAAATTTGGGTAAATGTGAATGTGAAATCTTTTTAAGCCTAGCCTTTCAAACATGATCAATTTTTAATTATACATACTGCTTTTTGGAATTATAGTCTTAATTAATATTATATTTTATATAATATAAATTTTAAAGTATTTGCTGTGTGTTTGATTTGTATTAATAGTAGCATGAATACCTCAAAGGCATAGGCCCTCTTAGAAGAATAGGTACTGTGTGCCACAGTAGCCTGCATTTTCTCTTTCTTTCTCCTTTTTCTTTTCTTTTCTTTTCTTTTCTTTTCTTTTCTTTTCTTTTCTTTTCTTTTTTCTTTTATTTTATTTTCTTTCTTTTCAAGACAGGGTTTCTCTGTTGTAACACTGGCTGTCATGGAACTCATGCTGTAGACCAGGCCGGCCTCGAACTCACAGAGTGCTGGTATTCCAGGCATGCACCACCACCACCCAGCAGTAGCTAGCATTTTTATTTCTGGATGTCATATACATCATTAATCCTAAGGACTGGCTGTCTTGCCATAATTTCTGATTTTATTGTTGTCCCACCAGGCTGGCCAATTTTAGAATTGAGTAATTTTGTTTAGATCATTTACAGATTTCAAATAATGTAATTGAAGTTATAATTGAAGAGACTGAGCCTGGTGCTAGTAGTTTCATACAGGTGTTCCTATTTAAAAGCCTTTTCATTATTTCTTTTTTGAGACAGGATCTCGTTCTTTAGTCCTGGCTGGCTATGTAAATTACGCTGCTAAGGAATGCTGTGATTAAATGTATGTGCCATTGTGCTCAGAAATTAAATCAAACCTTACCAGCCCTCAATTTGTCTTGAAGTTCTTTATAGATAACCTACTACTATATATACATTAGCATAAAATATAAAGTACTTTTCTCTTTTGAACTAAAGTATTTCTTTACAGTATATTTTAATTCCACCTTGTTCATACACCAACAGCTAGTGTTGAGAACCAAGTTGCATCCATGTTAGAACGAAGACTGTCAGGAAAGATGATACTAGAGCATAGAGGCATTGTGTAGTGAATGGCTTCATACAGGTGTGCTGAGACTTAGTGAACATACATTTGAGAATGCCCAGTGGTTCGTTCAGCTCTTCTCTCCTGTGAACTCAGCCAGATTATTTGTAATTTCCCATACTATTCAAAACAGGGTTCTCATGTATCAGCCGTCTTCTGTGAGGGTGCCCAGTGTGACTTCGGTTGATCCTGCTGCTATGCCACCTTCATTAACAGACTACTCAGTACCATTCCACCACACGCCAGTGTCAAGCATGTCATCAGATTTGCCAGGTATGTGGAAAGCCTTTGTTTTGTTTGTTTTAGTTACATTCTTTTTAGTCTTAATCGGTAGAACAAATACGTTTTTTAAATTTAGAATGCAAATGCTAAAACATTTCAAGGCTTCATGAAGAAGTATTATTGTCTTAGTATCTCATATTCTGTTGCTATTTATTTGTAATTTAATTAATGAGACTCTATAGATTCCTGATAATAGGATTTACAGGAGTATAATAGGACATTTTTAGAGAATTGTAGAGAATTTGCACTCAGGCTTTTTCTTGGAAGCTTCAATTTTAGGGGACAGGGTTTCCTCAGAACTCTTTGTTCAGCAGTTCTAAGTGTGCTGATATGATCGGACCCAATTTTGCTTCGTGATTTTACCTTGTTGATATTTTTCTCTATAAGGATAGGGTGAACCATGTATTTCTTGGGATACTTGTATATGTATAATTATCAACATTTAAACAATTCAAATTTGTTCGAATCACCTAGTTTCAGAATTTATGCAACCAAGACCGTGATACGAAATTTAACCATGACCTCCCACACCCTTTCTTCTTTCTTCCTCTGCTGAGATGTTTGCTTTTCATATTTTTTTATCAGTAAAGTCTGAGCAAAGTTAGAACCCCAGTACATTATATTCATGACTTCTTTCTAGCTATGAACTATTTTAATTTAATATGCGTCCCTCCTTCTGTTTTCTGGAAGTTGATTTTGATCTGTAGTTTATTTTTATTTTTCTTAGTAAGATTGTAAGCACAGTGCTTATGCTTTGAATAAAATAAATGCTTTTTAAAGTAATTGGTAGTCGTGTTACCTATCCCTGTGTGGTTTTGCCTCTTGAGTTCAGTGATATCTGAATAAGATGTAGTGGAAAATAGTAGGCTAAAAATAATAACCCACGTAAAATGTCTTCAAAAAACACAAAAATAAGACATTTAAGACTAGCGGGTTTGTTCCATGTATAATTTGTGATTTTGTAGTTTTCAAGTTTTTTGTGAAACCAACTAGCACCAGTCAGAACTCATTCATTGTATGCAGAGACTCTGCTAAGGGATAGGTATAGAGTTCATGGTCTCAAGACAAAGTTTTTAACAGTCAGGTGTTACTTGGCTAAGTTGACAAGTGAATGTCCCTAATCTTAGTATTTATTAAAAGTAAGTATCTCTAAAGAATTTGCTAAAGACCTTTAATTAAAAGTTAGTCTTGATGAAAAAACAGTTAACATTTCTGTTTACTAACGTGACCTTCTCTATCTAGCAGTAATACAGAAAAAAATATGAAAAAACTAGTCCTGCTAGTTTGTAAATTAAGAGAATCTCACTGCTTTTTTCTTAACTTGGGAGAACTTATATTCTGATTTTGAACATAAGTGATATTTTTGTGTGTGTGGTGTCTCTTAAATATACCTGAACTTTGTATTTTATAAAATTAATTTAAGCTTGTGGAAATTATATTCAAGGCTGATAATATAAACCAATAATCTGGTTGTTAAAATATTGGAAAACTTGCTTAGCAGTTGATAAATAGAATAGGGCCAGTTATTCTTAGGAAACATTACTAGTTATTAAAAGTGATGTAGCCATTAGACAGTAAGTAGTTTAGCTTTTACTTCTGTTTTATTGTCAATGCACTTTTTGTAATTAGTGATTTGACTTTGTGTATAATTTTTATGTAATTAGTCATAATGTGCAGTTTTGTATTGACAAATTGAGTAACTTTACAGTAAAAATTTAAGTAGAACACCAAGAATGGAGAGAAGACAGTTTTCATAGATTCTAACATTCCTTTTAAACATCATAAATCAATCTTCTGAATCTGCAGGAGAACAAAGAAGAAATGATATTAATAACGAAGTGCAGCTTGGAACATCTTCTGATACTGTGCAACAGTGAATTCAAAATAAAACATAATTTGTATTTATGAAGTGGAAAACAGCTTGATTATTTCAAGAAAAAAATGACTGCCTTATTATTGCTAGTGCCATATTGTCAGGTGCGAATGGTGCTCAAAAGTTGTATGATTAAAATTTCAAAGTGCTAAAACCTTTACATACTTAACCTTGTAGCATTTATGCTTTGTGAAGTTCATGGCTCAAGAAAGGAGGAATTGTGTGGTTGTTAATGAGGGGACAAGAAGCAAATGGTAGCCCATTTTATTAATGAAGCATTTAAAATAAAAAATCACAACTTTATTAGTGTTACTTAAAAACACATAGATTACATTACCAGAATTTTTAACAGCGCTTTTTAAAAGTTAAAGATAATAGAGCATTTGCAACTGAAATAAGGGCAAAAACAATCTGTCAGTATGTTGTTACAGTTGAAACATGATGAAATAAGGAAATAACATTTTGTTAATAACAAGGCAGTAAAAGTTTATTGGTGAAACTTTCATATGCAAAATAGTGTGCTTAAATGATACAAGATTTTGATGATAGTCTACTTTTTTATTAGTAAGAATAACTTTCAAACTACATGGAAATGTTTTCATTGAGAAATATTCACATTAAACCCTCTTTGGATTTTGTGTAATGCTTGGAAGACAATCTAAAATTTCAACCAACTTTAGAAAACTGTTTATACTTCTTATTCTGGCATTGTGTAAGTTGTGTAGTATGTCTAGTTACCTGTGGGTGAGACATCAGGACTTTTCTAAATAGATTGTACATTTGCTGGGGCCTGTGAAGTCAGCCAAGAGAATTATAGTACATCTGAAAAGCTAGGTTGAAATAACTAATACTGGAAGACACTGAAACTCAATGTACATCCTGTAATAATAGAGCACAGAAATAATTGTAATATTTTATCAAACTTACATGTTTACTTAGAGTCATGAAGTGACAACATTGAACACGGGGGGAAAATGAGCATTCTCAAATGATTTGTTTGAGTTTGTGGCACATCTTCTGAAATGGTAGTACTTTGTTTAGCTTTTATTTAGCTTGTTATTAAAATAGAATTGAGTATCCAACATTAAAAATGGCGAGCCAGCCATGGTGACTTCTGCCTATCATTCCTGCACTGTGGAAACAGGCAGGAAGTCTTTGAATTCAGTGTCTCAGCCTGTGCTACGGAGTAAAGGCCCTGTCTGACAAAGCAAAACAACAACAAAAACAGGAGCTGAATCCAAGAGATGGTTCAGCGGTTACAAGCATTTAAAATTCTTGCAGAGAACCTGAGTGCATTTTATAGTACCTACATAGCAGCTCACTAACACCTTTAACTGCAGATCCAGGGAATCCAGTGCCCCTATTCTGACTACTGTGGGTACCTGCACACGCGTGCGTGTGTGCACGCCTTAGGCGAAGTTATTGTAAAAAATGAACAAAAATATTATACCACTAGGATCAAAACAACAATGAACAAAATCAACTCTCTTTATTAAATGATATTCCCACAAATTTTGATGACTTGGTCAGGAGTGGAACTATTATATAAATCTCTCAGAAAGCACATAAGCGCTAGACAGGTTTGAATTGCTATTTAAACAGAGATTTGTTGACTGATTTAAAGTGTTCTCCTTATTTAAATATATCACTTTGTGGTTATCATTTTAATGGGGGAATCAGTGAACAGTTGATTATGACTTTGTTCACTAGTGTAAACTGCTATGTCGTGTAGCTAGTAACATATACAGTAAATGAAAGATTAGAGTAGCAAGTTTAAAAAATGCTTTAGAATTCGTTTCAGTAAGCCCTTCCAAATGACTGGGGTTATAGCTTGTATCATGATAACTGTTGAAGATACACTCATTTGTAAATAAGGAAATAATGTTTTTAATTTTTTGTTAAAGTTATTCATAGTTTTTATTAAATGCATCCATTATCTTTCTTACTAATCTCTATTTTTATAGCGATATAGTTTTAGACTTTCACTCTATGTGGTTGGTATACTAAATGCCAGCATATAATAACTTAAGGGATTGAATGGATTGGCCTTTTTTGGTTTGTTTGTTTTTGGTCTTTTGGAAAGAGGATCTCATTTGTGTAGTCCTGGCTGGCCTGGAATTAAGAGATCCTCACGTCTTTGCCTCACAAATTCTGGGCAAGATTGCTCTAACTTAATGGCCTATATCCAATATGTGATTTCTTTTTTAATGTTGTAAAATAATTTAGGAGCATTTGATCACACAGGGAAGCCTTCAGAAGTTGACTTTGTAGTTTATTGCTAGACTTTTTAGACATGAAGTTTTTTTCTATAGCTTATTGTTACTTGAGCACTTCTTTGGGGAAAATCTTTTTCACATTGCTATTTCAGAACATAGTTGTAGAGTTCCAATTTCTTGGTTTAAGACATTGCATTAGCTGAGAACCCTATTGACTGTTAACTAGCTTGTTAGTGAGTAGCTGTTCCAAAATGCTTACTTTGTGCAGAGCATTGTACTCTGTAGAACTCTCGATGTGAGAATGGGCAGACAGCTAGCTGCTGATGAAATAAATACCTGTTAAAGAATTGGTATTTTTAATGTGGTATGTTTCTGAAAAATAAATATAAAGTATCCTAAGAACCTAAGCATGTTGTTTATTTAATGGTCCAAAGATATTATGATTCTTACTGCTTCTTGCTCTGCTAAATGACAATAATAATAATAATAATAATAATAATTATTATTATTATTATTATTACTATTTGGTTAAACTAGTCGAACTCTAGAAATTTTTGGACTGCTGCTTTTTAGTTCCTGGGAAGCAGTTTTTCCAGTTGTTTGATCAGAGAATGTATTCCTCTTTGGGTTTTAGACACATTAAACTTCACTGATTATGACTATAGATCTTCCCTGTGGCAGAGAGGTGAACATTTACCACAGATGTTTCCTGGATTATGATAAATGCAGAATGATCTTGGGAAATAATTCTTGTCTCCAAAATATGAGACAACTATTAACAAAGCATTTTTGTTTTAGGTTTGGATTTTCTTTCCCTTATTCCAGTTGATCCCCAGGTATGTATCCTGAATTTAAGCAACTAATTTGTATTTGATTGTTGATTATGTTATACTAACTAAAAATGACCAGTTGCATAAAATCAGGACAGTCAATCCTCATGTGGATAGAAAGGAAGTACTGCATAAATATTTTACAGTTTTATCTGAAAGAATAAAGTCACTGTTTTTCAATTTATTATTTATTGCTTTTATTGCTTAAACTTTTTATTTTTATTGAACATAATCAATTGGTATTTCTTGCAAGTGTTTGAGTGATTAGAATGAGTGCATAGAAGTTAAGATTTTACACATTAAAAACATTTACATAAAACAGTCAACTAAAGTTTGTCAGATTTGGATCACTGACAGATTGGATCATTGTTTGAAAGAGTCAGACTTTGAAAAGGCTTCAGTTAAAGTTGCAGTATTGCTGTTTTTAATCAAAGAAAAGATGTTCTAGGAGTATTCCAAAATTCCAACCTTAGGCCTGCATGGTGAGCTTGGATTCAGCTGACAGTCCTGACAGCAGAGGCAAACAGAGAAAGTAAAAGGGGCCAGGTGGAACAGCAAGAGAGAGCACTTGAGGCACAGGGGTGGCACCTAGGGGATGGGAGAACTGGGCCTGTCTCATCAAGTCTAGAATTGACCACAGGTCCAGTCTGAGCCTCCTCTCTCAGTCCCTGCATCTGATTGCACAAAGCAGCACAGGAAATTTGACCCCACATACGTGTGGACGGAAGAATTTCTTCTCACCCTGACCTGACTTTGTTGTATCAGTAAGACCTTACAGGGAAGTTACATATTTTTCTAGGTTCTTCAAACTTAAGAGAATTATAGACTTATGTGAACAGTGCTTTAAAAGAAAAAAATCTTGGAACCCATGTTTTGTATTCCATAGTTTTATATATTATACAATGTGTTTAGTGGGAGGCTGATTTATTTGGTAATTTAGTAGGAGGATGAGAGTGGTGCCTTCTGTTGACTACAGAATCCATAGATTTCCCCTGCTACATCTCCATACTGTTTCATAATCCCTGCTCCCCTTGTGCAGAGTGTACTTAAGAGCTCTAGAGGAAGAGTTAAAATGGCTGCAACCCAAGGCAGAGTCCATCGGCAGCAGGACAGCCGCATGCAGCATTTTTACAGATTAGAACTGTGACACGCAAAAGCAATCTTGAATGGTAGATTAAAATGGAATTATCTAACCTTTATATTTTTCTCAATTTTAATATAATTGATATTAGAGAATTTTTAATATTTAAAAATATTTAATATTTTAAATATTTAATCGGCTTCTTATGTATGTCCCTTGAATTTCTTCATGTGTGGCATTAATTTTACAGACAAACCAAGTTTTCCATTTAAAAGACCAGTTACTTTTTCTGTTGAAGGCAGTGCCATTTGGGCTTAGTAGAGCACGCCTTTAATCCCAGCACCTAGGAGGCAGAGGCAGGCGGATCTCTGTGAGTTCACTGCCAGCCTGGTCTGCAGAGTGAGTTCCAGGACAGCCAGAGTTTAGTGAGAACCCTGTCTTGAAAAACAAAACAAAAACCAGAAGTTCAGGAATAAACAAATAAATGAATGAAAAGGCAGCTTTAATTTCACTTATTCTTCCAGCTCTTTCCTTTTTTTCCTTTCAATGCGCCTTAAAAGCATGTCATCTGAACACCTCAGTTTTGAATTACTGTCCATAATTACTTTTCTTAGAAGAATCTAAATGATATAAAGGGGTCCTTACTGATTTTTCTTGTAGTCTAACTGAAGATAGACATAGTAGCACTAAACATTACATATCAGTACAGTTGTGTCTTATGTAAAACATTCAACAGTGAAATACAAAATTTTATTTAGCTCTTATCTCATTCTACAGTGAAATATAATATTTTATTTAGCTCTTTTCTCAATTCCTTGTGGTCATTTAGATTACCACCCTCAGGTTTGTATGTGAATCAGCCACCCAGATGGAAGGGGACTTGGAATTGAACATGTGGAGAGCAATGTTGAGAAGCATTATAAGGAACATTAAATTTGTGGTTATATTATTCTCTGAACATCCAGTGATATTTAGCTACCATATAGCCTCCAATTCAGAATAATGTTGACATTCTAATTACACAAATATTTACATTTGTTTACAGCGCAATAATGCCATCATTCAGCTTGTTACTCCTAATAATATTCAAAAGGGTACATTTGATTGTACATTTTGAAAAATCATTGAATTTGTTTGAATTTTGAAGTTGTTTTTTAGATTAGTGTGATTCATAACTGGGACTGGGGCGTCAGTATTTAAATTATTTCAGTTATTGATATTGTCCCCGTGTGTATGGTCAACAAACAGTCCCACTCATCAAGACAAGAGTGTGTGGCATTCAGTAAGGAGTGTGAAATAGCTGAGTCCATACCGTCTTCCACTCAGACACGAAATTTGGTATTTTTAAATCCCAAGAGGATGTAACTTGGCCATCAGTTGTACGTATCTAACAATTTCTAGTCTCTTTATTTAAAACCACTGTAGCCTCTTCCTCATCAGCATCATTGTTTGTTTCAAGCAGTACTGTCCTCCTATGTTTTTGGATAGTCTCACCTCACCCTTAACAGCAAGCAGTACGTCTGTCACCACCACCAGCCCCATGAAAGCAGTGCTCATGTTAGTTCATCCAGCAGCAGGAGTGAGACAGGGGTCATAACCAGCAGTGGAAGTAGCATTCCTGACATCATCTCATTGGACTAATGTGGACACACTTGATTCTGGGAATCATTCATCAGAACTGCTCTTTCTTGGATATCGAGTCCATGGAAGATAATTTTGCAATTTAATATTTATTGAAATGTCAGATGGATTCTTTGCTTTCTGAGAGATGAACACAGATGACTCCATCAAGAACCAGATGACATGCAAGGACTTTCTCATGTTGTACACTGAGCATCAGATACATTTCATCCACAATGGTATCTCCTTGAGCAGTGAATTTCAGTTTCTACATTACTGGATGGATTCTACAAGCCAATTAATTTTTTGTTACAATAAACAGCAATAAAATTATGTAAATACTTAACTTTTCTAATTAAAGAAATGATGTAATCACTGATCTAAAATAACAGCAACTTCTCTTTAATCCAATATGAAGGAAAAAAATGGATGGGAAGAATTTCTGTTTGCTGAATGAATACTTTCTACAGAGATTTGTTTTATTTTGTTGAAGTAATGAACTTTGAATAACTGGCCAGAACTTGGGTTCCAGTTTTCCTTTGTTTATGCTCTTCATGATCCCATCAAAGAAAACGGTCTTTGTGTTGTGCGTTTTCCTCTTGTCGTTTACACTTTGACATTGGTTGATGTCTGCAGAGTAAAGTGCTGGGATTTGATTTCTCTTTATAGTGATGATGTGTCTAAGACACTACTCAGATTTTGTCTGGATATAGTATGTTATTTTTGGTTATTATACATTCTTATTCTAGAATTTTCTACAAATTTGAGACTTTTTTTTTTTTTCAGGAAGAAAGTCAAGCCTTTGAATGAAATGTGCTTGAATTAATATGTGGGTAGAATATCTGGTAGAATTTTCTTTACAGTGTCCAGAAGTATTTAATAGTTGGGAGGTACAAGAACATATTTAGGAGAGGTGGAAATAACTAAATTCTTCCTAAGAATTTAATTTGTTTTATAAATTTTATAGAATAATACAATATACTATCTTGGTTGAAGCTTTTCACATTTTAATGGCACTGATATAGATATTATATTTTAGGTCTCTGATCATAATTCTTACCAATGTAATTTCAATTTCAGCAGGGATAATCATTTAAAGAAAAGTTCAGATCTCATTTTCCTATTTTTTTTTTTAAAAGAAGTCTTTGGTTAAAACACAAACAAATTAGGAATATTTGTTTGGAGTGATGAAAAGGAGCCCAGAGCCCACTTAAAACATACCTCTCAGGTGGCTTTGCTGGTGCACTTTGAAAACTCCTCGCCTCCTACAGTTTGAGTCACTCAGAAACTGGCTTTCAGTGGTGGAAGCTT
This sequence comes from Cricetomys ansorgei, assembly GCA_026225945.1. Taxonomy (NCBI): domain Eukaryota; kingdom Metazoa; phylum Chordata; class Mammalia; order Rodentia; family Nesomyidae; genus Cricetomys; species Cricetomys ansorgei. Next base: position 1,270,904 of record JAMJFZ010000236.1, on the reverse strand, counting down.
TTGGCATCCGTGTTTTATCATTTGCTTCATATTTGGATTCCTGACTTTTATTAGTTCTCAAGGATTTAGTACTTTCCTGATGCCTAGCTTTCTCTCTCTATGCCATATCTAACCTAGAGCTTTTTTAGTGGCGACTCTTAATTTCTCAACTAAGTTCCTACATAAGGACTCTACTTCCACTCCTAACAGGGGCATATTACTGTAGAATTGGTACAGCTCTGAAGAGCTGGCTGGTTCCTGTTTGGTGTTTTATCTCTCAAGTGTTTGTGTGGCCTTTGTGGGCTTTTTGTACAAATGCCTGTGGTAGTTGTCCACAGTGTCCTTTCTTGCTCCAGCACCCCGTGTGAGATGGTCTTTCCTTTTGATAGGGCTTTCACGTCAACAAAGACACGGAAAGCAAAGCCAGCCCTGTGATCACAGTAGTCTTTGTACTGTCGCCCCTGGCTTTACCTTCTTAGCCAGTCAAGATAGAAAATTTTCTTCGTATAGGATTTTATGTTGCTGCTGTAAGTACAGATGCAGTTTCTGTTACCTCTGTAATCAGGAAAAGTAACCTGGCTTCTGTGGTATAATCTGTTAATAAAGAAGTGATGCATACTTGTCATCTTTTTGTTTACCCATTAGAGTCTCAAGACTCTCTTAATCATGAATCAAGGAAACCTTACAAGTAATGAAAATGTTATTTACTTAGTCCTCATAATGGATACCTCTGTGCCTTTGTAGTTGTAGTTCATTTGTCACTTTCATATGAACATGTGTTCAATGTTGGTGTTCAATGAAATTACTTTTTTTTTTTTTTTAACTTTTATCTCAGGTGACTAGCACCTTTGAATTAGACTTAAGTTTTTAATATTAAAATTGGGACTTTCTCTACAGGTATCTCTGAAGGTATGTAATACACTTTTCTTTCTACCTTTGGTTCTGTGACTACATGGTGGTTGCAAAGTCATTCTTTTCTTCCTGTCACATTTTTTTTTTTTTTATGAAGATCCAGACTTCTTAGCAGTGTCTTACTAATGTAGATTTCTGTTTAACCAGATAGAATAGAACAAAGAGGTTGTCATGGTATTACTTAGGTATCAGCCAGCTGGACTTTATCTTGGATATCTACCATAAAGAATTGTGGTTAATGCTTACAGTTACTTGGCCAACCTGTATCTTCTTCATCTTATTTTCAAATATAGAAGGGCTTTCTTGCTTTGGTCACAACAGTCAGTATAGCTGCTGCACAGAGCTCCACTCATGAGGACTACTCTAGCCAGCTAGATTTCTGACCTCCAGCTGAATCAATTTCAGATTTTATTTTCTGCTCCCAAATTATAAATACTTGATTATCTGTTCTAGGAGAATTCTAAGGGCCAAATGAAACAGGTCAGGTTATGTGGCCTTTAGTTATGTGGCCTTTTGTTTCATTTGTTTTAGAACCCTGTAATGAAAACATGCGTAGGTAAGGATTAGTGAATGTTATCTAGTTGGTCATAACTTTTTATGTTACACAAGTTTCTGTTAGTGTAGTCTTAAAGAACTTGAAGGGAAGATGCTGAATTTTAAAGTCATGTTGAACAGAGTTGAACAGTCTATTTTGACTTCAATATGTCTTCAGAACTGTCCTGCACAGTAACCTTTGTCTTCTACTAATAAAGGTATTCATTAGTTGTATTTGTGTTTTTAAGTAAAGTTGGTTTTCATAAAATATTTTTTAGTTCTAGGTATGCCTTTTCAGTTGCCTTTGCTTGGTTATTTAAAAGTAAAAGCCACCTTTTTAGGGAACATTTTGTCCCCTGCAAGTTTGTCTCCACTTCTACAAAAAAATCATAATTTATTTCCCATCTTTTTTCATCTTAAAAAAAAAAAAAAAAACAAAACCAGTGCCCATTTAAGTTGAGTCTGATACTGATTTTGGTAACTCAGGGTCCTGGTAGTTTGGGAGTTTGGAGTTGCCATTTGGAGGGTGATTGTCGAACCTGACTCAACATCTTTCCTGCTACAGTTAATGTATTATTATTTTTTTTCCCCTGCATTTCTAGAGACTAATGTTCTTGGTAAATGACTGATCTGTGTCTTCCTTTGGTTAGGAGCCATGTCATAATTTACAGAAGCAGCAAATAAAGCTAGGTCAGAAGATTTGCCCATTCTTCACTGCCTGCCTTACTAAGTAATGTTTTTGTTGTCTTGTTTGCCAGTCATATGTTCAGTGTAGAGAATTGAGACAAAGTAAAAAACCAAAGGAGGGAAGTTTCACTTTGGTTATTGTTTGCACATTATACACTCCAGCAGTCAGTATGAAAAGGTTGTATAGCCACATTTTCTCAGGAACACATTGACCATTAAGTAGACTATGAGGCAGTAATTGGAAGGTATTTCCCAAGCTTCTTGAAGTTAAAAAATTTCATTTTTTAATCATGTCTGTGTGTCTTTGTGTGGTTATGTGTAAATTTGTGTGAAGGCCAGAAGAAGGCATTGAAGTCTCTGGAGCTGAGGTTTACACAGCAGTTGTGAGCCGACTGATGTGGGTTGTAGGAACTGAACTCTGGCCTACTAGAGCAGTATGGCAGTATATGTATGCTCTTAACCTTTGAGCCATCTTTCCAACCCCAACCTCTCAGTTTTAAATATATAGAGTTGCCTCTTTTATGTGTGGGAGATTGGTTTCTGACCAATATACTTTTCTTTCTGCCCTTGGCTCTGTGACTACATGGTGGTTGCAAAGTCATTCTTTTCTTAATGTCACTTTTTTTTTTTTTTAATGAAGATCCAGACTTCTTAGCAGTGTTTTAACTACTGTAGATTTCTGTTTAACCAGATAGAATAGAACAAAGAGATTGTCATGGTATTACTTAGATCTATCAGCCAACTGACCAATCTCCCTTCAATTCAAAATTCCACAAATGCCTGAGTCTCATAAAATGGAATAATATTTGGACAAAACCTAGTTTATACTCTCACATATATTAAGTCATCTTGAATAAAATGCCTAATACAAATGCTACTTGCATAGATGTTATATTGGAGAATGGAAGAAGTCTGTTCTCAGTACAATCACAGCCCTTACCCTGACGATAGAAATCTGCAGTTGATTGGATCCACGGATACAAGATGGTGGCTATGGGGAGTTTGCTTCCCTTGTCTGACATGTTCATAAAGCTCCCATATGTGATACTCCACTGACTTTTCACATGGTTTTACTTAGTATTATGAAGATATCACCTACCCTGTCAGACTAAATTTTGATTTTTGTTTTGTTCTAACCCATTTGTGCCTAAGGCCAGCCCCTAAATAGCCAGCTTCTCTGGTAGGTTGCAATCAACTTTCTGAGCTCTTAATGCCAATAGGATTTGCTGAGACAAAGGCAGTCTAAGACTGGAAAGATGGTAAAACTACAGGAATAGAGCCAACCGCCTTTCACTTTGTATTCAGTTTTTTAAAGTATTTTGTCAGGAGCCATGTCAGAGGAATTACAGCCAGTGTTGGGGTTGAGGAGTACAGCCCATTTGCCTCCGGGGGATTGTCTCCTGAATAGCTCCTCTGCTGCTGTTGGACTCTGGCATGCTGACTTCCATCATAGTTTTATCTTTCTGGTGGTACTAGAAGTCTGTGGGGTCTTCAGTCCCTCACTGAGTAATGTAAATGTGATTCCTAACAACAGTGGTGATTTTCTAAAAAGGCAATGCCATTCAGTTGAATTGATGATTCAGGTGAAACTCCAGAAAGAATAACTAAGAATCAAGTACGTTCCTGACACTGTGTACTGACCTAGGGAGTCTGACCTAAGTCAACTGAAAAAAAAAAAAAAATCCTTGGTCTCAAAAGGGACACTAGTTTTGTGGTGTTTCGGAGACTAGAGTTGAAATGTAGTCAATTGTGATATGTTTCAGATGACCACAATAATTGAAGGAGTGTACTGGGATTCTTGCCCTACTCTCTTGTAACTGGGAGGGTTCTGCTGCTGTTGACAGGCAGAATGGCAAGTTGTTCAGGGGAGACAGGCATGAGATGTTTAGCAAGAACTGTCAGGCCCTTCCCTGGTTTTTCTGCGGTTCAAACTGCCTTGCCACCCATTTTTGCCTTTTCTCTATAGTATGTACATTCTACTCAGTCACAGTTGCCCATGCCTCCTTTAACCAACAAAAAACAAAAATAGGTAAGTAAGTAAATCCGTGAATGAAAAGACAGCTTTAATTTCACTTGTTCTTCCAGCTCTTGTTTTCCTTTTAATGCGCCTTAAGAGCATGCCATCTCAACAGCTTCATGGTGCCAAGCACTGCCGTCCTGCCAGCTCACAGCTTATTCACTAGTTCTTCACATTCTGCTTACTCAAGAGGTAGTTGATGCCCTTCTGCTGTTGTAAGAAGTCTGCCTGCAAGAGGGAGAATTTGACCTTGTGGGGAGCTTCCCTGTGAATAGTGCATTGGTTACTTTTTGTTGCTTTGCATAGTACCCCAACAGAAGGCAAGTTAAGAAAGGGTTCATTTTGCTTTAAAGTTCCAGAAGAGATACAGTCCATCATGTCAAGGAAGTCATGGCAGTCAAGAAGCTGACTGATGACATTTCATCCAAGCACAGGAAGCAGAGTGAGCAGGAAGTGGGGCCAGGCTATGAGGTCTCAAAGTGTTCTGTGTCCTCTCAGGGCTTCACTTCCTCAAGGTTTCTTTAACCTTCCCAACCAGCCTCAATAGCAGAGGACCAAGTGTCCAAATAGATGCACCTATGGGAAACAGTTCTCTAAACTACAGCCAACAGTAACAATTTGTTATAAAACATCATTTTCTCTATATTACAAGTAGGTACACTGTCAAAATTACTTGTCCAAGATCATAAAATAAGGACTAAGGTTTTAGCCATCTGTTCAGGGGTCTTCTGGATCATTCTGGTTGGGATTCTTTTTTCCCCCTCACTAGTTTTGATGCAGAAGCTTAAACCTGAGGGCCCCTGAGCATTTGCTCCAAAACTGTGTGATAACTCCATTTCTTGATCATAAATAAGTGTCTCCCTGTGTCTACTATACTATTCTGTTTATATCCTGTTAATGGTGATGACTTTATGTATTGGTTCACTTCACACTACCTTAGCTAGACTGTAACCTCCATGAGGACAGGGTGGTTTTGCTTGTATCCCATAACAACAGGGTATGTCATGCATGGTGGATATTCCATAAGCATTTGTTATTGAAGAAACAATGATAATTGAAAATTCATGATAGTTGATAATTGATACTTGAAAATTCAGTAGCAGCAAGCGTTTATCAGGAGAGGAAAGCAAAAGGAGGACCATGTTTGGAGTGAGGGGCAAGGGTAGTAGATGTAAACATAATTTAGTTTTAGTCTTGAGACTGGCAAACTGACCCAGTATTGGACTGAGGACTTAAATGCAACACGAATAAGCTAACCTGATTACCCTAGAAATGCCCATATGCTAGCAGTTAAGATGTAGGTATATCCTACAACAGCATGAAAGGACCCCATACTCAGTAGCAACCACTCTCCATTTCCCCATTCACACTACACACACCCTACCAGCTCTAGGGAACCACTAATCAACTTCCTGTCCCATGTCCCATGTTCCTGTTGGAGCATTTTGTGTTCATTGAATCAGAATATGTGGTCTTTGTGATGGCAGCTTTAATTTAGCCTAAGTCTTCACCCATGCTGCAGTAAGTGTAAGTAGTTTGCTCCTGTCTTGAATAAATATACATTTGCTTACCAATTTTCTCATCATAGACATTTGAGCTATCTCCATGTGTTTGCTGTCTTGAATAATGTTGCTATGCTCATTTCTACACACACACACACACACACAGTGTCTATTCCTAGGAACACTGCACTGCACCTTTTTTTTTGGTTGGTTGGTTGGTTGGTTTGGTTTTTCAAGACAGGGTTTTTCTATTGTAACTCTGGCTGTCCTGGAACTCACTCTGTAGACCAGGCTGGCCTCAAACTCAAGAGATCTTTCTGCTTCTGCCTCATGAGTGCTGGGATTAAAGGCATGTGCCACCACCACCCAGCTGGAAATCTGCACTTTGTTTCTTGTTTTTTCTGACAAAATGTCTCCCTCTGGGTTCTAGGACTCATGGATTAGGCGCAGGCAACTGGCCAGCAAGTCCTAAGAAACTGCCTGTCTCTGCCACCTCGCCAGTGCTAGAATTACAAGTGCACATTACCATGCCTGATTTCTTACATGGATGCTGGGAATTGAACTCGGGTCTAATGATTGCATAACAAGCACTTTCCCAATTGAGCTTTCTTCCCCACCCCATTAATTAATTAATCTATGTTTTTAAAATTTTCTTTAGAAGTAGAATTTGCTGGGTCATTTGATAACTTTGTATTTAACTTCTTAAGGAACTGCTAGACTTTTCCAAAGTGTACCATTTTAAATTCACACCAGAAATGTGGAAGTATTGTTTCCTCAAATCCTCGCCTACATTTGTTACTTACTGTAGCCATCCTTAGTGGTTAAAACCCTGGTAATAGTTATGATTTATGTTTCTCTAATGATTTTTGAGCATGTTCTTTTCTGTGTTTGCTTGTCTGTTGTATGTATTCTTTGGGGGAAAACATGTTCAGATCCTTTGCCCACATTTTCATTGAGCTATTTGTCTTGGCTGTAAGCATTCTGTCATGTGTTGACAAACGTCCTTATTTAGGCTATTTAATTTGCATATACTTTATTCCAGTCTGAGGAGTGTGTTTTCACTTTGTTAATACTGCCCTGTGAAGCACACACTTTTTAAGATTTAAGATTTGATTGACTGTCCATTTTATTTTTCTATGGTTCTTATGTGTTTGGTTTCATAGTTAAAACTCCATTACCAAATCAAAGGTAATTTTGCTGGCTAACTTCTCTGTTAACTTGATAACAAGGTAAGGTTATCTGGGAAGGAGGAATCTTAAGAAAACTCCTCCATATGATTGGCCTGTAGGTAAGTCTATTGGACATCTTGATTGATGATTGGTGTGGTCACTCAGGCACGTTGTGAGTCTGGGTTTTATAAGAAAGCAAGCTGAGTAAACCATGGCTAGGAAGCCAATAAGTGTTCTTACATGGATTCTGCTTCAGTTTCTGCCTCCAGGTTTCTGCCTTGATTCCCTGTCCTGACTGCCCTCAGTGATGGACTGTTATCTGACTCTGTAAGCTAAAGTAAACCCTTTCTTCCCCAAGTTGCCTTTGGATGGTGTTTTGTAACAGCAATAGAAACTCTAAGTAATAGAGTAGTGAACTTATTTGTATTGCCTGTAAGAATTTTATAATTTTTAACTTCTATTTATAACTGGCCCATTTTGAGTTAATTCTATTCTTTCATTTATTGAAAATAGACCCTTTTCTCATAAAATATATCTTGATTACAGTTTTCCCTCCCTATACTCCCAGTCCCTCCCCACCTCTCTCTCATTCCACTCCCTTTCTGTCTCCCATTTGGAAAGAACAGACTTCTAGGAGATAATAACCAAACATGACAAAATAAAAGATAAAACAAAACCATCACATCGAGGCTGGAAAAGACAACCCAACATAAGTTAAAGAGCCTCAAGAGCAGGCACAAGAATCACAGACCTACTCATTCACACATTCAGGAATCCTATAAAAATGCTAAGCTGAAAACCATAATATATATGCCGATGACCTGGTGCAGGCCCATATAGGTTCTATTCTTATCTGTGATTTCATGTGAGCCTTGCTCAACTGATTCGAAGGGCCTTGTTTTCCTGGTAAGCTAATTATTTTTAGTGGTATAAAAGCCACCTTCATTCTTCTTGGGGTTTTGCAGTTGTCCCAGTATCAGTTGAAAGGATTATTCTTTGTCTATGAAATGGTCTTGGTGTTCTGTAGAAATCAGTTGTGTATGGACATGTGGATTTACACATGGGTTTAATGTTCTGTTTATGTATCTAGTGTTTGTTCTTATGTCTTTTGAATTCCCCGTGGTGTCTCACAATTTAGCCCACAGTGATCTTGTATTATATATTTTATACTTAAAGTGTTTTTTAAAATACAAATACAAATGATGATTATCCCCATCCCTTAGTAGAGAAAAGCAGAAAGTTATTCAAAGTAGCAAAAAGGGAAGAGGGACAAAGAGTTCCCTCCCAATTCCTTCTTCAGAGTCCTGTGGTTTAAATAGAAGGCAATGAATATACATGTGTATATATATATATGTGTGTGTGTGTGTGTATACACACACACACACACACACACACACACACACACATATTCATTCATTTGCCAAGGTGTGATCCCTCATCTTGGCTTCTGCAAGAGTTAATTTTTCTTCTGGCTGGTGATCAAATTCTAATTTCTTTGGGTCCACTGTTTTAGTTGTCTGGTAGCCAAAGAGAGGGTGCAAGTGTCTCAGTAGAGTACATACATTCTCCCAGACAAGCCACACTCTTCTCTCTCTCCTCCTCTTCTCCTTCCCCCTCTTCCCCCATATAACCTACCTTTTAATACTCAGTCTTGGGGTAAGTTATACCTGTGTCCAACAATTGTCATAAACAAAATACAGGTAGGAGTGAAAGCCAGACCACATTTACTGTCATAAAAACCATTTCTCTATAACCTTGGCTTTTAATTACCTTTGGAATGGCCAACATATAAATAATTCCATCTGAACTGGTTTGAGACAAGGACTCAACATGAAGCCTAACTGAACTCAAACTTATGATCCTCGTTTCAGCCTCTCAAGTGCTGGGATTTACAGGCAAGAGCCATCACACCAGTGTGATTTTATTTCAATTCTGACAGCTTTCCCCTTTGTCTCTGTAGACATCACTGATTGATTATGATCCCTGGCTGCTGTGGTAAGTATTGTCCTGATTGGTCTGATTTGATCCCATATGGAGAGGATGACAGATGTCAAAGAGGTAGTAAACCCTTTGTGACCAATTTTAAGCAACTAAGCAGTTAAGGAGGAAATGTTCTGTGGCTAGCATACCTGAAATCCATTCTGCTTGTCCTGTGGGTAATCTGAGGATCTCAAAAATATTCAAGTTCTGAGTATTATTCAAAGTCTAATTAACTTGTTTTTCTGCTTCACCAAGTTGAGATAAAAAGCAACGAATGCCAGCTAAACTGGAAAATACGAAATGTCCCAGAATAAAATTACTCCAGCAGCTTCTGGGACTTTCCAATTCCCTTTCCAAAATCAGCTTGCTACTTGTTGCAGACACCCCCAAAAGTACCTTTCCTTTCTGTGGTTGCCATAGTAGTTACTGGATTTAATGTCACAACCTGTGCTCTCACAAGCTATGTTTGGTCACCTATCCCTGATAAACCAATTAAAGAGCCATAGTAATAGTGGAAAGCAGATGTAGCTATGGCTAGCATACCTGAAACCCATTCTGTTTGTCCTGTGGGTAATTTAAGCATCTCAAAAATATTCAGTTTCTGAGTATCATTCAAGGTCTAGTTACTGTCTTTCTCTTCACCAAGTAGAGATAAAAGGCAATGAATGCCAACTAATATTTCATGTGGCCATATTGAGAAGAGAGATAAAGAGATTCAGTGACCCTCAAGTCCATCTTTTGATGGTAGTTTTTCATTTTAATTTCTATTTGTTTATTACTGATACATGAGAAAGTATAGCTGAAGTTGGCCTTCAATTTACATTAATCTGTCTGGTCCAGCTTCCCAAGTATTGGGATTACAAGTGTGCAGCACCACCCCTGGCTGAAAGCAGTGGCTTCTTTATATCCTGTGATCTTGCTGAAATAACTTAGTTCTGGGAATGTTTTTTGTCCATTGTCTGGGATTTTTCTTTGATGGTTATGCCATCTGTAAGCAAAGAGGGTTATATACTCTCTTCACACTGTAAGTGATGGGGGGGTGTACATGTGCATTTATGTACGTGTGGGGTGTGCACACATGGAGACTATAGAGGAGGTGTCATTTGTCCTACCCTATGGCTTTCAGCTTTGTTCTTTGAAATGGAGTCTTTCACTGAACCTGGAGCTAGGCTGATATCCAGCAAGCAGCTCAGCAGTTCTGTCTCCACAGTTCTGAGGTTACAGAAGCACATGCAAGGCCTTGTCCACCTTTTTACACAGGGGCTAGGAATTCAAATTTAGGTTCTCACACTTGTATAGCAAGGGGACCTTTCCACAGAGCCATCTCTCTAGCCCCATAGCTACATGGTGTGTGTGTCTGTCTGTCTGTCTGTGTCTGCATTATCTAGGATTTTCAGTTTTCTTGTATGGCTTCTGAAAAATGTACAACGTAATTCTTAGCTTTGGTCCTCTATAAATAACGTTTTGTTGATTTGTTTTCTGTCTTTATTTTTTATGTAATGTGACTAAATGTGGGGATTCTATTTACTTTCTCTGCTTATTCTCAGATCAGAGTTTCTTAAATCTATAGCTTGGTGTCCATTGTTGATTTTGGAAAACTTTTGTTGTTATTTTAACTGTATTTCCTCTTTTCCTTTTCCTTGGTTTTAAAAATCACATAATACTTGTGTGATTTTGTAATTGTGTCATAATTCTTAAATACCATGTTAGTTTTTGTTGTTGTTGCTGCTGTTGTTTTTCATTTTACTTTTGACAATTCTACATTTTATTTTATTTTATTTTTTTTTTTTTTTAGATTTTTAAACTTTTAAGCCAAGCATGATGTCAAATGCCTTTAATCCTAGCACTTCGGAGACAGAGGACAGCCTGGTCTAAATAGTTCCAGGACAGCCAGGGCTATACAGAGAAACCTTGTCTTGAAAAACCAAAGCAACGAAAAATTATGTGTATGAGTATTTTGGTGGCATGTTTGTATGTCTAACACATGTGTTCCTGGTTCCTGCAGAGGGCACAAGTTGTTATTGGATCCCCTGGAACTATAGTTGCAGATTGTTATGAACTACTATTTAGGTGCTGGGGACTGAACCTGGTTCTTCTGTAAAATCAGTAGGGTTTTAACTTTGAGCCACCGCTGACCTCCAACCTCTGAGTTTTCTCCTCGGCCATTTTCAGTCTTCAATGAATGCATCAATATTTTTCATTTCTGTGAAGGTATTTATTATTATTACTAGTGTTTGTTTTGGATTATTTCATAGCATGTTCTCTTTGTGTCATCCATCTGTTCCTGCATGTTGTTCACTTCACACTAAGAGGAAATACTCTGGTTGTGACACAAATTGTCACATATCAGAAAACATTTAAATATAAGAGGTAAAATATTAAAATTTGAACAATAGGAAAATGTAGCCTTGGAGAATTAAGTTTTAGACATTTTGTATATAGTTATATTAATATTAGGCAGAATCACCACAGAATTATCACTAAATAAAACTATTTACATTTACCATATTCATGTGTCCAAAATATATACTTCGGCAAATGTCAAAACTGCATGGAAAGTAAAAATCCATAGTCACTTTAGGAATAGTACACACTTCCCTCTGTAATGGGCAAAACAGATATATTAGAAAAATAGCTAGGTACAGAAGAATAGCAGTATTAACAAACTTGATTTCATGAATCCAGATCACTAAACAACCAAAGAATACATGTGTGTGATACAGAGACAGAACAGATACTCTGACCCAGGCTGGCCTGGAGCTAATTAATAGTAGTTAGTCTTACTGCCATAGCCTCCTGAGTACTGGAGTTACAGGTGTGAGCCAGCACATTCAGTTTGAAATTATTTCTGAGAACAGGTAGGATACGTCATAAGAATGGATTACATGCTGATTTCAAAAGATGAGACTGCAGGCATATACTTTGTGGCCATTACAGAATATAAACAAAAATTTGATGAGCATATGACCATTCTAAAAATCCTGTGTCTGGAATTTCTGCACAGATCTCAGAAATGCAAGAAGAAAAGTAATTGGAAATTCAAAAATGATTGAAAATGAGACAATGAAAACATGATACAACAAAGGTAGTATCGTCTGTAACCAGAGTGTCAGAGTGAATTCTACACCACGAAAGGCTTATAAGGTGGGGATGAAAGTGGATTAGACAGTCATCCCTACTGTAATTGTACCACCGCAAATTCTTCAAGAAAAACACTAGTTATAGACTAAATGCAACTAAACAAATAAGACCATAAATTATGAGCACTGGAGCTGGGAGTATACCTCAAAGCTGGGGTACCTTCCTAGCTTTCCTAAGAATCCAGGATTTGATTGACAGCACCAAGGAAAAAATATTAAAAATACAGTAGGTTGGTGTTTGAAATGGACACTTTGAAGAGACTAATAAAATGAACACACTGGTGAAACTGATGAACGAACAGATGTTGGTGATAAAGATACAGTCACTGGAGCTATTGCAGAGACTCAACATTTTGCCAATAAGCTTGGGAAAGTGTTTTGAGATGAGTAAGAATGAGCTATAATTTATCTGAAATTCACTTAAAGAGATTGAAACCTAAATTCCCTCACACTTAATAAGAAAGTTGAATAAACAACTTTTCCTAGTTAAAAAATTAAAGAAAAAAGCTTTCAGGTTTAGTTGTCTTTGCTAATAGATTTACCAAACATTTGAAGGTAATAAGTCAGACGTTACCAATCATTCCTGAGCACAGGGAACAACGAACCTCCCATCTGAAGACATTCACATAATTTTCATGTCAAACTCAATAGCACGAGAAATAGCAAAAGCATATATAGAGCTATGAAATGTTTAACTATCAAAAAAAGATTGTATAGTTTTATCACTGGAATTCACTGATGTTTAGCTGATAAGCAGAGTTTACATTTCATTAAGAGGTTAAAGGAAGATAATGCAGTTGTTTGAATTGAGGCATCAGGGAGCAGATAGTAAAATTCAGCATCCACTCATCTGGAAATAGAGTGAAATCTTTCCTGATGAAAGGCGTCTCTTCACTACTTGGAGTAGTTCAAGTTAAGAATGGCTTGTTACAGATACCAGAAGGGATGAAGAGAGATACTACACTGAGATCATACTTAACAATCATAACACAGCTCACTAGAATATTTTTACATAATTTTATAGAGAATATCAATGTGTCTGGGTCACACATACTTCCTCATTGTCCCAGGCTTACACTCCCACCCCGTGCCCTCCAGCAACAACAGAAGCCAAAGATCCATTCTGTGGTCGTTTACTCGTTGGAGCATGTTCAGACAGTGGACAGACCCTTAGTGAAAGCTGACCCATTCCCCATCTCCCCCACCCCCACCCCAAGAAGCCGTCACTTATGAAGAGCTACATTTCAGCAACTTTATTACAATTTTTAAGGAAAGACTCTCTTCAATAACTTCATGTCTGGACTTTTTTTGGAGGGGGGCAGTTGTCACAGAAACCCTCAATGTCTCTCATTCTCAGCTGTGAATCTGTAGTCATTCTATACCGCTGCAAAAGAGGCTTTCCTGCCCATAGCCCATAGTAGTAGCATGGATCCTGGATATCAGCATGGTTTCCAGCAGAAAATACATTTTTTCTTTTTAACTATGAATTGTAATGACTGAAAATGGGTGAAAACCTGAGCAGGCAATTCACAAGAGATCTCTGAAAGTCAACAGGCATTCATAGGTGTTTATTCATAGAAACAAAAGTCTTGCAAGTTGCTATATGCAAATATAATGGAAAGGAAATTTACCATGTTTTTTTGAGATAGGATCTCACTATCTAGTCTAAGCCTCTGACTTTTAATTCTCCCAACCCCTACCCCCAAGTGCTGGGATTACAGACATGAGCAACCATGCCTTTTGACCTTAATGTTGAAAATGTTTTCTGTTTTTTTGTTTTTTTTTTATAAAGCCAGATGTGACTCATCCCAATAATCTTAGCACACAGGAAACTAGGCAAGAGGATCCCTATGAGTTTAAGGCTAGCCTGGACTACAGTGCAAGACTATCTCAAACACGATCTGACCACCCTTACCTCTCTATCATCCTCAGATTTTCCCCTCTATCCCAAGCATCCCAGCTTCTTTGTTCCTCAGATACTCTGAGCAGTATCCTCCAGAGTGTCCTGCCTTTTTTATTTTCCTTGGGAATTTTTGTCCTCCTGATACCTACATGTATTCCTTCTTTATTACAAAGTTGTACTTAACAATCACTGAGCTGGTGGTAGGTTCAATTACAAATATTAAGACTACTCCAGTATCGGTGGCTTAAGTGATATAGACAAATTTCTCATCTCCCTGCTAACCAGCTCTGGTGCACAGCCTCTGCTCAGTAGACTTTTGGGCTTAACGTTCTCTTATCTGTTGTTCTGCTGTTCCCATGACTTGTCCCTTGTCCTCATAGTCTTGTCATATGACCTAGTCACTGCACAGGAGGCTGAGAAAATATCTTTATTCTGGACTTGCATACATTCTGCTTTGTGAGACTGAAAGAAGGGACATTGGGGCAAGTATTTGTCAGTGTCAGCATACACCTCAGGATAGCTATGAATTTGACCTGTCTCAAAATGTAAACTTAAAGTGAAGTGGGATTTTTATTTTGTTCGGGATGTATGTGCGTCTTGGGGTGGGGATGGGGGGTTGCAAGAGTCTTGAGTTTGAACTTTATAGGTGACAGTTCATGTCCCACTGTTCAAAGGTTGGACATGGTTAGCTAGCCTTTCACTGTCATTCAGAGCCCATTCCCAGGGACCCTGTCTGTGAGCTTCTTGTGCACCTCTGTTCCATCCCTTCACAGCTTTGGCTTTTCTTTTTTGGATTTGTCATCTGCCTCACAGCTCTCTCCTGCCTGATGGACTTCACTTAGCTTACCCATGTATCCCTTAACACCTAGAGCCACACCTGGCATACAGCTGATACTGGAGTGTGGACTGAAGGCGGACATCACCCTGCCTTTCTTGGAGTTGCTCCTCTCTTTAGAGTCCAGGTAGTCTGTAAGTTCAGTAGCTTGGATTCCCGTATCTATTTAAGCTTGAAACATCAGAATCCTTTGGAGGACTAACAGATGATGGTCTTGAAATCTCTTCCATATGTTTCTAACCCTTAGCCAAGGGTAAAGGCTATCACCCATAAATACTTCCAGTGGTCCTCATCGTCTCTTTCCCATGACCTTCTAATCTCTTTGTTGACAATGTCCTCTCAGAAGATGGGAAAATGTTTATGTATCTACCTTACTCAGCAGCCCAGACTTTGTAGAGAGAGAACATAATCTTCCTCCACTCTAACCTTCAGTACCCTGACAAGCACTCAATACATTTTTGCAGGATAGATTACTATGTAAAATGCTTCCCATTGGGATTTGGGTATGGTTTCTGGAAGAATAAAGATAATAGAAGCTGAATTGGGTGTTTCCCCCAACTTTCCTCCAGCAGAGTTTTGCAGGACCGCATGGTATTGGTTCTGATGTGTACTTTGTGCCAGCCTGTCTGGGTTTGAACAATGCCTCCTCTGCCACTTGGTATTTTGCCAAAGTTTCTTTGTTATAGTATGATTAAACTTCCTTGTGTAAAATGTGGTTCATAGAAATCTTTGGGAAGTATCTTAGTTAGAGCTACTGTTGCTAGATGAAACACTATGACCAAACAAACTTGGTAAGGAAAGTGTTTATTTGGTTTATGCTTCCACATCACAGTTCAAAAGAAGTCGGGATAGGAACTCAAGCAGAGCAGAACCCTGGAGGCAGGAGCTGATGCACAGGCCATGGAGGAGTGCAGCTTACTGGCTTACTCCCTGTATCTTGCTCAGCCTCCTTATACAACCCAGGACCAACCGCCCAGGATGGCACCACCACAGTGGGCAGGGCCCTCAACCATCAATCACTAATTAAGAAAATGCCCTAAAGGCTTAGCATACAGCCAGATCTTATGGAGACATTTTTAAAATTGAGGTTCCCTCCTCTCAAATGACTTTAGCTTGTGTCAAGGTGACATAAAACTAACCAGCACAAAGTGGGTTTTTATTTTTGGGAATGGAAATACATGTGAAGATATTAAATCAATACTCAATATCTATTTTGTGCCATTAACTTACAGAAGTGTCTAATATTGGATTATTAAGGTCTTGATTGTAATAAATGGCCTCATTTATTAGGCCCTCTATTTAGCCCAAATATTGTTTTCTACCTTTTCCTGGGGACCATGAATGCATCTGAAGTAATTAGGTAGTGATGCAGTGAAAGCTGATAAAATTAGCAGACTGTGGGGCTAGCCTGGAGCTAAGAGGGGGTTGAAGTGTGCTTTGAACCCTGGATTTCTCATCCTGAGAATGGAAGGCATTCAACTGCTCCTTTTCTTACTCTGACAGACCCCAGCTAACACAACAGCTAGCAAAGCTTCCCTGAGTGTTGGCATGTCTTGTGTAACATAGCACCTGATAAAATCCTACCTCTCCATGGTATGCAGCCTGGCTGCTGTTTATCTAACCGCTGCAGTTGGAGGATCTTGGGCTGTACTTCCCCCTCCCTCCAAATAAGCTTATAAGGGTTCTTCCTCTGTAAGCTCCTGGAGAACTCCACACATGTAAAAAAGACTTCCTCAAGCCTTTGGCCCCAGCCAATAATATATGACCACCCAATCTAATTGTGAGCCCCCCACGTGCAGATGGAGCTCTTCTAGTATCACTGCCCTAGCCACAAACATAACATCACATAAGGCTTTCCCCCACTCCCTTTACCATCTGTACACACACACACACACACACACACACACACACACACACACATCGCTCCCTTGCTTCAATACATGAGCTGTTCACTGACACTGCCTCCCAAGAAGTCCGTTTCTCATTACTATCAAGCCTCCACCCAAGACCCTCTTGCCCTGGATGATTCCTCTGCATCTCTCTCCTTGAGGCTGGGCCAACAGCTTGACTATCTCAGGAAGGGGAGCAGGAAGCAGGGATAAACAGCAGACCAAATGTACTAAAGTATATGCCAGTTATATTCATAGATTTCAGTTTGATTGAGTTTAAAAGCAACCTGGTTTTAAACTATCATTAGTGTAATACAATATTAGGAAATGCATTTTCATGTAATAAAATTACTATATTTTACTAATTTTTATTTTAACCAGGTTCCATTTTAATTGGTTTAGTAACTTGACATTAACTCCACCAATTATATTTCCTTACTAATATGCTCTATTCCTCAGAGCATAGGAGTGAAAGTATTAGAAACTCTAAAGCAGATATAGATATTTTGTGAATCCTAATTGTCAATTAGATTTGATTTATAATCACCTTGGAAAACAAATCTCAGTGCAAGAGCATCTCCATGGGATTACTTACTAGTCTGTTGTGTGGGCTGAGATCCCAGATGGAATAGGAGGAGGAAGGTAGCTAAGCACAAGCATTCATCATTCTGTTTCCTGGTTGTGGGTGCAGCAGATCCAGCTGTTTCACCGGTAATGATGGCACACATCCTCTGAAACTGAAAACCAAAATAAACCCTTCCTAAGTTGCTCTAACTTTTCTTAAAAAAAAAAAAAGAGAGAATGAAAAAAGAAAAAAATTTGTGAGGTGTTTACAATAATTTTTAAAGATATTTATAGAGTTCAGTGAGTAGTTAAAGAATGTTCTGCTAACCCTAACAGTTGATTTGTGAAGTAATGAATAAAAACAAGAATAAAGTGCCCTTTCTTCTACTGATACATCATGGAAGTTAATTTGAGGAAAATATTTTAACCACTTATTTCTAAAGCAGATAAGCAGATAATTTGAACAATTATCATCAAACCTAGCTTGAATTAACATTCACACCACTGTTCCTGTTCTACCTCTGTGTGTGTATGCAACCTATATGACTTTTTCTTTCATGTCTGTGCACTGCTTGTGTGTCTGTGACCAAGGAGGCCCTAAGAGGGCATCAGGTCCCCTGGGACTGGAGTTACCAATGGTTGTAGCTATCATGTGGGTGTCAGAGAATGATCCTAGGTTCTCTGCAAGAGCAAGTGCTCTTAGCCACTGACTATCTCCAATTCCTCTCTCTCTGAACAGGATCTCATAAAGCTTTGAACTCACTATGTAACTGATGCTGACTTTGAATTCCTGATCCTCCTGCCTATACCAAGCACTGAGATTACAGGTTTATGCCACTATACATGGCTGAACACTGCACACTTCTTCAGCAATATACCTATTTTCTTTGTGTCTTTTCACATGTGTGGGTATGCATATTGTAGCCAGAAGTCTAAGTCATCTTAATTGCTTTCCACCTTTTTTTTTTTTTTTTTTTTTTTTGAGACACTGTCCTCTAACCTGAATCTTATGGATTCATCTAGACTAGCTGGCCAGCAATCCCTGAGGATCATTTGGTCTCTGCCTTCCCAACTCTGGGACTACAGGCACACACCACCTTGCCAGTCTTTGTACAGGTGCTGGGGATTGAACTCAGTTCCTTATGCTTGTGTGGTAAGCACTTTACTGATTGAGCTCTCTCCAGAGATGAATATTTTTTATATTATACTTGAAGTATATGCTAGAATTGATCACAGCTGTACCAATAAAAAAACATAATTTGGAAAATGATATTTTTTTGTGGGATCAAATAGGAAAAGAACTTCAAAGTCCCTATCTATTTAAAACTTAGGCACTACAGTTCAATTCCATGGATTGAGAATGAAATCACGTGGGGCCAGAGAGATAGCTCAGCAGTGGAGAACATTTGCTGCTGTTATAGGGCTTAGATTTGGTTCCCTGCACCCACATTAGGCTCACAACTATAACCCCAGTTCCATGGAGTTGGACACCTTGCCCCTATGTACACCAACTCCACACATGGTACACATACTCAGTCATGTGAAATTAAAAGAATTCTTTAAGCCAGGTGGTGGTGGTGCACACCTTTAATTCCAGCACCCAGGAGGTAGAGGCAAGCAGCTGAGTTTGAGGCTAGCCTCGTGTACAGAATGAGTTCCAGGACAGCTAGGCAGACACAGGGAAACCCTGTCTCGAAAAATAAACAAAAAACACCCTTTAAAAATGCATACTAAAAAGAGAAATGAGATCATATAGAAAATTAAAATATTTTGGGTGATAATGAAGATATATAATTGCAGAACCAATAATATACAGCTTAAGTATGGTATCCAGTGTACTTTAAGTATGGCCTTGAAGTTGTGATTCTACTGCCTGTACCACCTCAGTGCTAAGATTACAGATACTTACTACCATAGCCAGCTAAATTCATGATTTTAAAACATGTAATATCAGCTGGGCATAGTATCTTAAATTTGTAATCCTAGCACTCAAGACATGGAGGCAAGGATATTGCCATGAGTTCAAGGACAACAGGGCTACATAGCAAGCCCCTGTCTCAAAAACAAAAACGAACGGGAGAGAAAGAAATATCAAATTGAGACATTACAAGAGAAAAAGTCTGACCTAAGTATATATAAAACAGGCTTAAGTTAGTGAAAATATACAACATGTAGAATATTGCAGTATAATATAGTGTTACAAAAGATAATTTTATTTATTTATTGAGTCAAGGTTTCTCTGTTGTAACTCTTGCTGTCCTAGTACTCACTCTGTAGACCAGGCTGGCCGTGAACTCAGAGATCTGCCTGTCTCTGCCTTCTGAGTGCTGGGATTAAAAGTGTGCACCACCACCGCCTGGCACAAAAAATAATTTTAAAGGATGACTTAACGTGTCAATATAGTGTACTTACTAGACAAAAACAGAAAACGTCTGTTAAAAAACAAAACAAAACAAAACTGTGCTTTCTGGGAGAACTGAGAATCACCTTTGTCCTTGGATGAGGCCACCTGGAATAAGAACCAAAAGGTCCAGAAGAGAGTAACCAGACTTTGGGCAAACATTGTACTTGAAAGAAGGGACATAATGGGCATGCAGGCAAAGAGCAAAGCATCAAATGCCTCTGGTCTTTTCTCATTGGGCTTTTATAGAGGTCAGCATGAAAGTGGCATTCTGCTCATGTAGTGGCTGAATAAGAATGGCTGCCATAGACTCATATTTGAATATTTAGGGAGTGGCATTAGAGGTGTGGCCTTGTTGAAGGAAGTGTGTCACTATGGGTCAGTTTTGGGCTTCAGATGCTGAAGCCAGGCCCAGTGTCTCTCTCTCCCTGGTGCCTGTGGATCTAGATGTGGAACTCTCAACTACCTCTCCAGAAGAATGTCTGCTTGTAGCCACCATGCTTCCTGCCATGACGATAATGGACTAAATCCCTGAACTGTAAGCCAGCCCCAGTTAAATGTTTTCCTTTATAAGAGTTGCTGTGGTCATGGTGTCCCTTCACAGAAATGAAAACCCTAAGACAGCCCCAGATGCTGCTGCCTTGGGTGTGAGAACTGGGCTCCACCTCCAGCTAACTGGGAAAGTGATGGCTGTATTCCATTTTTACTGCATTTAGCACGGCAGTCAGTTAAAGGCCCAGACTCATGCTAGGTGTTTGAGATTACTGAGAGTTCAGGTTTTTCACGATTCTTAGTTTTGTCTACTTAGACTCCCTACCATTTCTTGAATTACAATTGCTACTTACCAGTTAAAGTAATTTAGTTCATTAAAGAATTTTCAGAACTATTAAGAGGTTCAGATAAATTTTAACACTTTGACAAAATAAATAAATGAATAAATAAAATTTTCAAATTAGCCTTCAGACCCATCATGAACTGTCTTTGTTTATTTGAAATAAATTCAGGTATACATTGATCTGTTTGTGTGTATTCTGTTCCATTAGTAATTAATGTGGTTCACGTTTTACCACCATGCTGATTATTGTGTTTTTAAGCAAGAGAGAGAGAGAGGGAGAGCAACGTGAATGCAACGGGAAAGAAAGCCCTTGCACTGGAGTCTGCCTGAGAGTCTGAAATTTTAATACAACTGTTAAAATCGAAGTTGCCTACAGAGTGCATGCTTATAATCCTAAAGACATGTTAAGTAAGATGCTAAAACCGCTTATGGAGGGCTGCAGTGTCTGTGTCCTTGAGTCTAACCAGATCAGCCCTCCTCTCACATCCTCAAACACTGCATCTTAAAACAACTTCAAAATTAAGTAAACCCCTCTGTCCCTTTTCCCTTAATTTTTAAACTACTTGAAATTTAAACTTTGCTTATTCTTTAAACTTCATAAATCATGTCTTTGGTGAAGGTAGCTTAGGAAGCCAGTCATGTGGGTAACCACTAGGGAAACACCTAGTGGTGGCTCTCTCTCTAATGCCTGTGCTTGAATCTAAGCCTTGTGTTAGCTCTTAGTCTTAACAAACTTACTGACACTCCTTCACACTAGTTTATCCTGACATTCCTTCTGCTGTATAGTCACGATTCAGGCTTTCCCTGAGTGCAGGTCCCCGAAGGGGAAGGGTGTGTTGTGCTGTGATCTCCAGTGCCGCTGTCAATCCTACAGCATAGTTCAGCATCTGGTCAAGCCGTTGCCCTCTGTGTCTGCTTTTCAAAGATTGAATTTTTAAAACTACAATAAATTTGCTTTTGACTTTGACTACCCATTCATGTCAGTGGCTGCACATTTCTTCCATCTTTGCTCCTGTTTCCAGTTCTTTCCTGCTTGTCCTTGGTGACACTTGTTACTCCAAGGAAGAACTTTTAAGTAGGTAGGAGGAGTTGCCCGTGTAAAAGGCCCGGAACTTGCCTTGTGGAGCATTCCACAGAAATCTGTGGCTCATAGCTAGCTCTAAAAATCAGAATTCTGGACTTAATATTTTCCTGTGTGATAATTTGCCAAAATGTCAAGTTTTCTCAGTGATTGCAATTAATACAGTCTGCATATTTATTGTTCATTAAATTTCTCTGTTTTTACTGTGCAAACATTCCAGCCTTCTTCTTTCCTCTACCCCTCCTCCTCCTCCTTCTTTCTCTTCTCTTCTATGCTGTAGGAGAGCAGATAAGAGAATCCATAATGGAGTATCATTCAGCTGTTGTATCACTGGTCCCTGGAAAAGTAACTAAGTGTTTAAGGGTACTTGCTACACAACCGTGGCTACCTGAGTTTGGGTCCCAGCACTCATGTAATTAGCTGGGTTTGGTTTCCTGCACTCCTACCACACCAGTGCCATGGGGCACAGAGACCTGAGGATTTCTGCCAGCCTAGGCAGAAAATGTGAGCTCCAAAAGAGAGCAATAGTGTGATCATGATAGAGAACACTAACACCCTCCTCTGACCTCTGGGTACATGCACAGACTCACCCCCACACACACACATAGAGAAATGAAGGAAAGAAAGATGGGCTGGCCAGATGGCCCAACAGGTAAAGGCACATGCCACCGAGCCTGACGACTGAAGCCTGTTCCCTTTGACCCACGCAGTAGAAAAAGGACCAGGGCCTTCAAGTTGTCCCCCGACTTCTGTGTGCACTGTGGCATGCTGTTTGCTTCCCCCAAACCCCTGTGCACACACAAATTAAAAACTAATAAAATTTAAGAGAAATGAAGCATTAAGCCAATCTCTAAAGCCTGCCCACCTTGTACTTCCATCTATATGACATCCCGGAGCAGGCAAAACTTTACATTGAAAAGAGCAGCGGTGGCCAGCGGTTGTGGGGGGCAGGGGATGACGAGGCAGAGGATGGAGGGTTTTGAGAACAGGGCAGCTATTCTGTGTGATGCTGTGATAGCGTCTATGCGACACTCTTCAGTTGTTGAAGTGTAGCCCTTAGAGTGTAGCATGATGAGGAACCCTGGTGTAAACTACGAACTTTGGATGACGTGACGTCATATGCTGTAACCTACACAACACTCAGTGCAGTGTTGACAGTGATGGAAACTGCGCGTGCATGGGGACTGCACCCGTGGTTTTACTGTGAATGTAAAACAGCTCTCAAAGGTCTACTGAACAAAAAGGCAGTATGCTCAAGCAAACAGTTTAAACTTCACTCACTGGAAAAGGCTGAGGCATGTTAGCTGTCACAGTAAGATGACTGGAAGAAATTATTAAGAAGACAATGGGTCAAAGACTCAATTGTAGTTCTTAGAATCGTGATGGCATAGAAGGAAAGCAAAGCAGAGTGTCTACATGTTTTTGTTAGTAGGCAGAGAGATTTCATAGATCAATTCCTTAAATATCTATTTAAGCACTAAGCTTTTAAACAAAGTCCTATTTTAATAGACATTTGAGAAAAATGAAGGGATCAGGTAGAAATTGGGAGAAAGTATAAAAGTTTAAATTTTCTCCAAAAGTATATAATATACTATGTGTTGGTAGGTATGAAAGAGGCTGGGTCTACATAGGTGCATGCCTTTAATCTCAGAACTCGGAAGGCGGAAGCAGATAGGTCTCTGTGAGTTTGAGGTCAGCCTGGTCTCCATAGCTTGTTCTTAGCCAGCCAGGACTACATGGTGAGACCCTGTCTCAAACAAACAAAAAATAAGATAGTCAAAAGGAAAAAACAAACAAACCTAAGCATATTCAGGACTAAGGGTGTTTTTCTGGCACCAGCTCCTACATTTTTCAGACAGATAAATTATTTTTCTGTAAGGACCCTCTATCCCTCAGAATCACTTCTCTCAGCCAAATAATGGATTCTGAATCAGTGTGCAGTCTGACAGGAAGCCATCTGAGATCTCCAGTGAGTCATCTTGCAGTTGCCATCCTGTGAACTTAGGAGCCACTCCTGATGCTTAATGACCCAAAAGAGTCAACTTCTTATTTTAACCTGAAGGAACTCTTCAATGAAAGATTCCATGTTTAGAGCTGGGGAGAACGCCAGCTGAAGACTGCCTGAAGCATTCTTTCCAGAAAACAGCACTAGAGGAAAAAAAAAATGGGAGGAAGTTAAAACATGAGAGAAATATGGCCCAAAAGGACTGGTAAGGCAGAGAAAAAAAAAAAAAGGGTATACAGTTAAACACAGCCCAGTCTCGGAGGAGCAACTAGAATATACAGAGAGGGTGGGTTTCAGTGTGGAGCAAGGGAAGAAGAGCCTGAAACAATAGGCCTGACTTTGGGCGAGTGAACAGTAAGATAAGGCTGTGTGCAAAGCCCAGAAAGCTTGACGTTAGAAGAATGTTTTATACCCACCATGGCTCAGCAAGTAGCTGAGGACAAGATCTAAAGACTCATGGGGAAAAAAGCCAAGCTTCAGTCTGAAGGCTTGAAGTTCATCAAGTATCTTCAGTGTCAAATTCAAAGTACTTCAAGGAAAAGGGAAGAAATTGGCAAAGGAACATTATAAAAAGATCACATCAGCCAATTTTACTCAAAGAGCACTGTCCTCTGAGTGTGAAAACTTGGCCAGTGCAGGCTGTTCTGTGAATACACATTTGCCAAACCTTCTGGGGACAATACACCCTTGCTGCCCACAGATCCTTTGTAAAGGATATCCTTTCTAAACCGACTACAAGCCACCTGGAACAATTTCTCAGTGAGAAGCTGTGCCTTGAAACTCAGAAAAGTCTGATTCACTTAAAAATATTTTATTAGTTTTTTGAGAATTTGTATAATGTGTTTTGATAATATTCCCCCCAACTCTTCCCAAATCCACAATCCAAATCCCCCTTTTCTATCCATCCAACTTTATGTTCTTTTTGTTTTTAAACCCATCAAGACAGTTTGTGATACCAAATATTCTCAGATATGTGGCCTTCCACCAGAGCATGGTCAGTTGACCAGGGGCTACATGCATATTAAAAACCGACTGTCCTTTCTGACAGGCATCAGTTATAGACAGCTCCTTGTTTAGGATTGGGACTTCATGCCCAACTCTGCTCTCCATGCTAATATTTGGTCTATCTTGGGCTTGCATAGGTCTTTGCATACTGTCACATCCCCTGAACTCATATGTGGCGCTGTTCTCCATGTCTGGAAGAGACTGTTTCCATGTAGTCATCCATGGCCTGACTCTTTTGGTCCCCTCTTCCACAATAATGGCTAATCCTTGAGAGGATGTGTGTGTGTGTGTGTGTGTGTGTGTGTGCGCGCGCATTGTATGTTCCACTTAGGGCTGAATAATCCACAGTATGCATTTGGGTTACTTCTGAGTGTCTCTGAGTGTCACCATCTACTGCAAATAAAATTTTCTCTGATGGGGGTTGAGAAATGCATAGATAAGATTAATGCTAAGTCATTAGGACTTCGGTTAATACTATTATTCATTCAGTAGAATAATAGTAGTAGTTTCTCCCCCATGGCCTATGACCTGCCTACCCATAGGTTCTTGGCCCAATAGTAGTGCTAGGTATGGGTTTCCTATTGTGAAGCAGGCTAATCAGAAACTTGTTGCTTGCTCCCATGATGTTCATGTGACCAGTAGGCATGTCTTGTCAGGCAAGTTATTATTTTAGCTTTCAGAGTTCACAGCTGGATAAGGCTGATGACAACCTTTCTCCTCTAGTGGAGTGCATAGCACCTTCCAGCACTGAGAGCTAGCCAATAATGATGATGCTTCCAGGTCAGTACCAACTTGATTTTTTCATGTCCTATAACCCAAACTATGTGATGTCTTCAGCAACATATATATTTTCGAGACAGATTTCTCTGTTGTAACTCTGGCTGTCCTGAAACTCACTCTGTAGACCAGGCTCTGTTTTTTGAACTCGCACAGATCTGCCTGCTCTCCCTCCCGAGTGCAAAATAGCCCTGGAAAATTTTTGAATTAGACTAACTCTTTTCAGAGAAAACAAACTCTCATCAAGTACAAACCCACAATCTTCAAGTGAAATTGAGATGATATTTTGTGGGAACAGTGATAGAAAAGCAAAAACAGCTGCCTCAGATGAACACCCGCAAGAGCGCAAATTGTCTATTAAATGTGCCTTCGTGACGCTGTGGCCTCTACCTCTGTAGAACAGGGACTTGTCCATTTTGAGATTAATGTCTGTTCTCCTGCTGAGTCCCAGATAATGACTGCTTAATTTTGGTTTTTTTCTTTTCTAGAGCAAAGCCCCTAACCCCGTCATGTTTTAGAGGCATTGCTTGGCTTGCGGCTCCTAAGCCAAGTCTAAGCAGTTGGACTGATCCTACACTATCGAAACTCGTGTTAAACTTGAGATAAAGCCTCCATTCCTCTCTTCATTAAGCATGGGCCTAAGAATCAATGCTGAGTGAAGAGTGTCCTAAAGGGCTTTTAACTTTCTTTTAAGTCCCTATCTTAAAAAAAAAAAGTTGTTTGTTTCTTTTTAAAGTCCAAGGATTATCCAGTTTTTTGGCAATGCCTTTTGTTCCTGCTGCTGTTTCTGAAATGAGCTTTCACTGTAGCTCAGGTTGGCCTGCATCTCATGATGTAGCTCAGGCTAGCCTCAAACATTCAGGTCTCTCTCCTGCTTCAGTCTCCCAAGTGCTGGGATGACGGACATGATCCACGCCTAGCGTTTTGTTTGTTAGTTTAAGATTAGGGTCTCATGTAATCCAGGCTGGCCTCGAACTTACTATATAACTGAGGGTGACCTTGAACTTCTAGTCCTCCTGTCTCTACTCCCAAGCACTGGGATTACAGACAGACATGTGTCATCCCTTACAGGTTGTGAAGATAACAGCAGGTTTATGTGACCAAGTACGAGCAGAGAGCTGCTTAGGTTTTAGGAGACAGTGACTCAGCACCAGAACCTGCTTCTGTTCTTACTTCTTACTTCATGTTTTTTAACATTCTGATATACTTCGTCTTATTCCTTTATAGTCTATGCTGACCTTATTCTTATACATATATGTTGACTAATATAAGTTGACAGTGTTCCTCTAGGAACAAAAAGGTAGTATTTTCATAAGAATACTTATGAAGAAGTTGGGCATTTAATTAACCTCATTTACAAAAAAATATTAGGCAAATATGGTAAATTTCTATTTTTCT
Source organism: Cricetomys ansorgei (assembly GCA_026225945.1). Classification (NCBI taxonomy): domain Eukaryota; kingdom Metazoa; phylum Chordata; class Mammalia; order Rodentia; family Nesomyidae; genus Cricetomys; species Cricetomys ansorgei. The sequence goes on along the minus strand of JAMJFZ010000236.1, from coordinate 1,244,291 downwards.
TGTATTTTAAAGTCTGTGACATCTCGATAGACCTGTATTCATGCTATATAATAAATTTTACACTTGTCCATTCCACAAAAAGTATGTCACATGCCATTAGTCATTAGGCAAATACAAACTAATACTATACCGAGGAACTGTGGCTCTGGCTGGTAAGAGGCTTGCCTAGCATGCATGAGGCCTTAGATCCAATAAGTATATGAATTAATTAGGTTTTAAAAAGTTCAAACTTTAAAAGAAAGAAACCACTACAGTGAGAGGTCCATCCATATGTAGCTACTAGCCTCTAGAATAGCTAAGGGTAACCCGACAGCAGCTGGCCTGCGGCTCAACTCTCGTGCATCCTTGGGAGGAGTGTGGAGTGGTACCAGAACCTTAGAAAACAGGTAAGGGTTGAGTTTTTATTTGTGTGCTGTCTGAATCTTGTTGGTGGCCCTGGAGTGGTGCCCAGCAGTTAAGAGCACTGACTGCTCCTGCAAAGGACCCAGGTTAGTTCTCAGATCACAGACATGGCAGCTCAGAATGTCTTTATTTCCAGTTCCAGGGGATCCAGTGCCCCTTTTGACCTCTGACGCTCAAGTTTTCGTGCACTAGGAGACACATGGCTGGAGGCAGGGACAGGCATGAGAGCACACCCAGGGCAGACAAAGGATGGATAGGTCCTCAGACTGTCACCAGACCATCCTAGCCTCCCCATTGACTGCCAGGCCAGTTCCAACACTGCCATGGAAATGGCTGCCACTTGTGTTGCTCTCCCTGATGAGTGAAGGGAAAGCATGCACTGAGGTACCACCAGGGGCTGTACCACCAGGGCTGTAGGCACAAAGGCCGGGTGATAAGGGCAGGGTGGGATGCAGCAGTGTGGAGCTGGACCAGGTCATGTCCCCAATCCAACTGCCAAGCCACAGGATCACCCTGCCCCAGAGCAATGACAGGACAGCCCAGCTGAAGAGTGTCTCTTCCCCTGGACTGAGTGTCCACACAAGAGACCTGTCCTCTGGTGACCAACAGACCCTCCAGGCCAGTTCTACCACTCCTGAGGCAGTAGCTACTATGCGTAGTACTCTTCCGATGGGACGGGGAGACCATGGACCCTGCTGATAGCAAGGGTTGCAGCACAAAGGGCAAGGCAGCAGGAAGGAGGGTGGTAAGGGTGATAAGGGGCCGTGTGTGCAACAATCGGATGAGATCAAGCAAGTAGTGACCCTGATCGCTCTGCCAGACCCTGGGATCACCCAGATCCTGAACAACAGCAACATGTCCCAGCTGAAGAGTATTTCATACTGGGGGTTGGGTCTCCTCCCTTTGAAAGAGATCTCAGAAACCTCAAAAAGCTCATGTGGATCAGAACAATTAGAGATCAATCTATGTTGCTGACACCATTGAAGTTCCCCAGGTGCTTGAGCCTGGCTCCATGGCGCACTTGTTCTGTCAGGCTGTTTGGTGCCTGTGTGAAGTCCAGGTGACATATAGGTGCCTGTGAGATGACCAGGTCCTGCAGGAGGACCAGACCCCTGTGGGATAGCTGGATCCCTACAGGAGGGCCAGATGCACGAAGGCCCAGGTGACTACGGGAGATCTGGGAGCCTGTGGGAGATTCTGATGCCTGTGGGTCTCTGTGAGATGTCTGGGTGACAGTGGGTAGGCCCACCACTGGAGTAATGCCTGGGTCTCAGCCGGATTCCCTGGAGCCTGTGGGATGCCCTGGTGCCCATGGGAGTTCCATGTGCCTATAGGATGTCCAGGTACCTTTAGGATATCCAGAAGCCTGTGAGATGTCCCAATGCCTGTGGACTGGCCTCATGCCTGCATGGTGCCTAGAAGTCTGTGGAATTCCCTGAAGCCTCAGGGAAGCCCTGGTGCCTGTGGGATGTTGGGATGCCCTGGTACCCACAGGGAGTCCTGGCATCTGTGGGAGTCCCAAGTGACTGCCAGATCACCAGGTGGATATTCTTAAGGGACAGAAAGAAAATCAACCCCTACCTCACAGTACACATAAAGAGAACTTGAGCCTGCAAAGGTAAGTAGTAAAGCTTCTCGAAGAAAATATTGGAAGATGCAGTATTGCAGAAGATTCCTTAGGACACAAAAGTCCCAAGGGAAAAACAAAAAAAAAGATAGACTTGACTTTACCAAAATGAAAATTTTCTTCTTCCACTAAATTGGCATTTTCATTGAAAAATAGCACTAAAAATGAAACTATGAACCACATTCTGAGGAGAAATTTCACAAGTCACATATATTTGACAAAAGTGCCCAGATGATCAATCAGCTATCAGCAATCTGTTATCTATATAATGTGTATACCATCTGTCATCTCTCTGTCTGTCTTCTGCCGAGGATCTACCCACAGCTACAGATCAATAATAAAGGACAAGTAGTGGCATCACGAGGTGGACAGACCACTTACACAGACTGTTCACAAAGGAAAGCCAAGAACGGCTGCTGAGCGGTGCGGATGCTCTCCAGCTCACTTCCTCTCCCTCCTACAGGTTCTCCAGCCTCTGACTCACAGTGTGTCAGGGTTCTCCAAGAAACAGAATGAATAGGGGTGTGTGTGTGTGTGTGAGAGAGAGAGAGAGAGAGAGAGAGACAGACAGACAGACGGATGGACGGAGAGGGAGATATCTGCAGGGCAGCTGGCAGACTAGGAAACCAAAGACCTGGCACCTCTAGTCTGGAGACAGAGGTCTCTCACTGGAGGGTCAGTGTTTTTCTCTGTGAGCCTTCAACTGACTGTGTGAAAAGTAATCTGCTTTAGTCAAAATCTATTGATTCAGATATTAATCTTATTTAAATAAATTACTTCACTGAAATATTAAAAACAGTGTTTGACCAACTATAGGTGTGCCATGGTCCAACCAAGCTGACATAAATTAGCCAAACATGAACTGAAACCAACCCCTCCGGGAGTGTCTGTGGAAGAGGACGCTGCTCCCAATCAGGAGATGGATGATCACCCGGAGGAGGAGAGCTGGAGCTGGACCTGCCACTGGGTCCAGAGGAACTGGAACATGAAAAAGCTTTCCAGGGCTGCGGACATTGAGATGAGCCCTAAAGATGCATTGCTGCGCCCGGGACTCTGGGAACAGTGATTGGCACCAAGATGGTGCTCCATAAATACTGTAAGTGAGGCTGGAGGCCACAGAAACGGAGGTAAAGATAGTAGCGATAAAAGGAGAGATAAAGATAGGCCTGGCTGAGTTGTGGGATTTTTTTTTTTCCTCAAAAATTTTATTTTAAGGCTAAATGTGATGGTGCATGCTTTTAATCCCAGCACTTGAAAGGTAGAGGAAGGCAGATCTCTCTATGAATTTGAGGCCAGTCTGATCTACATAGAGAGACCATGTCACAAAACAAAAATGATTTTATTTTTAATTGTGTGTGTGTTGAGCCATCTCTCCAGTTCCACCATGAGGGATTTAAACAGGACATGAGGAGATTGGGGGCAGGATGGAGAACACACGTCAGGGCAGACATTGGCCCTGGAAGAAGCCCAGAGTTCTTACATAAGGCCAGACAACAGGCGGACAGGCAGCTAGCTAAGGCAACAGCAAGCCAAGTTGCTGTGAGAGGCAAAGGACAGTGACTTGGGGTAGAGATGAATGTGGGGGAGGCTCAGCCATGGATGCAGCACTGGAAAGGCCCTCACATACCCTGCTTCTCAGATAAGGATCTGATGCTCAGAGAGGGAAAGCAAACGCCAGTGCCATACAACATGCTGACAATCTGTCCCAACAGAATTCACAATGTTTCCGGGTGGGCTCTCTCCATGCCGAGCAGCGTGCATTTTCTCTCGCTCTCACAGCTCAGCTTGTCCTCAGAGTGTCTGTCCAACATCGTCCGGGTGGGGCCCTGCGTCTCTCCACTCGGTGTTTTTTCTCTTACTGCCGCAGAGCTGACCTGGAGAAGCGTTATTTCCGTTCATCACACTGGAGGGAGGAAGCGCTGCAAACGTGAGAGCGAGTAGCTGTGACAAGATGCACGTGCTAAATGAGATGGAGCGAAAGACACGCGAGGAGGCACATCTGCTACCTTTGCTCCTTTTAATAGCAACCGTCAAGTCTGACTTATCACACAAAGCTGGTGGTGATTTCCCAGCCCACGACTTCACACACTCCAGCCTCCAGCGGGAGCGAGGGGGCCAGAGAACACCAGGTCTGGGGACCAGGGCGGACAGCCTCCTGGTATGGCAGCGCCCGGGACTGTGCGGAAAGCGTGGGTGGACTTCAAATGCTCACGGTCCTCTCTCCTTATCAATAACTTTCCTACCCCATTTAGGGACCTGAAGATTTAGGCAACAGCCAGGATGCTGCTCCTGGGGGCATCCAGTAAGAACGTAGATGCTATCCCCTCAGCCCAAGAAGTACTAACATTCTCCGCAGAGTACTTTTCCTTTCTGGAAGTAGTCTGTGTGCCGGCCTGGCACTCCTGCAACCCCAGGGACTAAACATGGGGATTGACCTGTCCAAGGGGGCCAAGCTGGTGGGATGGTGCTGAGCTTTCTGAAGGGAGAGCTAGTATTTGTTCAGAAACCCGTTTGAGGAAAGAGTGGGGGGCTGCTGGGACCCAAGGTGCCTTCCTGGCTGGGGTCTTGAGTTCCCCTGGGGAAGGCTCTGATTTAGAATCAGGTTTTCATGAGACTGTCTGAAGTTGTTGTTCAGAATGTCTTGTCTCTCACGTCCTTATTTCCGGTTGCATGGTGGCTCTGGGTTGGGGTGGAAACGCCCCGCTTTTGCTCTCCCTGGCAGGCATGGAGCTTCGGTAGATGAAGGGGAAGTCCGAGGCTGGAGGCAGTGAGGGAGAAAGAGAAGACTCCTGGCTTCCCCAAGAACAACAAACAGGGTAGGAGATGGACGAGATACCTGGACTGACAGCCACATAGCATGCAGGAGAGGGATGAGGCTTGACCTGGGCGTGTCAGAGGGCTGCAGAGTTGTCTGTCTCTAGCTGGGAGCAGCACAGGAGCAGAGCTCACAGTGAAGACATCCTGGATGCAGACCTGCCTTGCCAGCTCAGTGCTCAGAGCTCAGTGCTCAGTGCAGCCTCTGCTTGTCTTTCTTTAATATGGGCCAGTAAGTGAGCAAATGCAGTATGGCCGTGTGCCTGAGCTCTGGCATGGGTGGAAGAGGAAGACATTGGGTGGGGGGCTCTTGAGCAGGAGGGAGCTGCCCTTTGTCCTCTCTTTCCTCTGCCTGTCTCCATTGTGGCTGCTGCTGATTCCCAGGCCGGAGGTGACGCCGGAGTCTTCACGTATCAGATACAGTCATAGCTCTGTGCACGGGATTACGATGACTGAATGGATTAACCCAGGGAACACTCAGCCACTCCCTACACATGGGGCGGGAGACCTCTGCTCTGCAGTGAATGTTTCAGAGCACACGGATAAGACCTGGATTTGGGATGGGTCAAAGATGCCACATCGGCTGAAGAGAGGCTGCCTGAAGGACAAGCAGACTCAGGCTGGGCTTCCCTCCCTCCCCGGCCTCCCACAATGGCAGCATGGAGCCTCATGTTCTGAATGTATTCCTATAGTAAATAAATAGCTCATTTGCCTTCCTACCACAAGAAGGGACCTGACCTCCACCTAAGTAAATAGGGAAATTTGCCTCGGCTCCTCAAATACACCTGACGTGCCTGTTCCAGAGTCACTGCCCGGTACGTTTGCCCTGTGACCTTCCCCGGTTTTGCTGACATAGTCGGGAGGCCGCTGACTTTCCTGCCCCACGCCTCCTGCAGATGCTGCCCAGGCTGTACTGGCACCTGCCCTCCCTGCTGATTCTGCCATCGGCTCTGACTGCTCGACATTCTTCCGGCTCCAAGTGTCCCACATACTCTCTGCATGGCCAGCTAAGCACTCATCTGCGTTGGCAGCTATTATTAGGCACCACTGCAACCCAATCAAGCCAAAGGATTTGGTTTTTATTAGCAAGTGTCATAAGGCTGGCGTTTATGTGTCTGTTTAGGAAACATCCTGGCAAGGCTGAGATAAATATCAGTGAAGAAATCTCTTAAAGGACTCTGGCCCAAACTTGCATTCAGATGTCCATGGGACTGGGTGAGTCTGAATCCTCTCCTTGGTATCATCACCTCTGGGTCACACTGGCCAGCCCCCGAGCCCACAGTCGGCTTCCAATCTGCCACGGACAGGGCGTGAGACTGGACTAGTTATCCTTCCCTCATGGGAATCACAGAGGCGACCTGGGAACCAGACACAATGACTTCCCACACAGGGCTTTAGAGGCCCAAATGAGCATATGTGTGAAACCTTAGCCACTCTATGTGAGCCACCACATGCTGAGCACAAGCCTTGCCCCTTCCTGTGGGAAGCTGGGTCCCCAGGACAATGCTTGCAGACTATTAGGGAAATAGTATGCCTTACCAGATCTGAAAAACTAGTGTGTGGTGGAGGCAGGCTCCAAAGTATGTACTCTTTCCACTGTGTTAGTCTGGAGGTAGCCCAGCATCCAGAGAGCCTGGGTAGCGGGGTGTACAACAGGGGAGGACTACTGAAGATGAATGGGTTCAAAAAGGCACCTGAACCTGACGAGGGGCTCAGAGGTGGGTGGTTTCTTCCCTCCCTTGTGTTTTCTCACATGGCCATCTTCGTGCTGTAGTTATTCACCGAGAGCTGTGCACCGATGGATGTGCTCGTTGGGGCACATGTCCTACTTTTGACAAAGGTTGCAAACTTTTAAGAATTTAAGAATTCTTAAATCCATTAAGAATCCGAAGACATTCAGGCAAAATTCTAAAGTTCCCCAAATCCAATGTTAGCTCATCCATTCGGACGGCCAGCCAGTGGCAGAACCAGACCTAGCACTGGGACCTATGTCCTCCCCCACCCCCCACGTGCCCCACGCTGGCTTCTGACCTGGTTGAGGAGGTGGGATGGTGAGCAAGATTTCGGTGGTAGAGAAGCAGACCTGGTTTGGGCTTGAGAGAGGACACTGAGGAGTCAGATAGAGCTCTCAAATGTGAAGCTGGCAGGGACACTGAAGAGCAGTGAAGACTCCTAGCTAGTATCTCAGATTTGCTGAGTCTTTGCGTTTGTGAGACTGCCTCCCCCGTCTAGGGTCACAGCAAAGAACGGCTCACCAGAAAGGAGTCCCCATTTACAGAGTCTGACATTTGATCTTAACAAGCTACTTTGAGTTGTAGGTGTCATTATCCCTCTACTGCAGTCCTTGGTGCTTCCCACCGGCCACTTCCTTCAGCCTTGGCACACCTCTGTGGGCAAACACCAAGTCATTCAGTCAACCAAGAACGTGCTTCCACCCTTGTAAGGAGGCCCACCTGGCTTATCACTCCACCGTGAGTGTGATGGTCATAACCATGCCTGTGAAAGCCCCTCACTCTCCCTCTCGGAAACCCTCCCAATCTACTTCCCCAGTACTACACCACAAGTGTACACCACAGCTGATGTGCAAATCAATTTCTTTGTGGCTCCTGCTTGGCTAATTGACTCTGGCCTTCAGGACCCAAGAATCTGTTGTCTCCAGGTGGGAAGGTGGAGTCAGATCAAACAACCTAATGAACACTTGCTTTGGGACCCATGGCGACCAGAGACAAGTATGTATGAGACTGCAGGTCACAGTCAGAGGGTAGTTTATGCATATAAATGCCACCCTGTGAGCTCCAGGTTCAATTCAAGGGTGAATAAATCTGATGTGCTGGCAGTGGATAATAGGTTCATATGTTATAATTTATCAAGCCTTTGTGGAGACAGTGTCTAAACACAATGGAAGGCCTTTTGTACTGTTCAGGTCAGTGGGCTGGGACCATGTGTTCTGCATATCCCAGTGTGGAGTGGAGTCAGAAACGCAGCCCGTGGGCTGCTGGCTCAAACTGTGGGTTGGCTGTGCTTCCATGTTACAGCAACTTAGTGAAGCACTAGCCACGGAAACTGAGCTTCTTGTGACATTGACCATCTTGTCTTTCTGAAATCTTGCTGGTTCCTGGTGTTCTTCATTGTCCACCTGCCCTGTGAGAATGATAATCAGGGTAAAGTTATTTCTTAGCAAAGCCAGACTGTCAAACTGATGGCTACATGTGTTGTGGACAGTGACCTCTCCTTGGGTTCTTTGGTAGAGCACATCAGTCTGGAGTATTGGCTAGTAGGAGGCAAGGAAAGTTCTGTACAACAAATCCTATCCCCATTAATTCTGTTAGAAAATCGAGTACACGTTCCTTAGGAAAACCACCCCCAATAGACTGAATTGAAAGTATCTGGATGTGATTAGGATGTCAGCTGCTTGTATATTCCTTTAGAGTGCTGGGAACACAGTTTTAATGGGATACAACATGACTTCATTCTCAGATAATACTCCAGGTTCAGTCTCCCCTTCAAGGGCTTAGATGAAAGTTCTCAAAGTCTCTCCCAAGTGGAGAGATTGGAAAAAAACATGGACTCTGAACCAGGAAACTGGAAGACAGAGGGCTCCGGAAAGTGGGGACAGTGCACACCAGACACAAGCTCTAGCAACTGCATAGTTTTTCACTTGGCCATCCCCAGCCACGCTTAACCTACTTCTATGAATCTCAAATGAATTGAATGATGAGTCACTTAATATAGTGACAGCTTTTACAAAGCAGTGATCATATTTCACGACTCTTCCTCAGCTTCCACGGAAGAAAGCAAAGAACTAAGTCTTAAGTTGGGCAGGGCTGCCTGCTGATGGGCTGAGGGAATGGGCCCCTGGGAGTGGGATTTGATGCCCACGGGGAGTAGAGAGCTAGGAGACCTGCCCATGTCTCTGAAGCACTGCTCCCTCAGACGCTGCTGCATCAGCTCGCAGACTGAGTAGCTAAGATGCACAGATAGTTGGATCATTCCTCTAGAGTTTTGCAGTGGTCCAAGGGTGGCCTTCTGACTCCCAAGGCTCTGCCTCTGGCCCACCCACCAACCTCATCTCTAAGACCCACAGAGCCAGCAATGCCGCAGCTCCCACTGGAGCCTCCGCTTCCGTCCCAGTGTCTTCACCTGGCAGAGCATCCTTTCCCATCCCATTGCAGGCCCAAAGCACTTCCTCTAGACACCTTCCTTGTAATCCATCCCACCGGCTACCCTCCTAGTCGCTCCCAGTTACTTCTCCTATAAGGATTCTCAACCTGACTTCCTCACTGGACTTTAATCTCCTGTGAAGGCACAGACTAATGCCTGCATGCAGTGGTCATCCCAGCCATGTCTACGGAACACATGGAGCTTAAGAACTTAGGGTTATGGATAAACAACACATACCTTGCGGTAGGCAAGTAGGAGAACTGGGAGCCATTCATTAGTGCTTTAGAAGTGGACGATCCTAACAGGACACCTGTCCCTTTCTAGATACTGAAGGAGCACTAAACTTGACAAGCACACAAACTATTGGTTCTCTCAGCTCAGTTCACCAGCGGTCTTCCTCAAAAGAGTAGAACCGGATTCCGTGTTTCTTTCCCAGGACCCAGCCTTTAAGATGAGTGAAGGAGCTCTGGCAAGCAGTTTAGCTACCACGCCATCTAAGCTGGACCCAGATGACCTTCTCCAGCAGTGAGCTGTGCCTGGCTAGCTATGGAACGTGGCACACTCGAGGTGCACCAGACCCTTTCCACACTCTGGAGCACTGGTAGGCTGCTGGAGAGTGGGTAGGAGGAGCTTCTGGGGTTAGCGATGCCACAGCAGGAAGGTCCAGGATTATGAATAACGTCCACATTACCTGAAACACAACCCATGCTCTATAAGGGAAATGAACAAGGGGTAGAAATTATAGCTCTAGTACACAGCACTAGTGATTAAAATCAAGACGGATGACGTAAAGCCTAGCACCTGCAGTGAGCTCTGTGGTGGCTGACCCAGCAGTGGAGACCATGAGGCTGTAACTGGAGCAGTTTTGCTCACATGGCAATGGATGCTTTTCATCAACACCACTGCCCCAAAGCCAAGAGCAGCCCCTCGAAGGCCTGACTCATTAACACAACTGTAAGGAGGCACGAGAGCAGCACTCAGTTACCACACACTCCTTGAACACATGCGTGGAATGTCACTTACATAACCTGGCAGGCTGCAGTCGGGCTGCATGGAGTGAAAGCCAGCTTCCAAAAGCCCACAGAAATTGCCAATTCCTTCCTCTTTTTAAGCTGTTCTGTTTTATATTGGAGACAATGCTGACAGCATGAGTACCGCCCATCCGTTATCAGCAATTTAGCAGATTGTGCCAGTGTTGACATTTGTTCTTGGCTTGATTGTGCGTGAGAGTGTGTTTTAAACAATGACACAGCTGTCCCCATCCCTGGTGATTAACAATATAAAAACGGTGTTCTCTGAATCTGGCACTGTGATCCCCTGGCCACAAATTTACTCTTTTGTTTGTAAGGCCTTCTGAATGCATGCTGCCATTCTCCAATCAGAGTATAAATTTGGCCTAAGGTAGGGTCTGGCTCCAACATTGCTAGCAACAATAAAGATTTTGAACTTGTCCGTTTCACGACCTTAGGTTTCTGATTCCACTAGACTTGCAAGACATCTGTGGGTGGGTTAAATATAACTCGTTGCTTTGATCTGAAGAAATCGGATTTCAAAGGCCACTGGGTTAGACTGAGCATCGTCAGCAGAGATGTGCCAGACTATTGCTGGTCATTTGCAGAGAGTATCAAGTGATGGAGGTCCACCCCATACAGGGCTGCCACAAAGCCCCACTGTACCCATCCCCTGCATCAATCTTATTCCCCGCAAATCTATGCAAGTAGCAGAGAGTAAGGCCCTTTGGGGCTGCTATTGTCCCTCAATATTTTTGGGGCTAGTTTTTTTTTTCTTTTTTCATACTAGGTTAGAAGGTTAATGCTCATGTTACCCCATTTGGTGATGGCAAGACAGAATAAATATCTATTTAAAAACAACCCCGTGTTCTTTGGTAAAACCGTTTGGCAGTAGTCACTAAAGCTGAACGCGTATACCCTGCCGTACTGAACGGTTTCTCTTCCAAATACAGGTACCCAATAGGCATGCATGCATCAACCCATCAAAGAGCAGGCTTTGGCACGTCCATGGCAGCCGCCGCCAGCTGTCCATCAACAGTAGAATGACAGTCCTGGCCATGTAGCAGCATGGTGGTGTAATGCTCGCCCAGCACGTACAAGTCACTGGGTTCAACCAGAGGCCCTAAAACCGCAAAGGAAAGACAAACAGTCATCTACAATCCTATACACCAGAAAGACTGTACGAACTCCAGCTCCATACTGCATAACGATTTTTTTTCTGTTGTGAAATGATCACAAATTTAATACCATGAGAAGCTTCAAGCTGTGAAGCTGGGGTCTTTTTTGATATATTTCAAAGACTGAAATGAATGTCAGGGCAGCTGGAGCTCAGGACACGCCTCGAAGCTTCTTCAGGTTGTTGGGAGAATTCAGTCTTTTTTGTGTTGTTGTTAGCTACTGGCCAGGAGCCAATCTCTGCTCTGAGAGGGCATCTAAGTCCTTTGTCAAGAGGGCTCCTCTATCTTCAAAGCCACCACCAGTGAGCACTCTCTCGAATCAACCCTTCTAATGATTCAAATCACCTCCATCTCATGTGATCAGGGCCACAGAGAGCAACTTACTGATCTGAAAGCCGACAGATTTTAGCCTGATCACAAAGGAAAACCCTCTGCCCGGTGGCACCCATGTTAGCATTCAGATGAACAACTGGTTATAGGTTTGTCGAGAGAGGGTGTACCCAGCACACACAGTGAATGGATGGCTTTTACAGTTGACAGTGGGCTAGAGAACCCCTTCTTTCCCTCCCCCTTTCTGCTCTCTATTCCAGTTTGGAAGCATACAGTGGACTCTGGTTTCTAGCCCCTTCCACAGCTGAATACGAAGCTTGCATTGTCACTGAGTGGCTCATTCTTGTGTCTGGCTGTCCTTCTCTCTAACCACATATGGGGAAGAACAAGGTAACCAGCTTGACCGTCGGAATAACCAGATGAAAATTCCCACTCTGACAACTTGGAATTGTGTGGGGAAACCAGTGGGAACCCGTGTGCAGGGCCCCCTGTTAAAACACTTCAGGATAACCGAGCACCACATGGTGACACACACCTTTATTGCCAGCGTTGAAGTGGCTGAAGCAGGAGGAGGATCACAAACTGGAGGCCAGCCTGGGCTACAGAGCAAGATCCTGTCGTGAAAAGAAAAAATGAGAATCAAGGGAAGTAATGGTGATGCAGGAAGCCACACTGTTGTTGGGTACTCTGACAGGCTCCCATTCCCACCCTCGCCCCTGCCACCCCCTGTATGGGAAAGCTAAAGTCCAAGGACTTCTTGCTAGGTGCACCCCTCTAGGTAACTTGCACTTTGCCCCTTTCAGCTGCAGAAGTGTTAGAAGGTAGGAGGTGAAGGCTCAGCACATGTGAGAGCCGTTACAGGTTGATGTGTAAAACACCAGCGGATTTGATGCTAATCACACAACGATAAGCCCTCCAGATTTCTGGATTATCCCACTAATTGAAAAGGCCTACTCACAGATAGGTACATTGGATAAATAACTGCACACATTCTTCAAAGATAGTACAGTATTTCAGCTCTGAGAATGTACACAAATTGCAATTATTGCTGGCTCCCTAATCATAGAAACTTAGCATTCATCCCTTGGCCGTTCTGGTTGAAATGGAAATTGCTAAATGTCGAGGCCGAAGGGGTTGTCATCTGGACATTTCCCTCGAAAATTCTTTTTCTTGTTGCGATTTGAGTTTTGGTCAAGTTCTGAGTGCGAAGCAGAGCTGGCTCTGGAACCTCGGGAGTGTCTGGAAGGTCCTGGGAAGGGCGCCCTAACGCACAGAGTTGAGTAGTGGCTGCTCGCAGCACGTGACTGATTCCCAAGCCTATGCCCTGTGGGGATGTAAGGGCTGTCGCGAGCCAGAAACCCGGTAGGGATGGCATTCTTTGGGGTAAGGATTTCTGTGATACCACGGCTTTCCCGTTGAATCTCCGGGATCGTTTCTCTCCTCCCGCCTCCCCCCTTACACCCAAGCACAGAGTGCTCACTGCTGGACCTAGTGACTTCTTAAAGCTTTGGGGAACCGTGGTACCCGAAGGCGGCCGGCTGCTGACATACAGTCATTGAATAGTTCCAGGGATGAGACAAAGTCCCAGTGTCTGGGCGACAACAGGGCTATTGAGGAAAGGCCGCGAGCCGCCGATGGTGAGAGGGTAGAGGCCCGTGGCGGGGGCCGGACAGACCCCGACTTTCTGCCCGGCAGGAGCTGGGAGTCGAGGCTCCGGGGACAGCCCCTCCGGGCCATTAGCATGCAGGGGCCGCGCGCGCCGTCCTTGAAGGGCCGCCGGGCTGACCTTGCTCCGCTTCCACGGCGGATTCTCCGGCAGCGCGCGAGGACGCGGCCGCCGCCGTGACTCAGTGCCCTGCGCGCCGCATGCAAATGCTCGTCTCCGACGAGGCTGGCTCTGCGGTCTGCGCCGGTCCCCGCGCTCCCCCGAACCCCGCGGTTGCAAGCCGGCCCTTTCCGCCGCGCCCTCCCCCTCCCCACCCCACAGCCCCGCGTCCTCAGTTTGCGTCGCCCACCGCGCTTCCGCAGCACCGAAGGCCAGCCCTCGCACTCCCCGGCCGCCGGCCCGGGGCTCAGACGCTCCGTCCCCACGGCCAGCCTCGCGCACCCACTCCTCCGGGATCCCGCGCCGGTCCGGAGGGGCGGTGCGCCGCGCGGAGTCCCAGCCCAGCCTGGCAAGCCCCGCTCCTCATTGGTCGCCACCTCGGCGGGGAGGGCGGTCCGGCTCGCGCACCTGCGGTCCCTCCTCGGGCAGATCCGCGGCTGCCGGACACCGGCGCCCGGAGGCAGCGAGGCCTGGGGCTCGGCAGATCTCCGCGCGGCGGGCCCTGGCCTCTTCGTCGCTCCTGCTCCCGCTGCGCCCGCGGGAAACTTTGCCCGGAGAAGTCCTCTGCCCTCCTGGCCACACCGCGACAGTCCAGCTAACGGCCCCCGCGGCCCCGCACAGCGCGCGTGATTGCCGCGCCGCCCCGCACGGTGCGTCCGCGGCGCAGGGCCGCCAGGATGCGCTACGCAGACCCCTCGGCCAACCGGGATTTGTTGGGGAACCGAACTTTGCTCTTCATCTTCGTCTGCGCCTTCGCCTTGGTGACCTTGCTGCAGCAGGTCCTGTACAGCAAGAGCTACATCAAGAGGTAAGAAAGTCTGAGGGGTGGGGATCACCGAGCCTAGGGGTGGCCCGCGGGCCCGAGGTGGCGTACCCCCAGCGGGTGACAGGTCCGCCCTTAGCCGGAGCACCACCGTGGTGTGCCTTGGGCATCTCTGCTGCCAGCCAGAGGACAGCGCCTGCTGTGTGCCTGTCGTGGGGGGGATATGGGGACGTGTGTGTGCGTGTGTGTGTGTGTGTGTGTGTGTGTGTGTGTGTGTGTGAGAGAGAGAGAGAGAGAGAGAGAGAGAGAGAGAGAGAGAGAGAGAGAGAGAGAACTTCCTTCTGTTGTGAACGTGGGCAGCAGCTTGGAATGCCAAGCAGCAAAAGCCGACCATACATGCTTGTGCGTGCTGTCCCCCAAACCTACATTTCCGTGGCCCTTTGGCTGCTGCTGGAAGGTCAAAGGCTTCCTTTTTATCGTAGTTTGGCAAGTCCTAAATTTTTGTAGGGGACCTTGGAGGCAAAGGTTTTTTTTTTTCTCTCCCCAAGAACCCCGGATTAGGTGGGGTGCTACTGATCTGTGGCCACGCACAGGGGCATTCTATTAGTTGTGTGAGACAACCTGATCGCCTCCGAAGCAGATGTTTCTTTCTTATCCTTAGCACCAAAGGTCAGAGCAACAACAGAGGTCGGACTTTCCGCCCACAGCCAAACTCCTTGAAGAGGAAGGGTAGTAGATGACGCTCAAAATTCAGGCACCGCCTCAGTCTCTGTGTGCTGAAGATACACGGACATCCCAGGCTCCCACTGCTCCGTGGCCTGGTGGAGCCACAGCGGGCTACCTGCCTGATTGGAGGTGGGGTCTCTGCTCTGGGGGGGAAAGAGCCCCTCTCCTCTCCGCTGGAGGCCCTCCTTTGCCAACCTCACTGCCTTCCACTTAAATGGATAGGAAGGAAAATTGTAGCCACACAGGTATCCCATCTTCTCAGAAGTGCCCCGGTAACAGAATGCTTCTCTTCCCAGCCTCAGGGTCTGCTCCCAGTCTGGGCTGCCCAAAGGGGGCTGGGTGTGAGGATTTTGCTGCTGGTGATTTGCTCTCAGCAGGAAAGCTAAGCAGTCTGGTGGTCCCTTCTCCTAACTCTCCAGAACTGAGGGATACGTGGCCCCTGGCCTCAAACATTCATTTCCAGCTCCCCTAGACAGCTTTCCTTCCTAGTTGGCACCAACTCACGTGCTCTATGTGGCACTGGGGGCTTTAAAAACACTTTCCAAGCTGGAAGGCAGTGGTGTACACCTTTAATCCCAGTACTTGGGAGGCAGAAGCAGGAAGATCTCTGTGAGTTCAAGGCCAATCAGAGTGAGCTCCAGGACAGCCAGAGTTACAACAGAGAATCTCTGTCTCAAAACAAACAAACAAACACAAACAAACAAACAACTTTCCAGTCTCCTGACCTGCTGGATTTGATTGGGTCCTGAGATGTTCTTGCATCTTGGCACCTGTTTCTCAGCTGGACAGCTCTGGGTTTCTGCCCCTGGCTGGTAACCCTCCAGAATTGCTGGGGCTCTTAGAGTTCCTTCTGGTGGGACAGAAGGAGAGAGACATCAGTGTCAGAGTCGGTGCCAACCACACCGTTGCTGGGTTCTGGCAAACGCTGCCTGAGTTTGGATGGATGGCTAGTTGCCCAGCGCCCAGCAGGTGTATCGGATGCTTTCTGTTCTCCATCTCTCAGAGATTCCGACCCCTAAACAGCAGATAAGACCTTGCAGGCCTCACTCCAGGAATCTAGTCCAATGCAACCAAGCAGTCAAGATTGGTGTGTGTTCCTTCCTGGAAGGGAACAGAAGAAGGGGAGTCATAGAGAAACCGATGGTACGGTCCTGGTGCTTGGTGGGATTAAAGGCTATCTGGGGAAATGAATGGCCTGCCACAAGTGAGATGAGAAGTACATGGCTGAGAATGGGCTGGAGTGTCTGGGGAAGACTGCTTGTGGGAGGCAGCAGTCTAGTGGGCCTTGGAGGCAGGAAGGGGGGAGGGCACATGCACATCTACCGCCGAAGGAAGCAGCAACCCAGGCACAGGACACAGGCGTAGCACGGTCCTCCCATCCCTCCCTCACCTGAACCACCAGCACGGCCATGCTTGCTCCGTCCCTGGTCTGTCATCAGGCTGCCCTGGTCCTGTGTCTTGTGGCTGACTCATTTGCTTACATGTTCCATTTCCTCACCCATCCTAGCTGTGGTTAGTTGGCTCCAGGGAGTGTTGTTCTGTGTCTATCTGGAAAAAACAGAGACCGGCACTGGAGGACCCTGGGAAGGCCCTGAGATGCAGGGCCCTTGGATTGAACTCCTTTCTAGTTGTCATCTGGATATCAGCCTCTCTAGCAGGTCCCCTGAAGGACCAGTAGCAAGCTCTAGTTGATGCTGTCAGCCAGTAGGTCTCTGTCAGGTCAATTCTGCCCTTATGCATTAGAGAAGCCACATCTTTGTTGTCACACAGGGAGAGGAGATGCTACTGACATCCAGGAGGAAGCAGGTAGGATGCCTGAGACCTCTTCAAGGCCCACGTTGCGTGCCACAACAAAGAAGTTTCAGCCCCCGATGTCAGGGGTGCTGGGGTTGAAAACTGCACTGGGCCAGATGCTGTGAGGTAGGGATTACGGTTTGCTTTAGGCTGCATGCGTCACGCATGTGTTGGTAACAGGAAGTCATTAATGAATATGGATAATGGATAAACTAGTGAAGGTAGGAGTGGGGTGTGTGTGTGAACGCACGCATGGGTGTATACTTAGGTGCAGTCACTGGAAGGACACAATGAAAAGATGGATCCCATGATATGAGAGGACATTTTGGGAAGTGTCAGACAGCAGTGGTTAGTGGCTTCAGTGAAGTGCTCCGAAGGTCACAGGTCGTGGGGAGCCACATGTGGTCCTGGAATAAGGTAGTAACTTGGTCAAAGCGCCTAGACAGGAAGGTTATCTGGGTATTGTGCAGGAAGGCTGAGAGAGAGAGAAAGAGAGAGAGACAGAGAGAGAGAGAGACAGAGACCAGGAGTACAGTCACAGCCTACTCAAACGTGAGAACGTGGCTCGTGGGATTCTGAAGACTCCCTCAGAGCACGAGGACAGCAAGCTCTTCTAGTGATTCTAGGTAAAGTCACTACAGGAGGAAGCGGATGATGCAAGTCCATGTGCTTTTATTTATTTATTTATCTATTTATTTATTTTGAGCCCTCAGTCTTTCCCCGGGACATGCAATGGGCACTTTTGACAAGGGCCGTCACAAGACTCTAGACACTAAGATTCTAGGGATGAGCCTTGATAGGAGACAGTGGGAGCAGCGTGAGGGTCTAGCAAGTGCCATCTCTCTGCAGCAGAAGGCATGCACCGTGGCTTGGAGGAAAGGACCATGAAAGAGCAAAGTTGTGGCGTGTTTGGCTTCCCGTATCTGCTTAAGCCTTTCTGTACACTGAGTGTATTTACTATACCCCGGGTGCTTGCCGTACGCCGGGAACCTCTGGAAGTGCTAAGGATAGGGTGTGCAAGGCCTCAGGTGCAGAGACCAGAGCTCATGGACTGCAAGGAAGGCAGAAGGGCATGAATGGAGGCCCGGTCAAGGGACCCTAAGGTGAAGAGGGAGCCGCTTCAGGGTTTATTTGACTTACAGAGGACGTTTGGCGAGGTCTTAAAGAAAGTCATCTTCAGGCGCAGGTGGAGGAGGGAGGGAGACTCGGAAGCCCAGCGCCAGCAAGGAGAGGAGCACCGAGGACTGAGCAGTGCGCACAGAGCACACCAGCGCTGCATCGCACAGCTGCGGAACACAGCTGGACTGCGTGTGAGGAGTGCTTGGGCACGGAAAATCTTGAGTCTGAGGCTTTTTGCTTGGACACAGAAGGCAGTCCGTCTGGAGCAAGCCAGCAACTCTTGGGAAGGAACTCTGAACAACACACGGGGAAGAGCCAGGCTAGCAAAGAGGACTTCGGGAACGCAGGCCATCAAACCAGTGTTTTTGAACTTTCTTGGTTGTGATGTACAGTAAGAGATACATTGTACTCGGGACAACAAGCATTCTGCGAAGTAGTATTTGGCTTTACTATGAGAAATGTGCTCTGATGTTTTCCATGCAGTTTCATTAAAGTAAAACTTTGTAGGGGAGCCAGAGAGGGCCTCAGCAGCCTCTTACAGAGGACCTGGTTGGGTTCCCAGCACCAATGTGATGGCTCAGTCATCTGGTTCCAGAGAATCCAATGCCTTCTTCCGGCATCTTTGGGTAGTGCACAAACATGGTGCACTTTCCACACACTTAAGCAAACACTCACACACATAAAATGAAAGAGGAAGAGGAGCAGGAGAAGCAGGAGCAGGAGGAGGAGGAGGAGCATGAGGAGCAGGAGGAGGAGGAGCAGGAGGAGGAGCAGGAGCAGAAGCAGGAGGAGGAGGAGGAGGAGGACAGGGAAGTTCTAACACAGACAGCAGCATGGACGAACTTTGAAGTGACTATACTAAATGAAATGAGGCAGACAAGAGGCCTAGTGCTGTATGACTCCCCTCTGATGAGGTATTGGAGTTGTCAGACACACAGAGACAGAAAGTAGAAAGGCGGCTGCCAGAGGCTCTGAGGGGGATGAGATATTAGTCATTTAATGGGTAAGACACTTCTGCTGCAGAAGACGAAAAACAAAACAGATGAGCTGTTATTGACTGTACACTCACAACTGGGTGAAGTGGCCAGGGTTAGATTATCTAATATTTTTTAACACTTATGCGTTTATCGCATGTGCATGCGCGTGCGTACAGGTGCCATGGCATGAGTGTGAAGGTCAGAGGACAACTTTTTGGGCTTCAATCCTCTCCTTCCACCATGTGGACGCTGGAGAACACACTCCAGTTGTCAGGTGCGGCAGGCTTTATACGCCGAGCTGTCTTGCTGACCCCAGGCTGTGTTTTAGAAAACATGTTTTTTAAAAATCTGGAAACAATCCATTAAATTTGGTTTTATAACCAGCTATTGGTAGTACGCCTTTAGTTAGAAAAACACTGGTCTTTAGAATTAAGGGTGTGGCTGGGTGGTAGAGCATTTGCCCGGTATATGCAAGGTCCTGGGTTCAGACCCCACCACGGTTCCCTCTCTGATCCGTGCGATAGAGCTGGATGGAACAGGAGGCAATAGAGGGCAAGCGGCAGTGGGCTAAGCACAAAGGGCTCCTTGAGGGATGAATGGCTGCAGTCACGAGGAGAAAGGAGCTGCCTCTGGAATCTGAGGCTGGGGAGTTGAGGGCCATGAGGGGGTTGTTCGTTCTTCCAGTCACAGATCTTGATATTGTTTCTAAGTTTTTGCATGACTAGTTTGCGACTATGACTATGTTTTTCTATAGCGCTATTTCCATTTCTCTAGGTTTTCTGTGAGTGGCATTTCTGATCGTGTGGTAGCCCGTGTTTACCATGGGAACCAGTTGTACCTGTTTTATAAAGCGTTGTATACACCATCCCACACTCAGTGGTCAGTGGGCCTTCTGGGAGCTCATCTGTGGTCAGCTCATCTCCTGAGTCTTTTTATCAGCCATTCTCATGGTTTTGATGTAGCATCTCACTGGGGCTTGACTTTGCTTTTTCCAGATTACTAGTAGCATGAAACATATCTCTTCTTCCTCCTCCTCCTCTTCCTTCTCCTCTTCCTCTTCTTTTTTTTGAGACAAGGTTCTTTCTTGTAACTCTGGCTGTCCTGGGACTCACTATGTAGACCAGGCTGGCCTTGAACTCACAAGAGATTCACCTGCCTCTGCCTCCCAAGTGCTAGGTTTAAAGGCGTGCATCACCACCACCCGGCGTGAAACATATTTTTACATGCTCATTGGCTGTGTGTATCTCTTCTTTGGGAAAATGTCTATTCGAGCTCTTCACCTATTTTAAAATCGGAGTATTTGTCTTTTTCTTATTGAATTCTAAGAGTCCTTTATATATTCCAAGTGTAAGTTACTTATCACGTATTATTGACAAAGCATTTCTCCCATCCTGAGTTATATTTTTCATTTTATTTATTTAAATTTTTTAAAATTTTATTAATTCATTTGTTGTTATGTGTTCACATGCACCACATGCTTGCAGCGCCCACAAAGGCCCAAAGAGGGGGTCAGATCCCCTGGATCCGGAGAGAGAAGGTCGTGAGCCACCCTGTGGGCTCTGGGAACAGAACCTGGATTTTGGCAAGAGCAGTAAATGCCTTGACTGCTGAGCCACCTCCCCAGCCCCTCCCTCCCTCCCTCCCTCCCTCCCTCCCTCCCTCCCTCCCTCCCTCCCTCCCTCCCTCCCTTCTTTCTTTCTTTCTTTCTTTCTTTCTTTCTTTCTTTCTTTCTTTCTTTCTTTCTTTCTTTCTTTCTTTCTTTCTTTCTTTCTTTCTTTCTTTCTTTCTTATTTTTAAATAAAACCTCTGTGCCCTGGGGATCCATTTAGGGCCTGGGCCATGTCAGGCAGTGAGCTGCCAAGCTACACTCTAGCCTCATCTTGTCTCTTCCTGGTGTCCTCTGAAGCACTGAGGTTTGCAGTTTGGCTGAAGGATGAGCTGAAGTGTGAAGTTTGTTGCTGTTGCTGCAGGCTGCCTGCTCTTTGGGTATCCATTATAAACCGGCATTTAGCGCACGGTCACAAAGACGCACACATGCGTTCTCTTCTGAGCGTTTCTATAGTCCTCGCCCTTATGCTGAGTGAATTCATTTTGAGTGAGTTTTTGTACATGATGCGGTAAGTTCTGATTATAAAAAGAATAACGAGAAAATCTCACCACTGGGGTTAGTTATTTAAAGTATTTTTGGTAGACATTTTCGAACAGTTAAGAAACTTTCATGTACTCATAGACCATGTTATGAAGGGCTTTTTTTTCTTTTGAATCTTACCCTTTCCTGACATCTACATATATTGGATGGTGTGTCATTTGTGTCTAATCTTTCAGTGTGGCGTATTGCACTCACACAACTGGTCATGGTAGTGCACACCTGTGATCCCAGCACTCAGGAAGCTAAGGCGGAGGATTTTGAGTTGAGGCCAGCTCAAGCTGTATAAAAAGACCCCTGTCTCATAAAAGTGATCCCCAAGAGATTATATTAATAGATGCTCAGTACTTGGTTTGAGAGATAAGCCTGGCTTTTCATGTCTTATGCAATGTGAGATTTTGTTGACCATTGTTTTTAGTTAGGATGATCTTGGCATAC
Organism: Cricetomys ansorgei; assembly: GCA_026225945.1. Lineage (NCBI taxonomy): Eukaryota > Metazoa > Chordata > Mammalia > Rodentia > Nesomyidae > Cricetomys > Cricetomys ansorgei. The sequence goes on along the minus strand of JAMJFZ010000236.1, from coordinate 1,222,981 downwards.
AGCGCTTTCCCCAGTCTTTGCCTTTAAAGAGAACTTGCGAATGAATTAGGAGTAGTCCTTTCAAAACTGTTCTTTGGAGGCTGGAGAGATGGCTCCGTGGTTGTGAGAAATGGCTGCCCTTCCAGAGGATGTGGGTTCAATTCCCAGCATCTTTGTGGTGGTTTACAACAACCTGTAACTCCAGTCCTAGGGTGTCTGAAGACCTCTCCTGGCGTCTGCAGACACCAGGTATTGGTACACGTAGTGTTCAGATTCACGTGTAGGCAACCCCTCCCCCATGCATAAAATAAGTAAATTACAAAAAAACAAACCTGCTGTTCGTGCAAGTTTGTGAAAATTCAGTAGTGCTAGCTCCATGGCTATCCACACCTAAGAATTTTCTTTTGGAAATACCTTATCAATTATTTCCTTTAGTGGTTTGAGACTATTTTCTATCCTTTTAAACTTTGGTTAAGATTTTTCTAGAAATTGAAAAAAAAAAATTAAGTTTGTTGACATGAATCTAATGAGTCTTGATTATTTCTTTGTTGTATCTGTATTTTTGTCTTCTCTAAAATTATCTAACGTATTTTACTTACGTCTTTATATATATTTTAAATATTTATTTTAAAATTTACATATACGAGCATTTTGGTTGTGTGTGTGTATGTGCCCATGGAGGCCAGCAGAGGTAGCGGATCCCGGGGTGGGGTATGGATGGCTGTGAGCCACTGTGTGGATGCTGAGAACTGAACCTCAGTCCCCTGAAAGAGCAGTAAGTGCTCTTGACAGCTGGAGCATCTCTCCAGCTCCTTACCTTTATTTTTAATTATGTGCATTAGTGTGTGTTTGTGCATGTGCCTGCAGTGCCCAAGGAGGCCTCCAGAGTTAGAGGAACAGGCCTGATGTGGGTGCTGGGAGCTGGGTCCTCTGCAAGAGCAGTGGGCACTCCTGACTGCTGAGCCGTCTTCCGTCTGATTTTTATATGGTTTTGATAATCATTGTAAATGGCGACTGTGCCTGTGCTGATTGTCTTTTATTTTTATTTGTGCTAATGCTTCGGCTATATTCTTTCATGCATTTTTCTGACTTCCTATGCTGGATGCATCTCTATTTAATAGCCAACCTTCCTCACTATCTGTGTATGCCATTAAGGTAGGACAGTGCTTCTTCAACTATGCCCCTCCAGCTGGGCGAGGATGGCGATACCAACCCAGAGGTGTTCCATTTACCAGGTGCCAGGGAGTAGTCCATATACTGTAGATATTAACATGCTGAATGCTTATGATAATAAGCGATGGCTACTATTACATGCCCATTGTGTAGATGGGGATACTGAGGCACCACGAGATTAAGAAATGTGTTTAAAGATGTATAGCTCTCACCACTGGTATTTTTTCTTTACCTAATATTTTTATTAATCAGTTGAGAATTTCATACAGTGTATCCCGATCATACCTACTTCCTGTTCCTCCCAGGCCTGTCCTTCTACCCCTGTGCCCTCCATAAAACAAAACGCAAGGTCAACAACAAAAACAAGTCCATCTGTGTGGCTGTTTCCTCACTGGAGCATGTTCGGACTCCAGTGGGCAGACCCTTAGCGAAAACTGACCCCCTCGGCCCCTAGCCCCACCCGAAGCCATCAACTGTGAAGAACGACATCTTTATCATAACTTTTAAGGACTCTTTTAAATAGCTTCTATTGACTTAAACCCATGTCTGAGCGCTCTTCTTTGGTGAATACTCCACAACAATAATCGTTGGCTTTTACTTAGATAGTTTAATGCATTTATATTTGTTGTGATTATTGACAACTAAGGATTGATCTCAGACATTTTGTTTTGTGTGTTTCACATAATCTGCTTCTGCCAATCCCATTCTTGGCTTTTTGAATAGTGTTTCTAGTGTGACCCTTCACCTTAAGTAGACCATTTTGGGCCCTTGCATGGTTAGCACAAGTCTCTGGGATGTCCCCTGGGCAGCTCTGGCTTCAGGCTCATCCAACACTTCTTTCTTACTCTCTGCATGCATCTAAGAAGACATTTGGGAATGTTTTCATCCTTGATTTAGTGCTTGTGTGGGTGTCTTAGTGCTGCAGATGGGGCTGTGCTCCCTGAAAAGCAAGCTCTGAGCCAGACATTAGTGCATGATGTCTACTAAGGTGAGCTTTGGGGATCAAGATCAAAGGAAAAGAGAAAGATCAGGAGACAGAGGCAGCTGAACACAGTCAGCTCTCAACTGGGATGGCCCTTCAGATTTGCCCAGATTTGGGGCGAGAAGTTAGAGCTCTGTGGCTCTGTGTGGATCAGTTATTGGATCAGGGCTGTCTCTGGAAGGGAACATAACCTTGGGGAAGGAGATGCTTCTCAGTCAAGAGTCTTACATGCATGACATGGGCCCTAATTCATGCTTCGAGCCTTGCTGTGCCCAAGCCTCCTGTTCCTAACCGGCTGCCTCGCCATCTAAGTTCTCCTCCTCCTCCTCCTCCTCCTCCTCCTCCTCCTCCTCCTCCTCCTCCCATTCCCAGCCCACAGTGTTCTTTTGTCCCTTGAATTCGCAGCATCCATGCTGGCTGTACTCAGATGCCATGCCCAGCACTGCGTCTGTACAGATGACAGACCTGAGGTCTCTTCTGATTGTGCCAAATGTAGAAGACCTGTATATGTCCCAGCTTCCCTTTCCTGGTGCCCCCAGGGTACTAATCTAGGCTGCACCAACTGTCTGGCAGAGGCCTGAGACTTGTGGCTAGGAAATTGGGGTCAAGGGGAAGGACAGCCTGCCTCTGTGCTGCCTTCACATGTATTCTGAGGCTCTTATCATAGAGCTGGCCCCCATCCTGCCCCAGGGACAAAGCTAGCTGTCCCTCTTCCCAGAGGAACAGGTGTAGCCCAAGAGGTTGGAACCATGGCGGGTGCATCTATCTATTTAGAGCATGGCTCTTGGGGGGTGGGATGTCCTAGAAAGGAGAAAGAATGTTGAGCAGACTGTGGCCTGGGCAGGAGCTACGCTGTTGGCATAAGAGCTTCATTGCTTGGCTGGTCAGGGTCAGCTGCTTCTGAGCATGTGCTGCAGGGCAGAGACTGAGGTTGGAAAGGAGCCAGGGAGCAAAGTGCAATGGGACCCTGCTCTCTGTATCAGGCCTGGGCTTGTATGAGCCTGAGTGGAGGGCCTCCTTTGGCATGGTGCTGCGCCCTTGCTGGGCTCCCTTGAGTCTCACTGTGCCCTGCTATGGCCCTTGTATGGGAGAGGAATTGGAGTTCCTGCTCCTTCCCCAGTGTCCTTCGGAACATGATGATGCCCTGTGCACTCCTGTATCCCATCTCTTCTTGCCAACCTCTCTCCAGTCCTTTCTGAACCATGTTCTTTTGGGGGAACGTTAGCCTTGTATAGGGTTTAGCTTCTTTATTCAAATCAATCTACCTCTCGCCTAAAACTTTCCCCACTTGGTTCTTAACCCTAATAATTATCCTATGGACCTCCCCCTATTCGGAGAAAGGCTCGTCAGGTAATTCTTATTACTATTCTTATTACTATAAACACTGATGAGGAGTCACGAGCCAGGCTCTACCTGCAAAGTGGGGATGTGCTCTTTACCCACACTGTAGCCCTGTGCAATGGGTACCGTTTCTCTACTTCACCCTCCTGCGCAGATGGTAAACGTGCTGTTCAGCGGCCTTGGTGACAGCGGTCCTGGGAATGCCGATTTGCAGAAGGGAAGGATTGTCTGGACTTGCAGATTTGGGGGTTCAATGCATGGTTGACTACGTTGTTGCTCTGGCCTGTATAGGATGAGGTAATATGTGGGGGAAGGAGACTGCTCACCTCGTGATAGCTAGGGAGCAATAGAGAGAAAACGGGTTGGAACCCCTTCAAGGTGCACCCCTAGTTCCCTAACTTCCTTCCTCCAGACCCCACCTGTGGCGGCTTGAGTGAGAATGGCCCGCACAGGCTCAAGTGTCTGTATGCTTAGTTCCCAGTTGGTAAACTGTTTAGGAAAGATTAGGAGGAGTGGCCTTGTTGGAGGAGATCTGTCACTGGGCATGGGCTTTGCGGTTTCAAAATATAGGCCAAGCCTTCTAGTCTCTGTCTCTGTCTCTGTCTCTCTCTGTCTCTGTCTCTCTCTCTCTGTGTCTCTGTCTCTGTCTGTCTCTCTCTCTCTTCTCTGCTGTGGATCAGGATATAGCTCTCAGTTCCATGTCTGCCCATCATCATGCTCCCTACCCTGATAATGGCTAATTCTCTGAAGCTGTAAGCAAACCCACAGTTCAGGGCTTTCTTTTATAGGCATTGTCTTGGTCATGGTGTCTCTTCATAGCAATAGAGCTAAGACCCACCTCCTAAAGATTCTACCATCTCCCAATAGCACCATAGGCTGGTGACCGCACCTTCAACAGGGGGTCTTTATGGGACACTGAGGACCTGGTCTACCGAGGACTCCGTGTAAAGCCGCACAGCCTGGACAGTCCTGGGAAGAGATGTTGTCTTCGTCTCATTTCTTGGGACCCAGCACAGGGACTCCGTTAGGTATCAAGTGGTTGGATGCACATAAAAGAAACCAGAAAACTCCTTTTCCTGACAACTGTTCATTAAACAGCAACTTCGCTTTGTACTGGGGGGTAGGGGGCTGGAAGGGTTAGTGATGAAGATTTTGGTTTTGGAGAACTGTCAGGTTTCCTGAGACTGGACTTGGGAGTGCCGTAATTTGGATCTCGAATGTCCCCCAGAGGTTTCCTAGATAAGGGCGTGATCTTCAGCAAGACATCTTCAAGAGACGGCACCTAGCGGGCGGTTTTGTACTACTGTGAATGTGCCTAGGGCTGGCATGTCTTCCTTCTCCTCCAAACCTGTTGCTTCTTGCGAGCAGTCTCTTCTCAAAAGAAGTGTTGAGCAGGTATTTAACAAAGAGTAGTTGGGAAGGCTGTGGCAGAATTGGATGGCCCAAGTGTCCACTGTGTGTGTGTGTCACCAGGAGGTGGATTGTGGGAGCTGGGCAGGGGTGGGGGTGGGGTGTGTACTCCAGAAGACCCAGCCAAATGCCAAGAATAACAGTTCTGGGCCTGGAGGCTGCTATGGCCCCTGTGAGCTTGCCCTGTTGTCTTCCTCTGAACCCATCCTTGGCTGGTTTTACCCAGGCATTTCCCTCTTTTCTCTGTCCCTTTGCACTGTAAGTCTTGCACCCTTTAAAGGATTCTGCAGGGGTACAGAGCTTTAGATTCTCCCTTGCTTAGCTGCTCCCTACGGGGAACTCAAGAGACCACTCCCCATCCATTCTGAGCCCTCACGTGCTCCATTCTTACACCAGCTTACCAATCTCCTCCTCCCCTTTCTTGGGAGCGGGGAGAGTTGGGGGCCAGCCTTGCGATCACACCCTGTGGACAAACCAGGAGAGAATGAACAGTACCCCCCCACACTCACCATCCCTACCCCATGTTTTTCTGGTAACTTCATTCTGGAACTTCCAGAGAGAGTCATGAATCAGTCAGCAATGAGGGGCAGGGAAGCAACAGAGAGGAGCCCGGTGGTTACACTGTCAATTCCCCAGAAGTCCTGGGGCTCTTCTGAAACTGGGCCACCTCCTTGAAGAAAGCTTTGGGGGAGCAGGGACAGCGGCCTCACTTCCACAGACTGAGGCTTTATCAACTGACTGACACCCTGCCCCTGCTTCTCAGTCCATACGCTTCAGGCCTTCGCTGCCCGTCCTTGCTTAGCATTCTTTACCTGCTCAAAAACAGAGTCCGTCCCACTCTTGTCTTGAAAGGTCACACGTCAAACCCCGTGCCCGGTCAGTGTTCCACCATGCCTTTCAAGTTGTTTATTTTCTTGGTGTCCAGCTCCCTCTAGCTGGAATTCGGCACCTGGATCAGGGCTACTTCTGAATGTTGCCTCGGGGCCTGTGGTTAGTATAGAACGACATCATGGGATGCATGTAACATACTATGACAAAAATAGAAGGACCGGATAAAAGAAACGCGTCCTCGGTCACCTGTGATGCACAACGCCAAACCGTTGACGATTAATAACTGAGGACCGTTATACCCTTCATTTCACAAGCTTGCTTGGTACAAAAAAGTGGGTCATTTAAAATTATTTAATTAAGAATATTATTAAACCGTATCTACCGCTGGTGGGAAATAATTAATTAATTAACTTTGAAACAAGATTTCAAACTCAACATCTTCCTGCTTCAGTCTCTCACATGTCGAGATCCACATGTTCGAGGCACAGCAATGAGCCAGGAAATTTGTCACTCTTAGGATGCCCTCCCTCTATCCATAAGGTCCTGCGAAGACCTTGGGGGTCTTGTGTGGAACAAGACCTTCGGAGGATTCCCTGAACCACAGTGCTCTCATCTGATCTGCATTTTGCTTTCTGGAAACTCCTGGAGCCCAGGTCCAGTGGACCCAAACAACGCTCTCTCCGAGGCTTGCTGTCCGTCTTTCCTTCCTTCCTTCCTTTCTCCTTCTCTCTCTCTGTCCCTCTCTCCTCCCTCCCTCCGTCCCTCCCTTCCCCCTCCCCCTCCCTGTCCCTTCCTTTCTTTCCATTTTTCTTTTATTGGAAATAGATTTTTTTCATACACTATATTCTGGTCATGTTTTCCCCTTCCTAACTCCTCTGAGACCCCCCCCCCATCGAATCCACACCGTCTTATCTCTGTTAAAAGACAGACAGGCTTCTAAAGAACAATGTGATTAAATAAAATAGTTAAAACAAAAACAAACAAATCAAAATAGGTGAAAACAAAGAAACAAAAGAAAAAGAAACAAAAACCAAAGCCAAAGAAAAAGCACAAGAAACGCAGAGGCAGAGAGGCCCACATTCGCAGACACACACACGGGAACCCCACAAAACCACAAACCTGTAAGCCATAATATATACACAAGGGGCCTGTAACATTTAAATAAATAGATAAACAAATAGAAATAAAGATGAAAAAAGAAAAGGCCCGACAAATGTTATAAGACAAGGAACCTCCAACGATGCCACTGAGTTCATTTTGCGGTGGCCGCCTCCTGCCTGCCCTTCGGAGTGCTCTGTGCACCCGGCGAGACTCCACTGGAGACACAATGTTTTCATTTGCAAGTGGTTATCAGTTGGAGACAAGACCGCAGCTGGGCTAGGGATGGGGTTTGTGTCCACTCCTCTCAGTGCTTACTGACCTTTCTCAAGGTCTCACCGGGCAGAACGTCGTGACAGTGGGGGCATGGCAGAGGGTAGAGCTCACCTCACGTTACGTTAAGTATAAACAGAAAGGGGGCAGCACGTGGGATTTTTTCAGACCCACGAGCAAATTTTGAATAAGACAATGCCTCACAGTTTCTGGAGGATATTATGAATGGAGGTAATTAAACTCTAGTGGGCAATTCCTCCTGTTTTAAATTCTTTGAGAAGTGATTTTTTTTCTCCTTTTCCCCAAAATTTCCTTGGTAGGGACCTTGCAGCCCGGGGAGCTCCCCCCACTCCCCCCCCCTACCCCCGCCCTCAGATGACCATGGGATCATTTTGGGAGCAGGGATTCAATTCCATATCTGAAGGTCATGCACAAGGGTCTGGGCTGAGCCTGGTCTTTGTCATCAGTAACCACCACAACAGTAAGAAGCCGAGCCTTAGTGGACCTGTTTCTTATTTCATAGCCGGGAAATCGTGTCCACACTCTTTTGTCAGGCATGCATCTAGAAGAAACTATGGGCAGTTACAGGGGCACCATAAGCTTATCAACTTGAGGCCACTAAATATTGATTGATTCGGCCTTCAATATATTAGTTGAGATATTTTTTATACGCTATTTCTCTAAATCTAAAACAGTCTCTGGGGCTGGGAAGATAGCTCAGTCAGGAAGTGCTTGATGCAAAGTACAAAGACTTGGAACTTGATCCTTAGACTCTATGTGAAAAGCAGCGTATGCTGGAAAAACAGGATGGGGATTCCTGGGGCTTGCTGGCTAGCCAGCGAGCTTCTGATTCGGTGAGAGATCCTGCCTCAACAAATAAGGTGGGGAGTGATAGAGGAAGACTCCAGATGTATAAGCACACATGTGTACACACACAGACACACACAGACACACACACACACACACACACACACACACACACACACACACACACTACCACCCTTCAACCATATGCTAGCCTGCTGCAGAGCTGTTCTAAGACCCTGTTAGAGATTATGAGCTTATTACAAGTAGCTCATTTTTAACTAAAAATTCATGTACGTGTTTGTGTGTGTGTGTGTGTGTGTTGTGTGTGTTCACCTTGGTGTACATGTAGAGATCTGTTAAAATAAACTTTCGGGCGCTTAACCAGAGTCCATCGTTAAAATTTCCAGTGTTCTTTATTAATCACAATCCGTGTCAAATCTCAGGGAATTCTATACCCAGGCAGGAGGCAGAGAGCTCACTCCAAGGCTTCCTCACCCCATGCTCTCCTCTTGGTTCTCCTCCTGCTCGCTAGCTTCTTGTTCTGTCTCTCCTGTCTGTTCTTTCTGCCCTTGCCCTAGTTCTTTTTTATTCCAAATCCTCTCTGTCTCCACTCAGCCCTCCAATATACGAATAAATGGAGCCTAACCTTCATCTGCCTTAAGGCAAAGGACTGTCCTATTCATGTGGAGAGCTGGATAGCCACTCCTTTGTTTACTGGTAGGAAGTGAGTCCTTCACAGTGCTACAAGGACAGCTTACTGGAACATAATCCGTAACTAAAATCTCCCACAACAGAGATCAAAGAACAACTTTCTGAAGTCAGTCCTCTGGGGTTACATGGATCATCAGGATTGGTATTAAGGTCCTTTACCTGTGTTCCCATCCATCCTACAGGCCCAAAGACATGGTGAACTGTATAACAAGTATTCTCACAGGCAGGACAGAGAATGAGCAATGTTAACATTCTGCTATATTTATTTAAAGTCTTTCCTTATTTTAAAATAAATTAAAACCCAACAGAGTAGATGCAGCCTCCTCTTGGTGCTTGATCTTGCCTGTCGTACTTGCCAGCATTTTGGGGGTGTTTGTATTTAGTTGCGTGCTAATATTTCCATGCGTGATAGTTCACATGTGTTATTTTCTGCTTGTTCAGATTTTCATGTGTTTGCTTTCACCTCACTTTCATGGTAAGCATTCCAAACACAAGAACATGCTCCCCATTCGTCATCCCCGTGGCTAGCCTTTCTGGAACACAGCAGGGGCTCCAGAAATGGTCGCTACTTACAGTGTTATCCTGTTTCATCCTAATTAAGCCTTTCTCATTACGGTCGAATTGGGTAATGATAGACAGTTCCTATACTTAGTGTAGGAATGGAATTTAAATTATATAATGATTGGTTTTGGAAATAGTATAATCAATTTTTAGATAAATCAGAAAATATTGCTAAGCCTAAAAGAAGAATAAACTTTAGTGCCACATACAAAGATAACCAGCTTTGTGGTCTAAAACCTCACAAAAGTAGGACATGCCGCACCCTCTCTAGTAGCCTGTTTTCGTCCATTTAATTTATAGAGAGCTCCGCATCTGCTGCTCAGACCTTGCTTAAGGAAAATATGCCTTTCTTTGCATGACTCTGGGAGAGGTTATCTTCTGGGGTCAGGAAGGTGACAGTGGTTAGCTGACCTTTTGAGCAGTCCGTGGGAAAGTTTTCCTTTCCATACTATTTAAACATACCTGCAAACCAGTGTCCCAGTTTGCTTCCTACTGCTGTAAGAAGCGCCAAGACCGAAAGAAACAGAGAGAGGAAAGGGTTTATATGGATCACACTTCCACAGTCCTTCATTGAGAGAAGCCAGGATAGGAACTCAAGCAGACACCTAGAGACAGAGACTGAAGCAGAGGCCGCGGGGGAACGCAGCCCACTAGCTTGTTGTTGTCCTGGCTGGCTTTATGGCAGGTTGACACAAGCTAGAGTCACCTGGAAGGAGGGACTCTCCATTGGGAAAATGCCTACCTAAGATCCGGATATAAGGCATTTTGGTAATTAGTGGTTGATGATGGAGGGCCCAGCCCATCGTGAGTGGTGCCGTCCATGAGCTGGTGGTCCTGAGTTCTACAAGAAAGCAGGCCGAGCAAGCCATGGAGAACAAGCCAGTAAGCAGCACCCCTCCACGGCCTCTGCATCAGCTCCAGCCTGTTTGAGTTCCTGTCCTGACTTCCTTCAGCGATGGACTAGAATGTGGAAGTGTGAGCCAAATAAATCCTTTTCTCTCCAACTTGCTTTTGGTCTTGGTGTTTTGTCTTATCAACAGAAACCCTAAGACAGAAATTGGTACCAGGATCATGCGGTATTGCTGTGACAGACCTGACCATGTTGTTTTGGGGAGGATTGTGGAAGGACGTTTGAACTTGGGGCCGTAAAATCCATTGTGTATAAAGCTCGGGGAGTTGTTTTGTGGGCGCTCCGGATATAGGAATGCTGAGAGTAGTGGAGATGCAGAGGCCTGGCTTGTGAAGCTCCAGAGTGAAGCAAGGGCTCTACCAGGGGCATTTTGCGTGAAGACTCTGTGGTGTCTGGTCAGCTGGAGCTGAAGAATCAGCTGTGATAAGCAAGAGACCAGAATCACTAAAGTAAAACCTTTGTGTTCCTGGGACAATGGATGCTGGTCAGCTGGAGTAAACAATCAGCAGTGATTAAGAGGAGACCAGCATCATGGAGGTGAAGTCTTCTGGGAAGTGTTTCCTCAGAGTCAGCTGGGTAGCACTTGCGCTGGCAGCTGAACTTGGTCACATGTAAAAGTCACCCAGGTGATGCTGGTTTTAAAGCACGAAGGGATCATGGAGAGCAGCTGAAGCTTGGCACCGGGGGCGGGAGAGGGGGAGCAGGGAGGCCTCTGGAGAAGCACAGCCTCAGTAGCAGTTGAAGTCCCAGGATCAAAAGGGTCATGGAGCAATATTGGCACTTGGCACCATGAAAAGAGCCTGAGAGGCTGTTGGTGAAAGTGGAGCCCAGCTGCAGGAGATGCCAGCATTGTGGAGATGTCAGTACTGTGGAATGGCCACCGAGAACAGCAACAGAGTGGAGCCAGCCAGGCCCCAGAAGACAAGCTGTGTGTGCTGCAGGGAGCAGAGCTGGAGAAGTGACCCAAACTCCTTGGAGGAGCCTAGAGGATACTGAGTTACTCCCAGATAACTGGACGTTGAGTTTTTTATACTTCTGGAGTTTGGTTTTGCTTTGTTCAGATTGTGACCGTGTCCTGGTTCTTCTCTCTGGAAACAAGAAAGAATCTAACTTATTTTTTATTTTAAGGAGCCCACAGTTGAGAGACTGAATTTTAAAGTAGATTTTAGGTTGTGAAAGAGACTTTGGGTTTTTTAATAGACTGAATTTTAAAGTGTCTGAATTTGTAGAGACCATGAGATTTTTAAGTGTATAAAATGTTTTGTGATGTTGATTTTAATGTGTGATCTGAGGTATAGACAAGAAAGGAAAGGTTATGGCTTAGCAATGATGCATAAATGTGTCAAGTTGACAAGAGATCAATTGTCCTGGCCGGTTTTATGCCAACTTGACACAATCTGGAGTCATCTAAAAGGAAAAAAAAACCCAATTGGGAAACTGCCTCCAAAAATCCAGATGTAAAGAATTTTATTAATTATTGATGAGGGCGGGCCCAACCCATTGTGGGTAGTTTCCCTGGGCTAGTGGTCCTGGGTTCTACAAGAAAGCAGGCTGAGCAAGCCATAGGGAGTAAACCAGTAAGCAGCACCCCTCCATGGCCTCTGTATCAGTTCCTGCCTCTAGGTTCCTGCCCTATTTGAGTTCCTGCCCTGACTTCCTTCAGCGATGGACTACAATGTGGAAGTGTGAGCCAAGTAAACCTCTTCCTCCCTAACTTGCTTTTGGTCATGGTGTTTCGTCTCAGCAACAGAAACCCTAACTAAGACACTTGCTCTCCATGGCTTGCTCACCCTGCTTTCTTCTATAACCCCAAACCACCTGCCCAGAAATGGCACCACCCAAAGTGGGCTGGGCCCTCCCACATCAATCCACTACTCAAGAACATGCCCCACAGATTCTGTTACAGGCCAATCAGATGGAGATATTTTCTGAGCTGAGCTTCCCTGTTCCCAAATGACCCTAGATTCTGTCAAGTTGACAAAAAACTAACCATCACGACCAGTTAGTTGGCAAAACTCAGGTGGAAATGACTTCCTGGTCTATAGGTAGTTTGGTAAGGGCTTTTAGAAATAAGAGCTTGTAAAGTCAGTCCTGGGCAGGGACCTTGTCCACATTTTAGCCTTGGGATCTTGGGCATGTGACTAAACCTCTCTGGGATCCATCTTCTGTCTTTTGTAACGGAAGATACCGAGACCCTCTGCATGCGTAGCGCCTGTTCCTAATAAGTGCTCAGCAAATGTCCCCCTTCTGAGTAAACCACACCCACAAGCTAACAAACAAAGATCATCATCATCACCGCAATAAACATGTACACGTGTAACTGTAGACTCGGACCACAGTGGATTGCTGCTCTTTTCGGAATGACCTGGCAACTAGATGGACATTCTTCTACCTCGGCTTCAGGAGCGGTCATGTCACCTGTATCTGTTTCTTTTCTGGGCTAGCTCTCTCTGCTGTGGAGATTGGAGAGGGTGAAAAGCACCGACAGCCATTCAGCAAAGCATGAATGGAGCACTTCATGTATGCAGTTATCCATTAGTAGGGCCCCAAGAGCACTCAGACCAGAAGTGGCTGGAAGCTGGGTCAGCAGGCTTGTGGCTAGTGAGCACAGCCACAAGGCAGGAGATGGTAGGCACTGGAGTGAGCAGATCAAAGGGTCCCAGCTCTCTAAAGGTTTATAGCTGGGTGTTCATCACTGCTACACCGAAGAGAGTACGTCTTTCTTAGGTCTTTATTGTGAGTGTGCTTTAATTTTTTTCCCTTGTGAATGAGCAGATCTGTGGGAAGCCAGTCATTTATCCTCCTTGATTGACAGCTGATATTCTGTTCCCTTGAGCAGGGAGCAGTCAGCCAAGCAGCTCCTCTTCAGGTGACTGACTGACTGGGTTGTCATATGGCAGCCTGGTGGCTTTGAATACTTAATGGACACCTTGAAGAAATTTCACACTGCTACAAGCAATGCTTGCAACCGTGGCTGTGGCCGTGGCTGTTCAGGAAGCCCTGTTCCAGTTACAGCTGCCTCCAGTCTATGTCAGTCTGAGTGTGGGAATACAGCCGGGCTGTTTCCTATACTTTTTGTGTCAGCTAGGGGGTCTTCTGTGTCCCGACTGCTTGTGTGGCGCCATTGGTTCCAATAAAAGATTTCTAGGTGGTCTTTTTTTGCTTCCTTGTGGTCTTTGTCCTGGGTAGCACAGGCTTAATCGATAACATGAGGAGTGGGTGGTGTTGTTGGTGGCAATGGCCTTGGCTGTGGCGGTGATGGTAGTTGTAGCAGCAAGAGCATGGCTGAAGAATTCCAGAATTCCAGCGGTGAAGGTTTAGAGTCAGTGAGAGAAGACGGAGAAGCAAGCAGAAGACTTTGCAGCAGACTTTGGGCTCCAGATATTGGAAGATTTCAGAGAACTTCCAAGGCCCAATGACAAGGGTCCTGACACACAAGGCTTGAAAACTTTACAGGTGCTGTTGAGGGCCAAGGATTCCAGCACCCAAAACCACGGAGCTGCGGCACTGGGTGCTGTTTCTGCTAGCTGCTGTTACCCGAGAGATGCTCCTTGCCAAGTGGATGCTGGTACTCAAGACCCAGAGCAGGAAGCCTACAACTGGAGTATCTAGGACCTTTAGCTTCTGTCTTCTAGACCCTGGAGCCACAGACCTCTAGTTCTCAAGGCTTAAGAGATTTTTTTTTGAGCTATAAAGCTATAAACCTCTGAGCCCATCAGTGCAGGCTCCTAAGCCTTTGGTGCTCAAGGGCCCAGGGCTACCACTTCTGAAAAGCTATTCTTTGTTTTCTGGTGATTTCCATCTGAGTAGAGCAGAACTACCTCAGGTAGCTGACTGGTACCAGGAGCAGATAGCCCATCACCATGATACCTTCTCTCCAGGACTCCAGAGACATCCTAGACCCTTTATTCATTTGAAATATGGGGACAGAGACCACAAGAAGAGCAGAGGGCACTGACTGAGCATCACATAACTAGAGGGTATGGATGGGACAGCCTCAAAACCATCTGCTGCCCGCATCCCTTTAACTAGAGGTTATTTATTAATAATTTTATTATTTCTGCCCCCCAGATTTTTCATCTGTCTTTCTTCTACCTACCTAGAGCTCCATTTCCTCTTCCTTCTTAGTTCTCTTCTGACTTTGAAGTTCAAGCTTTCCTCACCTGAAGTGGTCACTAACAGATTCCTCATATTTAAGGGCCAGGCAGTCACCACAGACTCTAATCATTGTTGTATAGCAGTGGTTCCCAGTAGAGGTGATTTTTACCCCCAGGAGCCATTGGACATCTGGAGACATTTTGATGATCCTAACAGGAGAGTTGAAGGCCAAAGGCAGCTGACAGAGACTTGGGGACATCACTCAACATCCTACACAGCACAGGACCATCCCACAATGAAGGGCTCTCCAGCCCCAGGCATCCACAGTAGCAGCTGAGGGAAACTTGTCCCAAGGTACTTAGGAGTGCACCACCCTTTCTTCTTAGCCATTTTTTAAAGCTGGCCAGTGTCCACTCCTGAGAGCCTCACTCATTATTAGACCAGAGATCCAGGTTGGGCAGTACTGCACAAGGATTCTAGATGCACCCAGTCAGGCCCTTCAGGACACTGGCTACTGTGGGTACAGTATCCCCTCCATGAGCCAGCTTCCCCTGGAGCAAGTCTGCTGCTGTCCATGGGGTTTGTGGGAAGGGGACCTGTGTGTGCGAGGGTTTGTGTGTACATAACATAACTTCTCCCTATAAAAACGCAAACCGGCCCTCGTGCTTTGGGTACCATCTCTCATGCCTATCTAAAGTGGCCCTGCTCCCCTCTCCATTCCTGATCTTTCTGGAGTTGTGTCCTGAGAATAGATCTTCTTCTTGTAGGCCGCCAGGATGCTGCTCTCCCTGGCATGAGTCGTTACCCATCGGCTTGCTGTCTTTCAGTATTGTTCCTGGTCTCTTCTGTTACCTCCTCTCCATGCTCACATTCCAACCCATTGCTTTGCTGCCATCACCATCAGGTTTGGGGAGGGAGTGGATAAAACTGTGCAAAGCCAATCATCTTAAACCACAAGTGGGATCCTCATACGGTGGATTAAAATCTTCAGAGTTGTGTCTGGCACAGTACTGGCGATAGGATTCTTTTCATTTAAGTCTCTAGAAACAGGAATTGGGGGAGAGCACCACATAGGAGGGAGAGGAGCCCGTGACTTTAGTCCCAGCGAGCATAGTTTCTGGCTATAAAATATGTGCTTCAGCCCTGTGATAAAGATGAAGTGAGGGAAGGGTGCAAGACTGTAAAGATGCAGCAGAGGGCTATGGCTTACCCATCCTCATCATTGGTATTATCACTGCCTTCAAGTGCATAATCAAAGAGTTGTGTCACATGGGTACAATGACAGAATGTGGTTCTCTTTTTAAATAGCACTTTCATTAATAGTTTGAATTTCATACATTTGCATCTCAACAACATCCTCTTTCTGTTCCTCCCTGCTCCCCCATTCTACCCGTGTCCTCAAAATGAAACAAACAAGCAAACAGAAAGCAAAGCAAAACAAAACAAAATAAAAGAAACTTGAGTCTAGCCTGTGTGGCTGGAGCATGGATCACAGGCTTCACCATGGATCCCGGTGGCAGCAGATTTCTCCAATGATGGACATTCACCTGACCCACACTAGCCTGAGACCAAGCACAATGAAGCTCGACCCAAAGTTGGACCCAACTGCTCAAGCCCATAGCACACAGATACCTAACAGGCACTCTGATATTCTGCAAGCACCAGGGCATCCTGCAGGCCCTCAGATATCCTGCAGGCACCCATATATTCCAGAGCCACCAGGGCCTCCTGAAGGCACCAAGACATCTTCCAGGCTCCAGGAAATCCTGCAGATACATAGGCATCACACAGGCACTGGGACAACCCACAGACTCCCAGACATCTCACAGGTACCCAGACATCCTGCAGGTACAAGGACATGCAGGTACAAGACTCAGGCACTGGACCAACCCACAGGCACCTGGACATCACACAGGCACCTGGTCATCTGGCAGTCACCAGAACCTCCCACAGATACCTAGACATTCTGCAGATACCCAGGTATCCCACAGGAACCCAGACATCCTGAAGGCACTAAGGACTCCTGAAGGCAAAAGGGCTTCCTATGGGCACCAGGGCATCCCACAGGTGCCTGGACTTCCTGTGGAGTTCCTCCAGGTCCCAGGACCTCCCCCAGGTTCCAGAGAATCCTACCGACACCCAGGCATCATGCAGGCACTGGGCCAACCTGCAGACATCCAGACATCTCACAGGTACCCAGATATCCTGCAAGTACCCAGCCTTCCCTCAGGTACCCAACCCTCTGTCAGGTACCCGGACATCACATAGGCATCTGGTCATCCAGCAGTCATTCAGACCTCCTGCAGGCACCAGGACCTTCTGTGGGCACCAGGACATCCCATAGGTGCCCAGACTTCCCACAGGCACCAGGACTTCCCTAAGGTACCAGGACATCCCCCAGGCTCCAGGGAATCCTGTAAATGCCTGGGCATCATGTAGGCACTGGGCCAACCCTCAGATATCTGGACAACCCACAGGCCCCTGGATATCCTACAGATGTCCAGACAGCATGCAGGAACTGGACCAACCCACAGACACCCAGACATCTCAGGAGCACCTGGATATCCCACAGATACCCTGATATCCTGAAGGCACCAGGACCCTCATGGGCACCAGAGTACCCCACAGGTACTAGGACTTTCCACAGGAACCAAGACATTCTGCATATGCCCAGGCTTCACAGAGTCACTCAGCTACCCTACAGATACCTGTATACCACATGGGCCCCCAGCCCTCCCACAGATAGGTACCCACCTACCTGACCATTGTTCAAGCACCTGACCATCTCCCAGACACCCGGACCTCCTGAAAGCACCAGGACATTCCACAGGGATGTGGTCATCTGCAGGCACCAGACATCTCACAGACACCAGGGCCTCTCATAGGCAGCAGGGCCTCCTTCAGATGCTCAGGCATCACATAGGCACTAGGCCAATCTGTAGACATCCAGACATCCCATTGGCATCTGAACATCCCACAGGCACATGGACCTCACACAGACACCCAGCTATCCCTCAGGCATCTGGACATCATGCAAGCTCCTAGTCATCCCACAGGCACCAGGACCTCCTATTGTCACCTGGGCCTCCCACATGCTCCTGACCCTTCTACAGGGACCCAGCTATCCTACAGGGATCTGGTCCTCCCACAGGCACGTGGAAATCCAACAGGCACCCAGATTTCATGAAGGCCTCTAGACTCCAGGCAAGTACCTAAACTTCATGTAGGCACCAAACAGTCCACCAGAACAAGTGCCCCATGGAGCCAGGCTCAAGCTTCCAGTGAACTCTGATGATGTCAGCAATGCAGACAGATCTCTAATCGTCCTGGTCCACAGGGGCATTTTGAATATTCTAAGATCCTTCTCAAAAAGAGGAGACTCAGCCCCTAGTATGGACATCTTGTTGTTACTCAGGATCAGGGTGATCCTGAGGTTTGGCAGCACATTCGGGGTCAGGACTTACTTGAGCTCTGATAGTTGCACACACATTCCTTGTCACCATCTGTCCTGCTGCCTTGATCTTTGTGGTTGGAGCCCTTGGGTGGTATCACAACCCATGCTCTCCCCGACCGTATCAGTCACGTCCACAAGAGTAGCAGAACTGGCCTGATAGTTGGTGAAGAAGCCAGGAGGGTTTATTGGTAACCAGAGGACGGGTCTCTTGTATGGATACTCAGTCCAGGAGCTGAGACACTCTTCAGCTAGGCTTTCCTGTCATTGCTCATGGTCAGTGATTTTGTGGTGTGGTAGCTAGTTTGGGAGCGGGATCTGCTCAGCTCCAAGCTGCTGCTTCCCACCCTGTCCTCATCAATTGGTCTTCGTGCCTGCGGGCCATGGTGGCGCTTCATCAGTGCTTTCTCCCACCAATCAGGGAGAGCAATACGAGTGGCAGCTGCAGCCACGGAAGTGGCAGAACTGGCCTGGAGGCAGTGGAGAGGCCAGGATGGTCTGGTGGCAGCTGGAGGACTCATCCATTGTCTGCCCTGGGTGCACACCCATGCCTGTCCCCGCCTCCAGCTATGCGTCTCCTAGTCTCCTAGTAGCACTTGCTGCCGTTCCCCTGTCTGTCCGATCCTAGGTCTGCCTCTCTTCGAAGTGTGTGTGCTTCGTTCTTGGAGTGGCAGCTCCAGCTTGGTGGGTTGTGACTGTGTGGTGTCAGCATCCAGGCATGCCACACACCCGTCCCTCTTAGAGACGCCTAGCTCCCTAGTCCTCCATATTGTTCATGATTGTGTCTTCAGTTCAGTGTCCTCTGTGGAGGCAGAGCCTGTGGGCTTGCTCCAGTATCCTTCCTCTCCACTTGCAGTCAGCTGACCTTTCCAGATGTGTTATTGACCTGCATCTTTCCAACTACTTTTAATTTACTAAGTTCTTCCTACCTGACTAGGCACCAGTGTAGTTCTCCCGGTCCATGAATATGTGAGCAGCCGGGGGTGACCTGAGCAGGGGCGATAGGCAATAGACAGTGGCCAAAGCCCTCTTAGATTTTGCTTACTGCTCACTGCCATCTTGAGTTCTGTCCAAGACTCTGATCCTCCATCCCAGACTCCCCCCACAGCCTTCCTCCTCTGTGTCTCAGGCTGCACCCGTGGACTGAGTGGAGGCCCTGGCCTGTAGGTAGTTATGGTGACTGGCAGGCCCACCCCCACATCCCTCTGTTGTGGTTTCTTCCTTGCTTCCCCATTCCCGACTCTCCTCCCAGCTCCATGCCATGGTCGGGACCTGAGGGCTAGTGGACTGAATCTGTGAGCCAAACCGGTGGGCAGAATGGGAGCCCCTGAGTTGCAGGCAGCGATGGGGCACCACAGGCCTGCGCTGTGGAGGTGCAGCTTCAACATACTCTGCTCCCCAGTTGCCTCTTCCACACCACGGCCAAAAACGCCATCCCATTCCGCCATGCAGGTCTGTCATGCCTGCCGCTGTGTCTTTCTGACCACTCTGAATTTTCATCGTTCTCCTTGCTGGACCAGGCTCTAATGTAGCATCTCCAGTTCCATGAACAGATGAGGGGCTGTGGGTGTCTTGAGTGGGGGCAATGGGGCAGCTCCTGGAGCCCTGACAGACTGCTCGCTGCCCCGCCACTATCTTGAATCTCCAGAGCGTGGCTCTTAGACAGACCTAACCCAGCATGTGAGTGTATATCGATCGACTGCCTCATTTTCTTGCCAGAGGTTTCCAGTTTGATTGGCAGAAGGGCGACCAGCAGGCCAATTGGACTGGACTCTTTAATGAGATCAACAGCTCAAGAGAGCAGAACAGCACTGACTTCAACACCAGGTACAGACCCCGGTGAATGGTGGGGGAAGGGGAAGCCCAGCAGGAGGAGACTATGTGGTCCCCATTGCCCAACCCTAGAGCTGCCTCCTGGAGGAGAACACTGGTCTTCCCTTTCACAGCTCAATGCATTTTGGGTCCTTCCTGTCTCCTCTACTTGGCAGGGTGAGGTGGGAACTCTGGGTCTCAGCCTCCAGTACTAAGTGGGAACAAGAGCTGTGTCTGTGCAGCAGAGACTTCAGACTGGAGTCGGCAGGTGCTTGTGTGTGAGCGGGTGTGGTGGCATCAGGGAGTGGGTGTTCCCTGTTTCTTTGAGATTCACTGCTCAGATCTAGAGGTTGTCCATGGCAGAGCCGCTCCCTTCCATCTCCTGGTCATTTCCTCCAGATCTGTTGCGACATTTAAAGCTGTAGTCAGTAACTAAAGACATTCTGCCTACATGGGGAGGAGCTCGGCGATGTTTGTTGAATGGTTAGAGGTAGAGTAGTCTTAGGTGAGCACATTTTTAATTTTTGCAAGGAGGAATTGTATGGACAAGGCTGGGTGTTCTCTCTGTTTAGAGTTGTGCGTGGCAGGAACCTGCCAGGTAACAGTTTCCAGGAACTGATTAAGCTGTTTGGTCCTTTGCTTGTTTCAGTTTCTAAGTATGGAGTAATTAGATCTGCTTCCCTGGGAATAATTCCTCAGCTCTCCTTGCAGTTAATCTGAACCCTAAAGGTTGACTCAACCTTGGAGAGAAGAAGCGACGTTCTTTGCAGTGTCCTAAGCTAGCCTGCTTTTGTCAAAACTTTGGCTGCAGTGTCAGGAACCAAGTGGCGTATGTCCACAGAGCAACCTGGGTGTGTGGGATGGCCATGCACTGTGATCAGGCTTCAAGAATCTGGTGCTTGCCTCTTGGGACCTGAGTTCTTTCTTTACATGGGCAGGGGGAGCATGGCCAGCCTAGCGTGCGCTGAAGTTGTCTTTTAGATATTTAACTGCCCATGTTGGCTGGTAGTTTATCATGTCCTGCCTATCCAGATGTGAGGTGGTCTAGGTAAGCGAGCAGGTACCTGTTTCCCCAGGGAGCTTCTTGGGAGGGATAGATACTTGAAAGGCCTTGGGTAGAAAACACTGGAGTAGGGTGGACAGGCCCCAAGGAGGCTCTTTCTGGCTAGATGTTGTCAGTCAATGGCTGAAGCATTGGATAGTGGATAAATTTGATCATCACTGTGACTCATACCTGATAGGAAGAACTTAAGGGAGGAAAGCTTCATTCATTCAGAGGTGTCAGTTCATTATGGTGGGTAGAGTTTGGCAGAGCAGTAGCAGGAGAGAGCCAGAGCAAGATGTGGCTCTCCAGGACACGCCCTTGGTGGCATATTTCCTCTACGAGGTCCCACCTGCCGCAGTTCTACCACCCACTAATAGTCTGTCCGAAATCTGAGTCCACGGGAAGATGAGACCACTCACTGGGTCAGTGCCCTGGAGATCTTATCTCTGGAAATGCCCTCACAGACACACCCAGGGCTGTGCCTGGTACTCTTGTGAGTGCTTCTCAACCCAATAAAGTCGGCAATCAAGACTGACCACTCATGAAAATGCACGCACAGTAAATCTCACCAAGAACCCATGGCTGGGGAGCTCATAGGCACCAGGGATGGACTTCCAACTGTTGCTTTGGTGAGTGGAAATAGCATCAAATTGCCATCTAACAACGTGCATCTTCATGTACAGAGAAGGGCAGCTTGTAACCCTCTCCAGAGAAGCTTCTTTGTGCAGTGAGTGGTGGTTAGTACAGAAATTCACAACTGTTAAAAACGCAGAGAATATGTGTCTGTGGAGTGCTCAGTCATAAATGAGGTATCACACGCTCACTCCTCCGAGACCATCAAAGAAGACAGGGTGGAAGGATTGTAGGAGTCAGAGCTTAGGGAAGACTGGGGTGAAGCAATGTCTCTTGGAATTGCAGGACTGCTGTGCACGTGAGCTTACAGCAGCTATGGTTGGTTGCCTGCACAAGAAAAACCTGGATGGGGCCAAGCCAGTCAACATCCCAACACAGAGGGGGAGGGGCTCATGAGATCCTACCTCTAGCTGAGGAGCTGTTGGCAGCTGACTTCTCTGGGAAAGTCAGTTTTCCTTAGGAGAGTGGAGCCTGCAGGTCTACTCCCCGGTGGATGGTGCTTACTACCCGTCACTATTATGACCCAGTAGATTATAAAGCTTCAAAGGCTGTGAAGTGAGATGGGGGTGGGTAGGAGGTGGACTTGGGAGGAACGAGGAGTGAGCATGCTCAGAATGTATTATATGCATGCATGGAAATCTCAGAGAATTCATAAAAGAACCACCCTGGAAAAGCAAAGATTCACCATTTACTTTACATTAACTATTTACATTACAAAGATTAACCACGGCATCCCAGGGGCCCGCAGTTCCTGCTGTGCTTACACAGGGAGACTGATCCCAAGAGGCCAGCATCGGAACCTTGAGGCCTGACCGTGGTGTGTAGCCATGCCACCCCATTCAGACCACTCTGCCTACCTCAGAACACTTGGCTTCTGACGCTGTCATCTCATCTTTTCTTTCTCAAAGCTCTGAACAAAAGCATGGGGTAGGTCCCCAAATTTCCCAGCTGTCAGCATCTTCTCTTTCCTTGTCCTCAGTGCTGTTCCTCTCTGCTCCTTCCACCCTTCTGTCTCTCCCCCCTCCCCTTCCACTTCCCTTCCCCCCTTCTCCTTCCCTCCCCTCATATGAAACCTCTGCCTTTCTCTGTTTTCCTGTCACCTTTCTTGGTTCCATTTCTTCCCCCTTTCCTTTCTCATCTCCCTTGCTCTTTAACTTTCTCTCTTCATCT
This sequence comes from Cricetomys ansorgei, assembly GCA_026225945.1. Lineage (NCBI taxonomy): Eukaryota > Metazoa > Chordata > Mammalia > Rodentia > Nesomyidae > Cricetomys > Cricetomys ansorgei. The sequence continues at coordinate 1,200,696 of JAMJFZ010000236.1, read as the reverse complement.
TTATAACTCAGAGCGTCCCTTTCCCATCATCCTCAGGGGTGGAGGGGATGTTAGCTGGTATGAGAATGAGGACCAATATTAACTGGGGCATGTGGGACTCCTCTGGGTGGAGACACTGCGGGAGTCTGTTTACTCTTGGAATTCAGAGGCTCTTTATCCAGCACCCCTCCCCCAAACTGAGTTTCTTTTGGAGAGCTGTGGTTTGACCAGTAACCCCCTCAGTCGCAGAATAAGTGTCATGACCACTGCACCCCCCACCCCACCCCCAGTCCGGTTTCAAAACTCAGCTCTCTTCTTTTCCTAAAAGTAAGTTTGTTTAGAAAGTATAAATCAGTCACACTGCTTGAATTTTCTTTTAATACAAGACTCATGATGCAAAGCTGAAGCCACTTGTAGGGGATGGCTCTCTAGAAAGCTGGTTTCAAGAATAGCTATGAAACGTACATGGTTCATAATAGAATTTCCTTTAGCCAGAGGCTGGGGAGGTGCCTCTGATCTTTCTCAGACAGTAGATGAGGTCTTGTTTTTGAGTTTCTTGCCACACATCTGTGACGTGTGTGCGTGTGCGTATGCGTGTGTGTGTGTGTATCTGTGTGTTGACTGCCCTGCCAATTGGCTGGTGAAGGGGATAGGCACAAAATGGCTTGGACTAAGTCCCACAGCTGCTTCCTTGTGAGGGTCAGAGCAGTGATGCTAATAACCAGGATGCAGGAACTGGAAGGAGCTAGGTTTGACGTCAAACTTGTGCACAGCAGCTGGCCCACTGTTGGCCCCGTGCGTGAGAGGCTGTACACAGTGTGTGTGTTCTCATGTGGGAGGAACAATTAGCATAGTCAGAATCAAGCCGTGTATGGGAGATTTTTCACCTGGATGAGTGAGCAGTTTCTGCCTTGTTCAAAATGGGCAAGACAGCTCCAGGCAGCAGATTTGCAGCCCTCAGAGAGGACTTAACAAGGACAGACATTATATACGTCATCCCAGTTAACAACTTTCTATCTGAGACATAGCGTATCTTTGTGGTATTATTCACCTTCTGAATAATTCAGTGCTTGCCATATTTTACTCTCTATAGTTGTATGGTATGTGGAAGTGTGGTGCAGCTTGTTAGCATCTTACTATTAACAGGGTTGGAAAGGAAGTCAGGAAGAGCCAAATATAACCAAAGGAGAAAGAGGAATACACCAGCAAATGTTTTCTAGACTCTGTTCAAGACGGAACCATCAGGAGAATGCACCAGTCTGAAAAACTCCGAACAATTGTTAACCAGCAAACATTAAATGAGTGTTTAGGCCAAGTAGGAGAGTCTTTGAAGATGGTTCCTGTGTTTAGATTATGGGTTCATGTTTCTGTCTGCTCAGCTAGGCAGTGCTTGTGAGCCCTCGTGTGGTCCTTAGCTCATGGATGCACCTGCTGTATCGTACACCCAGTAGATGATGCCGTCACAGCATAAGAAGATGAGTTCAGTAGGAAATAGAGGTAATGGTAAGAAAGCAAACTCCAGTTCCTCAGTTTCCAGAGCTGCCTTCCAGATTCAACCTTGTCATCCCCTGATGCTGTCTTTAAGGAGTTGTTCCTTCACAGGTTGGAATTATCAAAGATTCTCTCTTGGGAAGAGCAGACGAATGGATGGCCTGAGGGTTCTGGGATCCTAGATAGAAAAGAAGAGACTCAAAGTTGAGGAGGGGTATGTAGGAAGCAGAGGAGTCGGTGAAAATGGGCCATATATGCCTGTGGTAACTGACTGAGAAACCCTCCCAAATAGCCCCGTGCCTGGTGATGGGCATGGTGATTCTGGGAGGTGGGCCATGGCGTTACAGATGGGTCTCTTTTGGCCAGCAGGATGCAGTGTCTCCTCTAGCCTGCCTGACAGTCCAGCAGCTGCTTCTGGGTGGGAGCTGTCTCCTTGGTGGTTGGGTCTTGCAGGATAGGCAACATTGCATTCACTTCCTTATGTCATCTCAGGTGAAGATCACCTCCCCACCCCCACCCCCGGACACAGTGCTGAGGGCAGCTAAGGCAGCAAACACTGCCCCCACTCCTGGGTGCTATCCAGCATCCATGGCTGAGAGACTAGCCTAGAGCTACAGCATAAGGGCTTCACTCAGTGTGACTGTAATCTTGGTCCTGTCTGCCTGCTGATACCCCATCTCCCCCCTCTATCATCTCCTCCTTGGGTCCCTTCTGTAAGACACATCGGTTCTGGAGGCAGCATCTACCACCACACACACACAGATTTTCCTGGAAAGTGCACCTATATACTTCTGAGTTTTCTCAGACACCCCCAATCCTAAAGAGCTCCTCACCATGGAGACTTGAGCTGGTACCTATATATGCATCTTGGGGACCTCTGGACCCTTGAGCTCCAGGTGCAGCCTGACCTAATTGGTGCCTCCTGGCTTCCACACCAACCTTGGCCCTTCTGTCTAACCATTGGCATGGAATGGCCAGAGGAGGAAATGGGAAGTGATCCAAGAAAGACTTCCTGAGGCCTAGAGCAGAGCTGGTCCAATTGCTGCCTCCAAGTTACCTGTGGCTAAACAGGCTTCTCCCTGGCTTAGTGGTTCTAGGCTGGAGAATGGAGACTGGCCTCCACCATAGCAGACAAGAAAGGCCAAAATCAAAGGTACAAAAGAACCAACTGAATGTCGGGGGCCAAGGTTGAGATCTGCCACGTATGTGTCAAGCAAGTCCTGTTCAGTGTGGGAGTGGAATTGTCATAGTTTATGGCTAGAAGGAACTTGACTGAATTCAGTTCTGTACTTTATTGTGTGACTTGTTCACTAATTAGGCACGAAACACGGGGACACAGATGGCAAGTGCACTGGAAGCTTATCATGGAGGTCAGAGGTACTGCCCAGAGTGGGTAGGTCTTGGCTTGGACCTGGAGGGCCCAGCCGATAGCCTGCTGTCACTGGGGTGTGGTTGTATGACAGACATTTGCAGAGCACAGTCTATGAGTCACTGCAGGTAATTTTTACCCCCAAACCTTTGTGATGGACACTATTGCTCCCTCACTTACAGATGAGGAAACTGAGTCGCCTCCTGGTGGCGTGTGGTGGAGGGGCAGCTCGCTTGGGCAGTGCTGACTTTGGAGCCCCAACTCTGGTGGGAGGTGTGAGAGGAATTCTTCTTTCTGGGCCGTGGGCAGATCACCATGGTGGGGCATGCTGCTTACATACTCATCTAGACCGTCCATTTCTGCCCTCGACTGTTGGGCCAGAATACAAGGACACCTGGATTGGACACCGCCTCTCTGCGTGTTTGCTCTGGGTCCTTGGGAAGCTGTGTCGTTACCTCCGTCCATCACAACAGTCTTTAGGGCCACCTACTGCCTCCCCCACCCCTCCCCACTTTGTCTTCTGTTCTTCCTCGCTTTCCAGAAGAGATGTTTCATGACTCTGACCTCTGAGCTTAGCATCTTCCAGGTGGTTATGGAAGATACCTGTCTCCATGTGTACTGGGGGGTTCTGCATTTCAGAACAATCCCTCTTCTAGGGTGGAACTCCGGGTGTAGCAGTTCGACTGAACGCTGGGCAGCAGTCCTCCAACCCTGGCAGCCTGGCCAACCCCGATGATCCTTCAGTTCTGCCTGCTGTGAGATACACCTGCCCCTCACGACAATTTGGGGCGCAGGCTGGCTTAGTGTGCACTTTCTGGGGAATTTTCAGTCCTTTAGAAAAGTAAGGGGGCACAAAAGAGAGAGAGAACTCTTGGGCTCCATCCAAATGAGAAGAATTTGGAGAGTCGGCTTTGGCAGAATGTGCTTGGCTGGGTGCTGGGGAAATACACAAGCAAAAAAATATGGTGTCTCCCGCACTTTCTTCCCACGCACCTGATGTAGGCCTCCCATATCTGACAGTGTCAGGCTTCAGGGAGTCGAGGCTGTCGGTAGAACCAGTGGCTGTGCCAGAAGCTCCTTAGATGGTATTGCTTTATGGGTTCCAACCTTGGAGATTTGGAGACCATAAATGAATCTCAGTCGAGCCTCCTAGGCTTACATGACTTCTATGCTCATGAGGTCACTTACACAAACTTTCTGTGCCTCAGTGTTTGCTCCTGTAAACTGGGGGCATTCATTCAACTGTTCAGTTGATACACAGGAGGTCACCTGCTCCGAAACAGGCCAAGGGCTCCAAGGTTAAAACGCCTTACACAGGTGAGGTCATCATAGCTTGCTCGGCATTGCTGAGCCCTCCTGAATAAACGTTCCTGGCAGGGCCTGACCCCAGCTTTGCCCCTGACCCAGGGCATTGTCTTGGAGAGGTTGCACCCCATATTTGGGGATTGTCTCCTTAAAACTGAAGAAAAGCCCAAGTGAACTCTCTAGCTCTACTGGTTTTCGGTTGACTTCAAAAATTTGGAGGTCACGGCTCTGCGGCAGCCGACGCCTCTGCTGGGTGGGTCGTGTCGGTATTGGTTGTCTAGGTTACTCTTCAGGGACTTGAATACTGCTTTTGTCAAAGCCACCAGTTCTCCACTGCAGCCCCAACAGGTGCCCAATGGGTGACCCCTTGATGTCAGAAAGCCAAAGCTCCACCCACAGAACATGGCAAACCACAATTTCCTAAACATTCCTCCGGTGAAGGCCCAAGAAGCCAGACTACGCATGCGCAGGTCACTGTTCATTCTCCCCAATCACCTCTCGCCACACCTGAGACCACCCTGTTTCTTTATCCCACGAATATCCCCAAACCTACCCTTGGGGGAGCAAGCTTCACACTTGTTCCCCATCTTCACACTTTTCGTTGTGAACAAACTGTTATAAAACTCGCACTTTCAGTGATTATTCGATTCTGTATCGGGCAAACTGGGGCTGGCTCAGGAAGCGGCTCCCAGGCGCCCTGTTTCACCACCACCACCACCCACTCTGCCTCTCTCCTCCCTCACGGTTCTGCACTTCTTGGCTGCTCCACTGTCTCTGAGGACTCCACACCAGGATTTGGCAAAGGTAGGAGGGAGCAAGGATGGAAGAAACGGAAAAACAGGGAGAAAGGGAGACTGAGTTGAGCCAGAAAGCCAATATCTACTTGAAAATCAACCCCCAAAACTAAAAGTTGTAATTTCACCTAGACGCTCCAAGTGGTTTTGATTATCCTGCAACCTAATTTGATGGACACCAAGACTGTCATTAGATAGTGTGGTGGTTTAAATGACAATGGCCCTGTAGGCTCACAGGGAGTGGCACTATTTGGAGGTGCCACCACGTCGGAGGAAGTGCATCACTGGGGGAGGGCTTTGAGGTTTCAGAAGCTCAAGCTAGCGCCAGTGGCTCACTCTCTTCCCACTGCCTGCTGATCCTGCACCATGTCTGCCTGCCTGCCTGCCTGCCACCATGCTTCCTTCCAAGACGAGGATGGACTAAACCTCTGGACTGTAAGCCAGCCCCAGTTAAATGTTTTCCTTTATAAGAGTTACTGTGGTCATGGTGTCTCTTCAAAGCAATAAAACCCTAGCTAAGACAGACAGTAAATGACAGGGCTCACAAAGCTGACTAGAGGCCATCCACCATCAAGGGCCTCCTTGTTAGAAGTGCTTTGTCACACCAAGTGTATATCCCTGGTGTTCAGCTGGGATCTTGGGATTGCTTTTCAGTACTTCACAGAACACTTAGTGTCCATCCTTCCTCCAGCTGCCCCTGATATGTTGGAACACATCACGGTTTCTCTTCTCTTCTCCCCTGCCCTGGGACTCAGTCTTCTACACTGCCCCCTCCTACTTCTCATCGAGACTTCACGGTCACTATCGCCAACACCTCCTACCTCCAGTCGTGCCTCAGTTGTGTCCATGAAGTGTTACCTGATATTGTCAAGGTCACTGGTGACCTCTGAGGGGCCAGAGAAGTGGTACCTTCCCTCCTTCCTTGACCCATTAGCACTGGGTGGAGCAGCCCCTTGTGTCCTGTCAAGGCTCTTGGTCCCTGGGCTCCACATCTTGGTTTTCCATTTTCTTGCATACCTTTCTTCTCAGTCTGTTCTGCCACCACCCAAACAATAGGACTGACCTCAGGCCTGTCTCTCTTTTTAAATTTGGTTCTGCTCTCTCTCTATATGTATAAGAACTCATAGAGTCTCTTTGTCCTTTGACTCCGAAGCATGTGTTTTGCCCTCTGCTTGTATATCCCACTGTGTCTGACTCTTATCTTTTAGTTCCCTTTGATGACTGAAGGTCACAGCAAACATTCCATGGCCATTCGCCTTGCCATTCCCACCTAAACCCGTCCCCTCGTGCCAATTAATGACTCTAGTATGCAACTCTTTCAGAAGAGGAAGGGCCAGCAGTTACTGTAGATTTTGCTTTTGCAAATGCTGAATCTTGCCATCAGCACCTCCTGCAGGTTTCATCTCTGCTTGGTTTGTCTCCGCTGCCCCTCGCTCGCAGCCTCGTGGGGTACCGTGCACTACCTCCTTACACTGCAGAGCTTCTTCTCCTCTCAGAACCCCCTTGACAGCCAAGGGTTTTTTTTGTTTTTTTTTAAATCAGATTATGTTGTCCCCTGTTTAAATGCCCTTCAAGCTCCTGTCCTGCAAGGATGACCTAGCCTTTCTGATGCTACCACCCTGTCCCAGCTACCCTGGCTGCTGCTATGCCTGCAGCTGGCCAGCCCTTGCTGTGTATTACTGGTTGCACATCCACCTAGGGCTGCATCCTCCCCCTGTTCACTGTCTGGGGAGCCCTTCACTGACCCACTATTCTCAGATTCCCTCCAGTCTCCTGCCTGCTTTGCGTTCGTAGCATGTATCCTAAATTGCCACGATACTGAGAAGCTCTGTGAGGGAGGGGACTTGGCCTGGCTAGTTGCTCACTGTGGAGAAATAGCCTGCCACACAGTGCAGGCCCAGCAAACCTCTACATAGGGCCACAGGCAGGCCATGAGGAATCACCTGTACGTCACCGTCTGGGGCAGGTGGGGATATGCCCAGGGGATGTTGTCACAAAGAAGGGGGGCATGAAGGTAGCCTGGGGATGCTGACCAGGTAGACCTCTGATGGAAGTAACTAGGGAGATATATAGGAGGAGAGCAGCCCAGAGTCAGATACTAGTTTGTGCTGGAGTGGAGACAGGGCCACCATGGAGGCAGAAGTTTGGAGAGAGATAAAGAAGGGAGTGACTTGGATGCAGCTCTGGGCTTAGCACTAGGGGATAGTGACCAAAGCCCAGTGGGATCAGTGAGCTCAGCCAGTGCTGGTGGACATGCTGAGCAGCCAGGGCTAAGCTGGACCTTACTAGGTATGCTTTCAGAGTTCCTGGGGATGGCCTAGAAGGATCGGGTGCTGGCCACCCGATCAAGGACCTGCTGCTGGGAAAGGGAGGAGGGAGTCTCTGAGTTTGGTATTGCTCCTGACTAACCCAGACCCTAACCAATGGCAGTAACGAGAGTCCAGGCTTTGGTGGTGTGGTAGAAGAGACTGACCACAGGACTATCTAGAACTCCATTCAAAGCAGCAAGCTTGTAGGCTTTTATTTAATTAGCTTTTTAACTTATTATTTTGCAGTATTAGGAATTAATTAGCTTATTAACTTATTATTTTGCAGTATTAGGAGTTGAATGTACAACTTGGCACATGCTAGGCAACCACTGAACTATATTCACAGCCTTCTTTTATCTTTAATTTTTTTTTTTTAATTTCAAGATAGAATCGTCCTAATTTTCCCAGGGTGTCTTTGAAGAGACTCTGCAGCCCATGCAGGCCTTCAACGTGTGATCCCCCTGCTTCAGCCTCCCCAGTAGCTGGGTTTATAAGTCCGTGCCACCAGGCCCACGTCACCTGGCCTTTAGACCTTTCAGCTCTGGCGATTCTCGGCAAAGGGAAATCATCTCGTGGAGAGCGGATTGAGTCCAAGAGAGCTGTGCAGACACGGAGGGCCCTGCACCGCCCTCTCCTGGCAGTTGCGGCCTTTGGTGACTGGTGGTGGGGAGTCTTGTGTCCCCCTCTACACCCATCTGGGAGACACTTACAGCCCTGCTACTTGTCAGGCTGCAGTTCCCGACTGTTCTGTGCACGTTTGCTGATGGGGTGTGTGCCTGCCCTAGACAGCAGCTGTTCCTGCGCTGGAAATAGCACAGATCGTGCTGAAGGGCTGTTGCCTTTGGGAGAGAAGGGGGCTGCCTACCACCAGAGCCCCCAGGGACACATGGCTGTCAGAGCTGGGAGAAGGAATGCACTGAAGTGGTGAAGACCCTGGGTTCTGGGTGCTCAGAAGCCTGAGGTTTCTTTCTGCTGTAGTTCACTAGCTGGATGACCTTGGGCAAGGGGCCTTGCTGATTACAGCCTGAATTGCAAGTATGAGATGGGAGAAATCGCGCATGCCTCACTGGGCTCGAAGAGAATGAAATGAAGCAGTCGGAGGGTCTAAGACAGGCTGCCTCGCACAGCTGTGCAGGATGGGAGTCAGGTGGGGCTGAAACCCAGCCCACTCTCACTCCAGCAAGCCATGTTGCTGGCATCTGGCTTAATTAATGGGGTCAGAGCGCTTTCTAGTTTGCACAGAGGTGTCACATGGATGATGTTTCTTTAGGGTGGAATCACACTACAGTTCTCTTAGAGTGCCCAGGCATGACAGGACACCCAGGGTCCAGACTGATAGACTGTGGCAGCATCCCTTCCTCCTGCTCTGGCAGGTGGTGAAGTCTACATACTGTTCTTATATGATGCAGGGAACCTCCCTGGGCTTCTGGGTTCTTAGATACTACTAGTGTCTGCAGTGGAGGTGGAGAATGCAATGGCCCCATCTCACACCAACCAGTGATTACCTGGGCCCAGAGTTTTGTCCCCGCCTTGGCCCCCTTGGGAAGAGGATGCAGCTCAGACTGAAGAGGTTCATAAGAAAGGGCTGGTTGGAACAAATGAATGGCCCAATGTGGACTGCAGGTTGTCCATCCCCCACCTGCTGAGAGGCTCCCAAAGCCAGAGCCCTCATGTGGGTGAGAGAAGGAAAGCTACACCTAGCCAACCAGGACCCTCCGGGCCTTCCTTGTCTTCTCCATAGTGGAGGCTGTCACTTGCATACCAGGCAGTTGGAGATGACCAGTCCAGTCCCCACAAGGTCCCTGAGGACACAGGGACAGAAACAGGACAGATGCAGCCTCAAGCCAGTTTCCGATTTGACTGCTTGAAGTCAAATGTTGTTGGAGAGGAGCTGGGCTTTGGACACGGCTCTTAGGCTATTTATATCCGTGGATGCCAGGTGCGGTGCCAAGTCCCTCTCCTTTGAGCTGGGTCAAGAGAGTCTTTCCAGAATGGAAAGGAGAGCTGGTGGCTCCCTTGCTTACAAAGCCTGGGGAGTTTGAGAAGGCAGAGAGCTGCTTTGGTCGGATTCCTCATGCACGAGAGAAGCCAGAGGTGTTTATAGGGAGGTCCATAACTTAAAAGCAAAGAGCATTTATAGCAATTTTCAGTAGTAAAAGAATCATAATGCCATTACAGGAAACAACACAGAAAAGGCATTTTAAGAGCTATCCCCGTCCCATGACTCCGAGAGGTCCCATTCACATCTCATCTCTGGCCATCCCTCCGCCAGACACTGTCACACACGTGTGTAATTCTTTCTGCAGGCCTCAGCTTGTTCCTTGAATCTTGCACCTGTCACTCTCGCATCCCTTTCATAGATTCAGAGAACCCCAGTTTGCCCAGACGCACCCCTCGGGCTTCTTGTCGCAGGCGGAATCTTTGGGTTCCCAGTGTGGCAGTGCTCCTTGGAATTCTGTGTCAACGAATGTGTCATCAGTAGAGACCAGGCTGGAACAGTGTACTCCCAAAAGCAGAGCCCGGCAAGGGTGGGAGAGAGAAGCAGGAATTGTTAATTTCCTTTTCCTGATAGTAAAACTGAGGCTTCAGATACGGCTGTGGAGGAGTTTGCGTGACTTGGCCAAACGTGTTTCAGGGGCTAGGATTTGTGTTCATTGGGAATGGAAAGGTATAAATATACAAATGCCTGTCGTGCTCACTGGTTCCTGGAGACTAGGCAGAATCTGGGCTGCTAAGAAGCCCTAGGGCCAGTTAGGACGCGGCAGCAGCATGGTGGCAGGGTAGACAAGTGGCCCCCAGGGCACACTGGCTGGGCAGTGTCTCCAGTCTCGGAATTGGCCTGCTTCAATAGTCTTCAGGTCTGTGGTGTAGGGGCTATCCAAGGGCGCCTTTATCTGGCCCTAGGGTGGCTAGGGCAAGGGATGATGGGACAGAGCATGGCAGCTGGAGGAGGAAGGGTCTAAGAACAGCTCTGCTTTGGTTGAATGACCCGGCAGAGGCACTCTCGGGGTCTTGTTTGTTTTGATGCCTAAGCTCTCAGGTGTTCTATTGATAGCACGTGCAGATCACGAGCAATCAAACATTTTTTACCTAAAGCCTACACCTGCAGAAAATACAGAACGCTCAGGCAGTCCCTCCCCCAGTGCACAAAGCAACCATTTTAAACACAACTAAAAATAAACTTCTCTATCAGTAGTGCTAAGCAGAGGCAGGGTGACCGAGGACACCTAACACCCAGGCAGGACTTGGCATGGGCCGTAGCCATAGGGAGGCGGAAGGAGGTTTAGTAAGCTCAGCAGAAGGCCGTGCCACTGGAGCAGAGGGTAGAGAAGTGTCTGTTATTCATCCCTGACCCAGCTCTGCTGTCAATCAGCTGAGGGGAGAGAAGCAAGTGTGACACCGCCTGGGTCTCCCTGTGGTGTCTGCTGGCAACACTGCCCTTCAACGGCAGGGCAGAGGGAGTGAGCGCTTCTTACACGTCTGTGTGTTCTGCTTTCCTGGAAATGGTCAACAGCGTTGTGCCTGTTGCTCATAAAGCACCCGATCTGTACAGATTGGAGGCGAGGGCTAGGAGTTACATGGCTACAATGGCTGTCTTGGTGTGTTCACACTACTGAAACAGAACATATAAAGTGGGGTGCTCATAATCAATGGGAATTTATTTCTAGAGATTTGACTGGGAGCCCAAATTGAAAGGGAAGGTCTGCTTGCTGGCCCTACACAGTGCCTTCTCCCTGTATCTTCATGTGGTAGAGGGGACAAAGTGTCTTTCTTAGACCCTTTTAATAAGGATATTTAATAAGGGCTCTACCTTACAAATATAGAGTGAAATAAACAAAGGACTTAACTCCTAACCCCATCACCTCATAACCCCATCATCTTTTTTAGGGAGATTTCAATTTATGAGTTCTGGAGGGCCACGGACACTCAGATTATAGCAGTGGCTAATAAGGGATATGAGCTCAGTTCTGAAAACCTCTTAACCTAAGAACCTCTAGACACATGGCACACGATTGTTTAGAATTGTTCAGTTGCTTCTATGAGTGATGCTGGGGATTCAGAGGAAAGGGGGACCAAACAAAGGCTGGAGGAAAAAAGGAAGGATGGTTGTGTAGAGGAATAGGCCTGTGTGATAGCTAGGAAGGGATCAAATCCAAGGGTCTATATGAAAGAATCACATTCAGAGGCCTGTGTGATCTGGATGGAATGTAGAAAGAACGTTAAGAATGTTGGTATACACCTTTAATCCCAGTTCTCAGAAAGGCAATGGTAGTACACACCTTTAATCCCAGCACTTGGGTGTCAGGAAGCAGAACTCAGGAGTCAGAGTCAGAGAGGAAGTGACAGCTGAGATGAGTCAAAGTAAATGGCAGGCAAAGTGACGCATCAGAGGAAGAGTTAGCAGAGTGAGTCAAAGTGAGGACACACCCAGCTCTCACTATAGAAAACAGGCTCTCAGTTCAGGGAGTCAGGACAAGACAGAGACAATGAAACTGTGGATAAGGCATAGAAGCAGAGAGGCTCACTGAGGCAGTATGGGGCAGTGAGAATTCACAGAGACACAGAAGTAATCTGAAGAGTTTGAGGCAGGGACACAGAGGCAACTCAGCAGAAGTTAGTATCAGACAGGAAGAGTGAGTCAGTTTGAAGCTAAGCAGAGCAGTTCAGTCTGAGGCAGTCAGAGAATCATCCAGTCTGCCAGAGTCAGAAGAGTTCGATCAGAAACAGTAAGCCGACTCAGAAGATCAGTTTGAACCAGTCAGCTTGGAGAAGAGTTTGACCTAGAATAGTGAGTGAGTTAAACCAGAAGAGTCAGAGTTCAGAAGGAGCTAGTCAGAGTGGCTCAGTCAGCAGTAAGTCTTGGGGGTTGATTAGATTGTACGGAGGTTTAAATGTTCTAGATTGTACAGAAGCTGAAGCCTTCCAGATCAGGCTTAAGAGTAGATTGTACAGAGGCCAAAACGCTCCAGGGACCCAGAACTAGGACCAGGGATGGAATTAGCTAAAGAATAAAAAGCCTCTTGCTCAGAATCTACAGCTGCATGGTTGGGTAGAGGAGATGGGAGACTGGCTGGACAGGTGGAAGATGCTGCCTTAGTTCAAACTAGAAGAGAAAAGAGACATAGAGAGAAGTGGCCCAGATGGACGGTAGACAAAGAGGTTTGTCTGCAAATCTCCAGTTCCCTGAAGATTCCAGACTTCTAGTTAACTTGGCAACATTTGTATCTGGAGTTTTTCTTAGCAGCAATCTAGGATCATGATTTCACGCAACCTTTGGTTCCAAAGGCTTAGTGACACCTGCAGGGTCTGCTTGCAAATGAGACTGCTTGTGACAAGACATCAGACCTTATTTTCTGAATTTGACTGGAAAACTACAGGGGTTGGAGCCAAGGTCATGGGCTTATGTGGTATCCCCAAGATGACCCCTTGTTCTTAGTTGCAGACAATAGGGTGCTTGTCAGTTAGTTCAAGGAGAAAGGGGTTTGTTAAGGACACTCCTAGCTCAGAATCTTTGAGAAAAAATCAGAAATGGCTGAGTGGCTGGGTGGTGCTGGTATATGCCTTTAATCCCAGCACTCAGGAGGCAGGAGGATCTCTGTGAGATCGAGGCCAGCCTGGTCTACAGAGTGAGTTTCAGGACAGCCAGAGTCACAACAGAGAAACCCTGTCTCAAAAAAACAAAAAAAGACAGACAGACAGACAAATAGAAAAAGAAATGGCTGAGTGTATTAGTCAGGGTTCTCCAGTGGAACAGAACTGAAAGAATGAATCTGTAGATGATATAAAAGGGGATTTGTTAGAGTGGCTTACAAGCTGTGGTCCAGCTAGTCCAACCATGGCTGCCTACCAACAGACAGTCCAAGAATCCAGTAGTTGTTCAGTCCACAGGGGTGAATGTGTCAGCTGCTCTTCAGTACACACTAGACTCCCAAAGAAATAGGCTCTGATGCCAGTGAAGGAATGGACTACCTGTGAGAGTGAGGGCAAGCAGGCAAAGAAGGAAGCTTCCTTCTTCCACATCCTTTATATAGACCATATCCCAATTAAGGTTACCATGAATAAAAAGCAAGTTGAGGAGGAAATGGTTTATTCAGTTTATACTTCCACCTTGTAGTCCATCACAGAAGGAAGTCAGGGCAGGAATTGGAGCATGGCTAGAACCTGGAGCTAAGGAGCTGATAAAGAGGCCGTGGAGGGGTGCTGCTTACTGGCTTGCTCCTTTCTATGATAGATCTGCGTAAGAGTGATTGATTACTAATAACCACACAACACAGTCAATCCTAGGCTGCCTTGAAATCTGTCCCTACTACTTTCATTCATCCCAAACTCTTCAATTCAGTCTTAGGCAGATTTTTTTTGGACAAGGGCAAAAAGCCACTGTATTCCTCTCCAACATATTACATGGACAGTTTCTAGGGCCCTTAGTGATACGCTTTCCCTTTGAAATCTCTTGAGTCCTGCCATCATAATTTACATCCTTTTCAGCACCACTGTCTTCCCATTCTCCTACTGGGATGGCCCAGTAAGCCCCACTTAAAGTGCTCAAGCACTTTTCTAGTCCCAAGTCCCCAAAGTGTCCGCCTTCTTGCAACAAACAGCACGGTCAGGCCATCACATTGACACCCCACTCCTGATACCAATTCTGTCTTTGTCACTGTTCTATTGCTATGGAGAAACCCCATGACCAGGACAGCTCTTATAAAAGAAAGCATTTAACTGAGCTCAGTCCATTATCATCATGGTGGGGAGCATGGTGGCGTGCAGGTAGGCACTGGGGCAGTTATTTGAGAGTCCCATCCTGATCCATCGGCAGAGAGGGTTTGGGCTTGGCATGGGCTTTTGAAACCTCAAAGCCTACCCCCAGTGACACCCTTCCTCCAACAAGGCCACACCTCCTTTCAAATAGTACCACTTCCTGGTGACTAAGCATTCAAATCTATGAGCCTCTGGGGGCATTCTTATTCACACCACCTCATTCCTCCCCAGTACATTGTGTACAGATTAAAGAGAAGAGGGCCACCAGGAAGTGTAACAGAGCTCAGTCCAGTACTCAAGGAGATAAAAGGTTTAAAGAAAAGCCTGATGCTAAATGGAATAAAAGGAATGGTGACCTCAGAGCAAAACCTCACCAGCTAAGCTTCCAACTTCTGAAAAGAAATTAAAGACGAGCTTAAGCAGTGAAGGAAACCACCGACAACAGGAAGCTGATGTAAATGTAATCGAAGGAAGTGGCCAAGTGCCAGCCCCATCAAACAGCAGAGCCTGGCAGCTTAGGCCACATCTGGCTTTAGCATCAAGGATACAAGAAAGAAATTGTAGAATCTCCCTCTGTTGGACCCCCAAAGGCCCAAACCGGGACGCTGCACCCCCACAGAGACTCACAGAAGGGATATCGATGCAAATAGCAAGAGGCTTTAATGAACCAGCGCGCTGGGGCCACCCTCACATAAGTGAAAATGGCAACCCCGAAGAACAAGCTTCCATCAATTTTATACAGTACAGAGGCAGTATTCCAGATACAGGTTGGGTGGGTACATTCGATAGGTTCACCGTAATGGTGAGCTAGTCCCTTGAACAGGGAGGGTCTGGAAAGTATTTTTTTACTTCCTTGTTCCTGGTGTTGACTGCCAGGAATAGGAAACTTAGGCCTAGTAAAAGCTGACTTACATTCCCTCACATTCTTTCACATTCCTTCACACAGTCATTTGAATCTATTCCCTGGACTCAAGAACAGGGTGGGGGGAAGACCCTTAGCCCGAGGCCATGGGCTGTCTACGTGGGGAAACTCTTTTAGCCCAAGGCCGTCTTGTTTGTCTTACTTCAGTTTTGGGAACTGCTCTGGGTCACACTGCCCCTGCCTTGGGCCTACACAATTTTGGTGCTCTTAGAAGCCTGACTAAAGTTTGGCTGCTTCCTTTCACCTCCATGGCTAAGAAAAGCCACTGAGTGTGTGTCAGAGACATTCCTGCACAGAGACCCAGATACTGTGAAGGTGAAGTCTGGATTGCCTTGGAGACCCCAAGATGTCAGAGAGGGCCAGGGTTGTGGCATGCTTGCCAAGGAGAGCGCAGACTGTGTGTGGAACCAGCCAAGAAAGAGAACTGTGTGGCAGCCAACAGAGCTGGAAGGAGTTGGGGTTCTGAAGAGCGCTTTGATGTCAGACGTGGAGATGCGGAGTTTGGGGTTTGCCCTGCTGGTTTTGGATCTTGCTTTGGTCCAATATTTCCTCACTATGCTCCTTTCCTCCCTTTTGGAATGGAAGCATTTATCCTAGGACATTGTATGGCAGAAGTGTGTGGTTTGATTTTGATTTTACATGGGATGATAGCTAAGAGACTGCCTGGAGTCTCAGAAGAGACTTTGAACTTGGGACTTTTAGACACTGTTGAGGCTGTGGCAGACTATGGGGACTTTTGAAGCTGGACTGAATGCATTTTTGCATTATGAAATGGCTATGAGCCTGTGTGGGCCAGGGAGTGGAATTCAGTATTTTGAATATGAATGGCTCCAGAGGCTCATATATTTGAATGCTAGGTCACTAGGAAGTGGCGCTATTTGAAAGGGTTAGGAGGTGCGGTCTTGTTGGAGGAAGTGTCACTGTGTGTGTGTGTGTGGGGGGCTCTTTGAGGTTTCAAAAGCATAGAGTCAAGCCTAGAGTCTCTCTCTCTCTCTCTGCCTCTGGATCAGGATGTAGCTCTCAACTGCTGCTCCAGTGGCAACCAGCATGGCTCCACGCTCTCCCCATCCCATGATGATAATGGACTAAACCTCTGAAACTGTAAGCATGCCCCTAATTAAATGCTTGCTTTTATAAGAGCCTCCTTGGTTGTGGAGTCTCTTAATAGCAGTAGAACAGTGTCTAAGACATACCAGAAAGTGTGGTCCAGATTAAAGGTAGATCTTCCTACCCTAAAAGATTCAGATTGAAAGAGGGTCTTCCCACCACAAATATTTTAACTAAAGAATATTTCTCACAGGTACACCCAGTCACTTGGATTTTAGATAATTCCAGATATTGTCAGGTCGACGACCGAGAATAGCCATCACACTGAGCAATGGCATTGTGAGATGGGACCATCACGCAAGCTGCTTTCTGTGATATAGTCATGAAATTGCCGCCATGACTGTAGTTTCTGAGAACCATGCCACCTCTGTCCCATATTTCTTTCCATGCTTCTCAAGAAGCAGCTTGGAATCAATCTCATGAGATTGCCTCTGATTGGTTGGACCTAAATTTGAGCTTTAGCGTCAAAGGAGTCTGGGAAATGTAGTATTTAGCATGCCTGTTTCTGTAGTGCAGATGGGAGGGAAATAACAAGGACATAATCCCTATATTTGAAATGATCACTATTTGGGAGGGCCACGGAGACAGAAGCAGATTATGATATGATGTTATTTGTTCTAATTAAGATACAGTGTATAGAGCCCAGGGGTAGGGACCAAATGAAAGTTCCCAAAAGTGTAGGTCTTTGACCTAGGTTGTAGTTTGCTGAAAGAGAGAGCGAGAGAGCGAGAGAGCGAGAGCGAGAGATCCAGAAACAGGAGGGAAACATAAGGGGAGGATGAATTTGATATTATGGAGATTCTCAGTTCCTAGTTCTCATGAACTCTGCCTAATTCTTTTATGAAATGAAGATACAGAGCCAGTTGATTTTGGGAATAGGAGAGAATTCATTGTGTAGAGCATCTGTCATTTATTTTTGGCCTTGGGCATGTTAGGCAAGCACTCTACTTCTGAGCTACCTCCCCAGCCCATTTCTATGATTTTTCAACCAGCACACGCATGTCTGTAGCATCAGCCTAGTAATAAGCTGCAGGCGTGACAACGCCATCATGGTCGGGAAGGAGCCGGGATGTGCTCCAAGGATGCCTGCGTCTCCAGCGCTTGGTTCTGGCTCTGTGCTGGCTCTAGATGCTTCTTTCACTTCTGGTTCTTGAGGGTTACTTGTCAAGAGACCTCTGACCCCACCGTGGCAGCCCCTGAGGTCTTCTCGATCCATGACTGGGGCTGTCATAGGATCCAACGCTCCTGGGTCCATACGCTCCAGCTGCAGAACCTCCTTGGGAGTGGGTGATGCCATAGGAAAGGTCACCTGGCTTCTGCCCAAGGAGGTGGCTCCTTACTTCAGGGCGCACAGAACACGTCCTGTTGGCAGATAGGGCAAGAGCGGACGTGTCTCAGAGACAACACTGCATGAACACGGCCGCCAAGGTCGCAGATGGCAGTGGGTATGCTTTGTAACTGGAAAACCCTGCCAGTGCCTGTGTTGTAGGACTTTGTCCTGAGAGCGAGAGAAGGGCAAAAAGGGCGGGAAAGGATGGGACGAGTCACTGCCTGCCTCCCAGATTGGCTGCTGGGTGCTGCCAGTCTCCAGCTCTGTCTGATCACAGTGCACAGAGCCTGCTCCTGTCTCCTCCCTCACAGACGCTCACCATGAAACCTGTGCCTGCCTTTCAGCGTTAGCTGACGCGGCTTTGTTCCTAAACCCTCTTACAGTGCAGTGGGGCTGCTCCTACCTAGAACCAGCCCCCTCCCAGGTCCTGTGATAGGGTGGGTTGGTTTGCTTTCTTCCTTGGGCTAGGTTGAACTCCTCTCAAAAGGACCCTTGGCGGGTCCTAGAAAAACCTGGTCTGTTTCTTCTCCATGTAACCTCTGTCCTTGTTGATTCTCAGGTACTTTGAATTTTACAAGGGGCCTTTAGAATTTAATACCACGAGATGCCTGGAGCTGAGGCAGGAGATCCTGGCGGTGAAGGTCCTGTCCATGTGAGTGTGGCTGGGCTGGGTGTGGGTGCAAGTTGCATGTGGAGGTGGGGAGGGTGGGGCCCCAGAACCGAAGGAAACAAGAAACAAGAACCGAAGGAAACAAGAAACACAAGACAGACCTCGGGGACTGAAAATTAGATCTTCCACTGGCATCAGAAAGCCCTGGCAGCTGTTTTATAACAAAGGCCAGGTTTGCAAGGTCACCTCGCTGACCGGGTGTTAAAGTCCCTAGCTCAGTTGCCAGCCTCCTGATTATCATCGCTGGATTCCTGTTGACTAGATCGCCCTAGAGGCCTGGGAGGGCCTGACTCGAAATTCAGTATTTTCTACCCTACGGTTAGGCTTTGCCCCCTTGATGTTGTCTTTTATAATTCTAATTTCTTTGAAGGTTTTGATTTGTTAATTATTCAAGGGATACAAAATCCAAGTGTGGCAAAAAGGTGTGTGTGAAGTAGCCCCTCTCACAGACACCAAGGAACGCTCTGGTTCCGGAGGGCCCAGTGTATCCTTCCAGAGTGTCGGTGCACAACGTCTCTGCATGGAGATTTCTTGACTACATTTTTATATAAATGGCAAAGGGACAGCCTCCTGCTCTGTCCCATCCCACAGTCTGTCACCCCACAGCGCTCCCACAGCCGTGGGAAGGAAGAGCGGGGTCTTTTAGCTGGGTGCCCACTCAAGTGTCTCTCTTTTGTTCCGGCTCTCACGACTCCAACAGATGTACTCAGAGGAATCTGGATTATATTAGTTTTCTCAGAGTCTGAATTTATTTGGAAACAATTACATCTGGACATGAACAAAATAAAATTTTTACAAAGGTAACGTTGGGTGCTTATATGGACTCACACTCCCTGACATGGTCCCAAGGACTCTGCCCATGGCTGGCAGCCAGAAGCCAGGTAGTGTGGGGTCACAGGGAAAGTATAGGCTCTGAGTCCAGACAGACCTGAGACCAAAAGCCGACCCTGAGCTTTGCCAGCTCTGGTTATCAGGCAAATTACTTAATTCCTCTGAGCCTTTCCTAACTTATAAAATGGAGGCGGCGTTACCTGCTTCTTAGGGGTTGTTGCTGGCGAGCGGAGATAGTTTGTGAAATAGAAAGCAGGTGTTGACCAGGCCGAGGGCCGCAGCGGCGCTCTGTAGGTGTGAATATTCCACTCTCCCCTTCCATTTCTTTCTTCATGGAATTGGCAACAGCAGTTTTTCTGAGGTATACAGAGTCTGTATCGATGAACTTTCCATCACTATAGTGAATATACAAAAAGCTAATAACTTGGAAGTGAGCAGGCCTATTGTTTGGGGGGCTGTGTTGAGGCAGCGTGTCATGGCAGGGAGCTGCTGTCTTTGTGACCAGGCAGAAAGAGGCAGAGACCAGGTTCCCAGCAGCGCCTTCAAGGGCCAGTCCCAGTGAACTTGAGACCTCCCACACGTCCTTACCTCTTAAAGGTCCAGCAGCCTCTCAGCAGCACCACCCTGAGAACAAGACTTTAGGAGGGCCTTTAGCAGACATACGACCCAAGCTAGCAGACTACATAGCTTTTCAGCCAATGCAGGTCCCAAGAGTGAGGCCGTGAGACCAGCTGGTTGCTCTGCGTGGGTTATGGCCCTGTAATGATCTGTGATCTGTGCACCAGTCTATCTCCTGTGGGGTCTGCACACACAACTGTGGCCCCAGCTCTCAGGGAGTCCATTGTCCAGTGGGGAAACAGACACGAGTAACTCTTAGGAGACACACTCTTAGGGTGATGGGGAACTTGGCCTAAGGTGGGCAAGGCCAGGCAAGGGTTTGCTGAGGAGGGGTGGAGAGTGTTCTGGTCTGTGGGGTGAGAGTTGTTAATGAGACCAAGGCCAGATGGGACAGTCCACATGAGGCCTGGGCCAAGAAGGACCCTGCTAGGTCCTGGCTCTGAAGGACCAGAGCAGCTTGTAGGTCAGCATGTGAGGGGGGACAGAAGAGTCTCTCAGAGTTTTTAAAGGAAAAACAGTTAATTTTAAAATTAGAAAATGTAATATTTTTCACGGATACCTCAAGGTCTGGACAGGAAGTGCCAAGGACGCACATGGACTGTCTGCCTTTCCAACTTCCCACCCTTCTACCTACACATTTCCTGTACGTTGTTGGCGATCCCTACATCAGTTTTCTGGGACCACCACCACAAAATCCCTTCCAGTCATTCAATTTCTTTTCTTTTTCCATTTTTTATGTATGTACATATGTATGTATGTGTGTGTGTGCATATGTATGCATGTATATACATATGTATGTATATGTGTATGCATGTATGTATGTGTGTGTATGTATGTGTGTGTATGCATGTATGCATGTATGTGTATGTGCATGTGTATGAATGAATGTACGCATGTATGTATATGTGTGTGCGTGTGCATGCATGTATGTACACATGTATGTATATGTGTGTGCATGTGTATGCATGCATGTAGGTATGTACATATATGTATGTGTATGCATGTATGTATGTATGTGTGTGCGTGTTTATACATGTATGTACGTATGCATATGTGTGAGGTATGCATATATGTACATACGTATGTATGTGTGTATGCATATATGAACATATGTATATATGTGTGTGTGCGTTTGAAGCTAGATGTTGATGTCCAGAATCATCTTCCATTGCTTTTCCATCTTGTTCATTGAGTCAGCATCTTAAAAGACCCTAAAGACTGAAGTCGAACCCAGAACTCAATGATGTGGCTAGTCTTGCTAGCCAGCCTGCTCTAGGAATCTTCTGTCTTTGCCTTCCAAGACTAGCATTATGGCCAGGTCACCATGCCTACCTGGCATTTTAAGTGAGTTCTGGGGTTCTGAACTCCAGTTCTCATGCATGCATGGCAAGAGCGTTTCCTGCCAGGCCATCTCTTCAGCCACAGCTGAGTCGCTTATTTCTTCCTGTTGTGGAGGCAGGAGGATCAGAGCAGGTGTCATGGGGCCTCCACACCCTGGCTTGCTCATGGCCACCCTTCTGCCCTGTCCTCACATAGCTCTTCCTTGGTCTATGTCTTGTGCTCTACTCTCTTCTTATAAGAACACAGGTTGTACTGGACCAGCACCCCCACCCCACCCTGGTGGCTTCCTTCTCCCCTAGTTTTGAATTTAAAGACTTCTTTTCCAAATACAGTCACAGTGAGGTTGGGATTGCCAACTATGAATTTTGGGGAGAAACAATTCAGCCAATAAGAGCTCCCATTACAACTGATATTTAGAGAGCAGATGAGAATTTACCAGGACACTCTGATTTGAATCTACAGTCAAATACTGGGGGGAGTAAAGAGTAATCTCGGATTTCTCTGGCCTCTGACCACCCTTGTCCCTGGTCACGGACTCTTTGGTGGTGTTTGGGCATTTCCACAGTTGACGTTAGGTCTTATCTTCCGGATACTTTGTCTTGTTCCTCAGGATGAGGGATGAACAGCCTACCCAGCAGGCTGCTCAGGCTTAGTCAGTCTTACACAGATGGTCTCTTCCACGGCAGCTGTCCTGTCTGAGGACTTGAGCTGAGGAAGTTTTGGTATGAGTAAAAGCAAGACTGGGCCATTCCCAAGGTATCAATTGTGTCAGTCTGTGGGTGTCAGGGAGCAGCAAGGCCAGTGTCTCCCTTTCTGAATTCTCGAACTGAGGGTCTGCGTATCCTCTATGGGAGATACTAGAGAGTTCAGAGGTTGGCTTTGAGATTATCTGAGTGCGCTCAGCCTTCACGCTGCTCCAGCCTAGTCCATGACCTGGATCTCAGCAGAGCTGACCTAAACAACAGAGAAAAGACCAAGACCATCTGTGGACGGGGACACACGGTCCCTTCAGGCACAGTGTCAGCCGGCATTCTGTCTGAGGACACAAGGAGAAGTGTGATTCCCACAGGAGTAGTTCTGATCCAAGAGTTCTCAAATCAATGCTAAAAATCAGTCAGCCAGAAAACCTCCTCATGGAGCGTGCCCTGCCTCCTGCCAGTCAGAGGAATCGCTCTGTGATTGTCATGAGAATGTCTGTTGCTGATTCTTGCTCAAATACTCATGTTTGATTCTAGTCACTTGAGTGTCTCTTTTTAAAGGCAAACCTTTGAGTGCTGCCCTTGTTCACACCTACATGGGGTCTTGAGAACTCCTGTGCCTGCCTCTGGCTTCCTTCCCTAACCTTCAGCTGGATTTGGTGCAGAATTGAGAAATGAGGCCAAACAGAGCAGCTTGGAGCCATGGCCAGTGCCAAAAAAGCTTCACTCTCTGGGCTGGGAGATCCTTCGTGTACTCAAAGCTCGGATCCAGAACGGTTTCCAGTCTGTGTTCTCTGCCAGCCAGGGCTCAGTGAGGTCAGGCCCTGAGCTCGGGTATCTCGGAGGGAGACACTGCGTGGACTCAGGGTGCACTGGTACAGTGAACAAGTGGGCAGAGAAAGTGGATGAGATTGGGGTGCAGAGTAGGCAAACACAGTGGGCCCTGGAAGAAACGGGAGAACCAGGGGCCAGCGAGATCATCATGATGAGGTAGATCACAAAAATGTACCATACTAGAATCCGGAGCCTGCCCAGCCTTCCATCCTAGGTCCATTCCTCTGGATTCCCAGCCATTTCTTCTGGTACGCACCACCCCGCTGTCCTCAGCAAGCATGCACCCTGCTGGGGTTTGCAATTTCCCCAGTGTTTACAGATCTTCTACTTCAATAGGTGAGGATACTACTTCCTTCCCTCAGGCTCAGCTGCCTCCTCATTTCCCCAGTTTAAGAGTGCTGTGTTTGAGGAGTGGTTTCTCCCCAAGGGTTCACGTGCTAGAGGCTTAGGGTGCTGGAACTTTAAGAAAAATGGGGCCCAGAAGGAGGCAATTAGATCACATCGAAGAGATTAAAGGTGGTCTCACAGAATGAGTGGACTTCCTCTAGACAAGGTTGCAGGGCCAGGGAGATGGCTCAATTGGTAAAGCCACACAAGCACGAAGGTCAAGTCAGGGTGTCCAGCATCCTCACAGAAGCTAGGTGCTGAGGGGCAGGGCAGGAAAACCCCTCGAGCTCCTCTGGCTGGCTCGTCTAGCTGAGCTGGTGAGCTCCGGGTGCAGCGAGAGACCCCGCTTCAAAATATAAGATGCAGTGTGACCGAGGCAGACACCTGGTATTGACAAATGCACTCGCATGTGCTGTGCGCCTGAGGGCACATGTGCAGGTACTCAGGAACACACACGCGTGCGTGCACACACACTTCTTTAAATATCTTTGTGAGCACCTTGAGGAATGTACGTACACACACACACACACACACACACACACACACACACACACACGCACACACGCACAGACGGATTGAGTTGCTATGAAAGGTTAAATCTGACTCCCTAAATATCTTAAACTTTCTGTGTTGTCCTTTGATGGCTTCTGACACCCTCACCAGAAGCTAAACCGATGGGGCTTGATCTGGAATGTTCAGTTTCCAAAGCTATGACCTAAATAGATATTTTCTTTTGTAAGTACCCAGTCTCGGGCGTTTTGTTTTCACAATGGAAAACAAACGGACCCAAGATACACTGCTTAGTTTTGGCTCGTCTGTGGATGGGTTACCTAAGTAACCTGTTTCTTCTATCAACTACAGTGTCTCTAGACCCTGCACCACAGAAAAGTGGCTGTTAAAATTACCTCTTTAAATCAGGATCGCTGTTTAGAACCCAGAGCTGATTCGAATTTTCTCCTTCTTACTCCTGCCTGTCCTCAAGTCGAGTCCCAGCAAACAGTGCGTGAGAGGGAGGGTTTGGATCCTTTCATGTCTAATGATCTCCTCCCCCCACCTCTGTCTCTCTCTCTCTCCTCCCCTTTTTCCCTCCCTTCCTGCTTCCCCCTCTTTCTCTGGGGGGTGGATGTCCAGTATCTTCCTCAATTTCCTCTCCACCTGCATCTCTTAGAGGTGGGGGGGGGGGTGTCTCTCTGCGTCTTTTAATTTCATCATTTCTCTTTTTGCCCTTTGCTTCTCCATTCCGGTAAAGTTCCTCATCATCATCTTCCAGCACTTCAAATGCACTCTTTCCTCAGAGCTTCTGCTTTGTTCTTAGAGCACCCTATCCTCACTGTTAAGAACATGGTCTTGTCCTGTTGCACTACGCTGCTGTGTCACTCAGCAAAGAAGACAAGGAGGCATTTTCATAGATGTAAACCCTGCCAGACCTCAGCAGAGGGAACCACCTGCCACGGGCCAGTGTGATTCAGGACAGTGGAACCCCGAGCCTCTCATCTCAGGGGTTTTATTGATATCTAAGCTCCTAAGGTGGTCTACTGACAGCATGTGCAGATCATGAGGAATTTGCATAAAGCCAACACCTGCAGACAATACAAACAGGCCTAGGTTGCCCCTCCCCCAACTGTGCGCAAAATAATTATTTTGAACATAACTGGAAATAAACTTTGACAACAGCCCTGGATATCTTTAGGGACATCAAGGATGTCTTTTAGGCCTCTTGTTTTGTGGTAGTTTTCTGTCTTGTTCTGTCTCCTCCAGGCAGATTCAGATTGGCTGCATGTTCATATTCAAACTGAAAACAAAATTAGAAGCTGGTAGGAGTCCTGTGCCTGAAGATGTTTGAGATGGTGCCACAGAATGCTCGTGTCTCTAACTGGGAATGCCATGGCTTTACAAAGCAATGGACCGTCTGGGTTCCCGACTTTGCTCCCTTCATCTGACATCACGTACTTGGTTGGGGAAGCAGCAGGGTGTGGAGCAGACTGCATGGTTTTGTTTCTTTGCCTCGCTTTCTTTCAGTACTGGGGAGTCCACCCCAAGATCCGTGCAGGCTGCAGGCTGGGCATGGGTTCTAACACTGAACTCCAGCCCCAGCCTTGGTGGCTCATGGTCGTTTACAACTGGTTCTCATTTTCAGGGCCATATCATTGCCCACTGCTCCTGGTTTTAGAGGTTTTTTTTTGGTGGGGGGGGGGGTGC
Organism: Cricetomys ansorgei; assembly: GCA_026225945.1. Taxonomy (NCBI): domain Eukaryota; kingdom Metazoa; phylum Chordata; class Mammalia; order Rodentia; family Nesomyidae; genus Cricetomys; species Cricetomys ansorgei. The sequence goes on along the minus strand of JAMJFZ010000236.1, from coordinate 1,175,756 downwards.
TTTGTCATCCTGTCCTTGACTCTGCCCCTCTTTCTGTGGGCTTGTTGAGACTTACTCACCCAGGTCACTTACTCACCCAGGTGAGTTGGGAATGAAGCCAGTGTTCAAGGCTGGGTGTCCAGCCCTGACCTTGGTCCAGGATATGACAAGGGTAAGGGAAACACCCAGAATAAGGTCTAGATACTGGGAATGATCAAACTTTGGGTCCTTGGCCTGGAGCTTAGGCAGTGCTGCATTTCTCTGAAGTGTTTGACCCAGGCACCGATCCTGCTCTAGGGGGTTGTGGGTTGCAGGAAGGTAAGCTGAGAGGAGCAGAGGGAGGGTGAGCCAGGGTGTTGCTGTGTGATGGCACCTGTTTCCCGATGTCCTGGGGGCTGAGGAGGCAGGGCTGCTGCCGGAGGTTTGGGGAAGCTGCAAGGGAGGCTTGTCTTCCAGAGGGAGGAGAGCCCTCCTGTCTTTAACCTCCGACACATTCCTGCTGCAGGGCCTTTGCACTTGTTCTGACTGAACTACACTTTCCCAGATATTCACCCATGTCTGCATTACTTCAAGACTCCAAAAGGCTTCCCTCCGTGAGAAAGCTTCCGACCAACGCATGACAGTGGCTCCCCACACCTTGACCTTTGTCACAGCACTTACCGCTTCCAGACGAGGCGGTCTGTGTTTCTTCCCAGCGTGTCTGCCTTGCTGTTCTGGAATGCAAGTAGGGAGATGCCATGGTTACCACTGTATTTGCACGTCTGGCCACGTAGAGGTATTCAATAAATAGAACTCAGACTCATCAAAGAACTCATTAGTCTGTTGTTATACTCAACAAGCTCCGTCCAGACACCTGCTGTGTATCTCAGCACTGAGTTAGTGAGGAACTCAGGCTGGTTCCTGCCCTGAGGTGTCTACCATGAAGGGAGAACGATCAGGGGTGAGGAATGAGAGTGTGTAAACCTTACAAAAAGTATAGGGGCTGGGAGAGAGCAGCCAAATCAGATAACCAAAACAATCTATGCCACTTCCCACGTGCCATGCACCTGCACGATCTGTTACCATGTCATCTTATTTAATAATTTTTTAAAAATCTACAAGAGGCTGGAGAGATGGCTTAGTGGTTAAAAGCACTGGCCGCCCTAGCAGAGAACGGGGATTCAGTTCCCAGCACCCACATGGAGACTCACAAATGGTCTCAGGAATTCCAGCGCCCTCTTCTGGCCATACCAGCACATACATATATGTAGGCAAAACACTCATGCACATAAAATGAAAATAAAATCTATAAAGCCCATTTCATAGAAGAGAAAACTGAAGCTTGGAGAGTTAATACCCAGTTCCGTGTCCTGTGGTGAGGAAGAGTCGGAACTGCTTCTTAGACCAAGTTCCTTTAAGTCCATTATCTATTTGTCCTGCCCTTCCCCCTGCCCGCACCTGCCATGTGTCATCCCTATATGCAGTGGTTGGCCTTGTTTGGGGACCACTGTTACCAGTTCCTGTTAAATAAATGTGGCCAGTTCCTATTGAAAAAAATATATATAGTGTCTGGCCAGTTGCTATTGAACTGAGAGGTTCGTATGATTCAGCAGTCTGTGTCAGCTCAGGGGCTGGTTGATCATAACCTTAGTTCTGGTCCTGCTTGTCAGGAATTGTGGGAACGGCCTGATGCTTCTCAGATTGCTCCTGTCAGGGGAGACAGCCCCAGTTCCCCTCCCAAGATTTGTCTCCAAGGCTCTGCTGCTTCTGAAATCCAAGGTTACTGCATATTTAAAGTAGTGACTAGAAATTTCTAGATACAACCTTCAGGGAGCCTGGGATGGAATACTGTAAAACTTGACCCTGAAAAACCTGATGGCTTATTCAGCAAGCGCCTACCTTGCAAGCACAGGGACCTGGGCACTAGCATGTAAAAAGCGAGACAAGGTGGTGCATACTTGCAATCCCAGTGCTTTGGAGGCAGAGACGGAAGAGCCCTGGAGCTTGCTGGCAGCTGCTTTAGGCTGAGCAGTGAGTTCTAGGTCAATGAGAGACCTTATCTCACACGCACACACAGAAGATTTATGACACCTGGGGGATGATGCTCGGGTTTGCCCTCTTGCCTACACACACACACACACACACACACACACACACAAACATACGGATACACACACACACATACAGACACACACACACACATACACACACATACATACACATACACACATACACATATACACACATACACACATTTACACACATACACACACATACACACACACATACATACATACACACATATATACAGACACATACACACACACATACACATACACACACACATACACACATGTACACATACACACACACACACATACATACACACACACACACACACACACACACACACACACATGCTCCCACAGTGTTTCTCCACAGAAGCAGCCCCCAGGCTCCATAGGATCCCCTTTCAGTCTGTTTGAGACGGAGTCTTGCTTGTAGCTGGACTCGAACTTGAAATTCTCCTGTGTCAGCCTTCCCAGTGCTGAGGTTCCAACCATAGCACGCCGCTCCTGCGTTTTCAGTTTTGATTCCGCTCCTTTGTTCACTCATTTATTCAACAACAACCACAGTATCTAGCACTGAAACTTTATCAGGATGTACTTACATAAAAGTAATTACATAACAGTGAATTTATAATGTACATACTAATTCTTTTGTGGGTTTCATGCGAGGGAGAATCACCTCATTTAGACATGGCTACCTCTCCCAAGAGTGCTTGGGAATATCCCCATCCACAGATGCTCAAAGCCAGAGCTATCAGGCTTGTGGTTGCTCAGAGGAGAGTCTCAAGTCTCTCTTCTCTTCCTGACTTCCAAGGGAAATGTGCCATAGCCATGGCCTGTGTGGCGTGCAGTGCAGGGTATGGGAGGCCATTCTGACATGGAAGCCATCTTGTTTCCTTCATAAACTGTTTTCTGAGAGGCCGGAGCTAGCCTTTGAGGAGAAGCACATGGGAAAAATTGATTTACTTGAAGTGAGAGTAGTTAAGACATGCAGCTGCTGTGGGGTGACTGACAGAGTTGGTGCTTAGTGAGTGAGTGTATGTGTGTGTGTGTGTGTGTGTGTGTGTGAGTTTTGTTTTTTGTTATTGTTCTTTTTTTTGTTTTGTTTTGTTTTGTTTTTTGAGACAGGGTTTCTCTGTTGTAACTCTGGCTGTCCTGGAACTCACTCTGTAGACCAGGCTGGCCTTGAACTCACAGAGATCCACCTGCCCCTGCCTCCCGAGTGCTGGGATTAAAGGCATGCGCCACCACTGTCCACCTTGTTGTACTTATTTTGATACAGGGTCCCACTTTGTAGTGCAGGCTGGCCTCATAATCACTGTGTAGCTCAGGCTGGCTTTGAATGCAAAGTCTTCCTGCCTCTGTCTCCTGAGTGTGGGAGTAGAGGTGTGCGCTCCCACAGTGGACATCGGGAGGTTCTATGCCTACAGAGTCCTAGAAACAGGAAGAGTGCCACAGTGTGCAGGGCCACACCAGGTGGAGTAGGGTGGAGTTCCATGCCCACAGAGGCAAGAGGTGGGGGCAAGCCTGGGTGAGGTCTTTGGGAGTATAGGTTTGGGATCAGCTAGTGTGAATACTTTGAGCTGGCTCTAAGGCTCAGGTCTGATGCCTAGTCCAGGTAAGGTAGGGGTAGTGGGATAAGATTAGGGTAGGGTATGGAAGTGGATGTGGATGTGGGTGGAGATTCACCAGATGTAGACATTGGTTCAGGGCAGAGGACACTTTATTCCTTGACTAATTAAATCACTGGTTCTTAGTACTGGAGCCCCAGAGCATTTCATCCTCTTTACAATGTAAACTGCTAGCCCAGAACTGGAAGGCTTCAGCCTCCACTGCTGACTGAGCCACCCCAACTAGCTCTCCCTGAACTCAGACTCTTCAGGCTGCTTCTGTTAACTGAACCTCAACTGACTCACTCTATCTACTTGTCAGTTGACTCTTCTTAACTGACTCTGTTATCTGACTGACTTTAACTCCTATGTAACTCTCTTTGACTGAGCTGAGAGCCCACCTTTTCTTGTGAGAGTTGGGCATGTCCTTACTATGCTAACTCTTCCTCTGATTAGTCACTGTGTCTGCCAATCACTCTGACTCATCCAGACACCACTTCCTGTGTGACACTAACTCCTTCTGAGTTCTGCTTCCTGTGTCTGCTTCCACTGTTTTTTCTAGGGATTAAAGGCATGGACCACCATTGCCTTGTGAATACTGGGATTAAAGGTGTGTTTACCATCCAGACCACACAGGTCTCTGAATGTAGCTCCTGGAATGTAGTCCTTAGCTTTCACACAGGGCTATTCCTCTACAGTAGGGGACAGTGGCTGGCTAAGATGTACAGTTTACACATGAAGGGCAGCTCTTGTGTTTCTGTGCTCCCTCAGGAATTAGCCTCACATCAAGAATAAGGAAAGTAGAGTAGCAGTCACAGACATGGCATACTGGGGAGGGGGAAGGGATCTTTGGAAACAGAGGCAATGCATGGTTCAACCTGACCTTGTCATCTGCCCTCTGCCCACTGCTCCCACAGGGTGAAGCAGTCTGAGCTGTTTGACAGGTGGAAGAGCCTCCAGATATGCAAGTGGGCATTGGACGCCTCCGAAGCCAACCATTTCAAGTACGCATTCTCACCTGCCTTCCCTCCTCGTGGTGTGGGTCCCCATGGCCACCTCTTCAGACATCCGCCATCCTGTGACACCTAGTTCTCAGCAGGCATCTACCAGGAGCTGGCCTCATGGGGCTTAGGTCTATGAGCCGTGGCGAGGCCAGCACATGGCCAGCTGGTGCACCTGCTGTGGTCCTTACAAGGCTGGGGCTGTCACCTCCAGCTCAGGCTGGTGGACACCAAGGAAGTGAGGACATTGCTTAAGGCCCCTCCAGAGCCCCACTGTCCCCTCCTCCCCATCCCGGGACACTGGCTCTTCCCACCCTCTTGGAGCCCTGTGTTCTGCATGCTTCCTCGGGATGTCTGAGGCTGGCTGCTGATCTTTTCATTGCTCTCTAACCACAATTAACAGGCAGTAAGCTCCGGGAGAGGCAGTAGCTATATTTCCAGGCTCTCCTACGGGAGCCAGACAGATGGGAGGCATCCAAAAACACTTTCTCGTTAATGATGCACTCTGGGGTTGTCTCCATTGCTAGCCTGCTGCCAGCTCGTGGTATCGTTCCAGGGCAGGTAGACCTTACACTAAGAAATTGATGTGGTCCTGGCAACGGGTCAAAACTGGGTTTCAGCCACTCAAGATGGAGTTTAAATGTGCTGGGGAGCTACTGACGTGGAGGAGGTCTTACCCGGGAGGCTGTGGGGGGTAGGTGTCACCAGGCATTTGTATTTTTTCCCACTTTCTTCCAGTTTGTTGTAATTCCACACCAGGAAGTTAGCTCTTCTGTCTCTCTCTTCTTCTTCTCTTCCCCCTTCCCCCCTCCTCCCCTCTCCTCTCCTCCTCTCTCTCCTCTCCTCCTCCTCTCTCCTCCCTCCTCTCTCTCTCCTCTCCTCTCTCCTCCCCTCCCCTCTCTTCTCCTCTCCTCCCCTCCTCTCTCTTCCCTCCTCCTCCTCTCTCCTCCCCTCCTCTCTCTTCCCTCCTCCTCCTCTCTCCTCCCCTCCCCTCCCCTCTCCTCTCCTCTCCTCCCCTCCTCTCTCTTCCCTCCTCCTCCTCTCTCCTCCCCTCACCTGTCCTCCCCTGTCCTCCCCTCTCCTCCCCTGTCCTCCCCTCCCCTCCCCTCTCCTCCCTTCTCTCACCCTCCTGTCTCCCCTCTCTCTGGACAGGGTCTCACTGTGTAGCCTAGGCTGGCTTCAGACTCAGAACCCTACCTCTAACTCTCCAGTGCCGAGGTTACAGGTGTGTGTGCACATCTTTGGAAATGTAACTATTTGATATGACGAGCCCCAGTTAGCAGAGTCAGAGCCTCAGTGAGGCTGCAGAATCCCAGCCCTGGCTAGAGGAGACTCACCTGCCTGGAAAGGTCTAGTGCCCCTGGGTAGAGTACCAGAGCCTGCTGAACAGATCCAGGATCTGCCCCTCTGAAGTATGACTTTATGCTCTTCCCTCTAGATGTCCCCAGGCAGGAGAGGCTTGAATACATGGAAGCTGATTAGCAGCATGCACAGAATGAGGCAGGAGGTGGGCCAGGCTGAGTTGGAACAGAGGTCTCATAGGTGGGACTCCCATCCAAGCAACTCTGACATAGCAGGAGATGCTATAGCAAGAGAAACACAGAGCTCCATGTGCAAGCCTAGGGCAGGGGCAGAGAGCTCTGTGGGGTGAGGCTCTAGGGGGGCAGAGAGCCTTGCAGGGTGAGGCTGTGGGGGGCAGAGAACCTTGTGGGGGTGAGGAGCACAGGGCCCTGAGGGGTGAGGTGGTTGGGGGCAGAGGGCCCTGAGGTCAGGTGAGGTTGTGGGGGCAGAGAGCCCTGAGGGGTGAGGCTGTGGAGGCAAAGAGCCCTGTAGGGTGAGGAGCAGAGAGCCCTGAGATGTGAGGCTGTGGGGGGAAGGGGGCAGAGAGCCCTGCAGGGTGAGGCGGTGGGAGGCAGAGACCCTCTGGGGTTGAGGGATATGGAGTAGGTTTAGGTGTGGGCACTGGTGACTTGGGACCTTGCTCTGTTCTGAACAGAAAGCCCTCAGAGTTGACCCCCTGTGCTCCCACCTCAAGGTTCGGGAAAACTCCTCCATCCAGGTTGGTGGGAACCTGGCGCGGTGCAGGAGTGGGGCGTTGGCATTTTAGTTACAGGAGGGGACCCTGCAGCAGCAGCCATGTCCCCCCTACCGTCTGCACACTTGCCACTCTGGTGTGTACATCAGTCGGTGTCAGCTTGTTTCACATGGGGGTGTTCTCTAGTTGGCAGACAAGACCGCTTCTGCACCGGCAAAGCTAAAGGGTCCAGATGCTGGCTTGTAAGGCTGGTCCGTGGTCGTCATTTGCTTCAGCCTTTCTTTGGAAGCCTTAGCCACATCCTAAAGTCCAATTCTCCATAGAAAGACTGTGACTGGCAGCCAGCTGGCTTCCCACCGAGGTCTCAGCAAGACATGAAATCATAAAAAATCATGTACATTTAACCTCTGGCTCTGACAAGCTCGAGTCGCAGAATTATAGAGGGTCAGGAATGGGAGAGCCAACCCTGCATTTTATACCGAGGGAGTTGAGCCTCAGAGTGGACTCTTGCCGGGGCCTCACAGCTGCAGGTCACATAGCAGAAAATAGAGTTCAAGCCTCTGGATGCTGAGTGTCAATTTGTATTTCCACTCCAGAACCTGTGAGAACACTCTGGACCTTCTCCTTGGCCTCCCAGTGGTCACCACACGGCTTTATGTAGAAGGTGATCCACTCCGGGGGCTGCCTGAAGCCTGGGGGAGCTGAGATTGGAGCTGTGTGTACTCCAGTCTAACCCAAGGAGGCAGTGATCTGTGCCTTGCCAGATCTGTTCATAGCCAGAGCCCATTAAGATCCCAAGGCAGGGGGCAAGATTGTCCAGGACCTAATTCTATCAAGAGCCTGGAAAGAGAAGACAGACTGTTGCTTCAGCAGCCACATCTCCTCAACCCCCACCCCCGGGGGTTTTTGTTTTCTTTTACATTTGGTGTCTGAGCTTTAACCCTTCTGCAGCTCAGCTTTGAGTGTTTCTGAGACAAAAATGTCAGGACTCTTTCCCCCTCCCCCCACCCCCACCTTCCTTTTTACACTGAGTTCCTGAAACTTCTTTCAGGAGCCATGTTCCACCTCCTGCAGGAAGGCAGCTGGTGCCAAACCAGCATCCCTGGTCTGGCCCTGCCCTCTTCCGAAGTCAGCTTCCGAATGACAAAAACAATGCTTCTGGTGACTGGACAGGCTTTGGTTTGTGAGATAAGGGGGGATCTTAAGGACTGAGACACCAAAGAGCTCTGGCTTCATGTCACTGGGCGAGCTCTGGGGGGTCAGTGGGACTCTGAGTGGGGAGTCTTGCTGCAGCCGAGTGAGCATCGGTCAGGGCTTGGCTGGCTTGGGTGGCACAGGGTGGTTTGAACATGCCTGTGCCAAGTGCCGTGTGAGGTTTAGAGAGGTGCAGGCCCTGGTATCTGGCTTTCATTCCAACCTGAGAAGGCAGCTGATTCGAGTGTCTTTAAGGCCTTAGCCTTAAAGACAAGAGCCATCAGAGGAACTTCCCAGTTGGAAGCTAACCTGGGCCCTAGTGAGGCAGAGAGGCCCGGGTGCCAGGAGGAGGCTGAGGGGGTAGCAAGTGAGTGTGGGAATGCAAAAGGCAGGGACCCCTCTGTGCTCTGCCCAGCGTCACCCCTGTCTCCTTGCCTAGCAGGTCCACCTTGTCCAGGTGCTGCAATGCCCCTGACTTTCTCTTCACCACCCAGAAGAACACCCCGATTGAGACGAATCTCAAGTATGAGGTGGAGTCCAGCGGCATATATCACATCAACCAGGAGATCTTCCAAATGTTTCCCAAGGTGTGCCCCGACACGGTGGTGTGGGAGGGAGCCGGCGGTTTCAGCGGCGGTGCCCCAGATCCACACAGTGTACTTTGCACTGTGAATGCTGGTACTCTGGTCTTGTCCAGCCCGTGGTCTGCAGCCCAGTAGCCCATCCTTCGGTTTCCTGAGAAGTCCTGTCTGGGCATGACAATGCCAACTAGCTATGGTTGTATGATATGGGGCAAAAAAAAAAAAAAAAGTTAATTTCTGCCCCTGTCATTGCTTGCTGAAGGTACTGCACAGCTATTTAGGAGAGGGTTTAGTCAAACCTTGATGTCTCACCCAAGACAAGAGAACATCATATACAAAGCATGCGAGTGCCAGAAGGCAGGCCTGGGACAGAGCCAGGCCTGAGTGTCAGCCACATCAGATAACCTTGGTGATCAGTGTCTGAGAACTCCTTTTCTTAGCATATGTTAGTTATATGGAATCATTGGTTTTAGTATGCCATTTTCATACGTGGCTATAATGTATTTTAATATTCCTACCATTGCCACCACCAGCACCCTCTCCTGTTCCCCTTCCATGCTCCTCCCCTCCCCACCAGTCCCCTCTCGTCCTTCTCTCTTCAGGAACACGGGTACCTTCCCCATGAGCACACTACTGAAGAAAGACTACTCTCTTTCCCTCCCTAGCAACCTACAGATCCTTAGGGCGGGCCGGAGCCTCACAGGTCCACCCCTGTTCTGTAACAGGATGCTGACTGATCCAACCTTGTAGAGTAGTCACAGCTTCTGTGAATTCAGGAGCATCGCCACCATGCCTTGCTCAGATGCCGGAAGACAGCATTCCACCACACTCCACCCACCCCATGGCTCTTCCATTGTGCCTATTCTCCTTTCCAGAACGTTCTGTGAGCCTTGGAGGTGATACCTATGTCCCATTTATGGCTGGCCACGAACTGTTACTGTCTGGTTGTGAATAACTGACCAGTTATGAATCTCTGAAGTTAACACACACTGCCCACTGCAAAAGAAGCTTCGCTGAGCAAAGCTGGCAGCAAAACTAATGTATAGGGATGCATGTAATTATTTGAAGGCAGTTTGCTGGACACTCATGTCCATTTAGTATGTCAATGGCTATACTTTCCTCACTGGGCCCTGTGACCTCTCCAGCCATGGGCTTTCTGACCAGGTCTGTAGTATCAGATGTGAATTCTCTTCTGTGCAGCGGGACTCAGTTCCAGTCAGAACATGACGAGTCCACAACAGACTTCCCACTCTCCCTCCAGTGGGCGTGTCTTGCCTGGATGGTTGTTCGTATATCCCTTGGGTGACCATTTTTTCTCTTTAAAGTCTCAGTCTCTTTATGACACTGGAGTTCAGAGTAGGTATAGATTGTACATCTACAGTGTCAGAGAATTGTATGGACATGGGCTGGACAGTGGTAGCATAGTAGCTTCCTGCTCGTGGGCTACAGAGCAAGGGGGTTCCACGTCCACGACCCATTCAGACCACTGAGGCTGATAGCCGGCACGGATCCAAGCTCTGGACTCTTAGGGAAGGGGACGCGGAAATTGTACTTTGGGCTGGTTCAGATGGTTCTGTGATGCTGGGGTGGTGTGGCTGCTGCAGAAAGGCTGTGCTCATGACTGTGTTCTGGAAGGAGAGCTCTGGGCTGCCCTGCCTGTTTTAGAGTGTCGGGCAGGTGCTAACAAGATAAAACAGAGTCTCTCTGTATGCCCTATTGCTGATATGGGAGTGAGCTGGCAGGATTTGGGCTCCTGTTACGAGCTGAAGGCACAGCACAGGGCTGGAAAGGATGGGTCACCTTCACTAGGTGGGTCATTCAAGGCCCAGAGTGTCAGGCAGGCAGGTGGCAGATAAACTTGCATCTAAAGCAGGGCACAGCAGCATGTTGCATAGCCTTGGTTGGCCTACGGGTCCTTGGAGAGCCGGGGCACGAATTGCTGAGGTCAGGAGATCTAGCAGAGTCTCCACACATTGCCCTGGAAAGGACCAGATAGCAAATAGCTTCGCAGGTCACACCATCACCATCAGTACTTGCCATCGTGGTCCACCATGGTCCCAGCATGGGAGTGTCCTGTGAGGTCACCAGGACACGAATGAAGAAGGCTTTGTTTCAGTGGCACAGAAACCAGACGTTTGTGTAATTTTGACAAGCCACATATCTTCTTTGGGTGGCTTCAGGCCATTTAAAAATATAAACATTATTCTCAGTTTTCTGGCCATACAAAGACAGGTGGCGGGCTAGATCTGGCTTATGGATGTGATTTTCCAGCCCCTGAGTCACGGCACGGGATAGCTTCCCTTAACACAGAGGTGTCTCTGGGGCTTTAAAGGGTCAGCTTCCTGGCCTTTTGCCCACCTAGAGATTCTGATTCTGTGGTTATTGGATGGAGCCTAGAAATGGCTGTTTCCAGTTGGTTTTTGATTTACATGTGCTTAGGACACGCTCATGGAAAACACAAGAAAGCCCCAGTGACTTTTCCTAAGGCTACTGTGCCTCATTTGCCTCGTCCCCTGCTGCACGTGGGACTCAAGCACTCTCCCTGTCCTGGTCCCCTGGGCTTGTCTCCACAAGGAAAGTGGGTCACGGACTCAAGTGTGCCACAGAAGGTCGTGACAGCTCCTTTCGACTGAGCCTAATTCTGATGCAGTGTGGCTCCCTGTAGGACCCTCAGCAATTGGTTGGCTGGTGGGTGCTGGGCACAAAGCACCCCTTAGTGTCAGCAGTGGGGGAAGAGTCACCTAATGCAGCAAGTCTCTTCAGCCCTCTCCTCATCAGAAGGCGAGCCCCCTTTCCTCCCAGACAAGGCTGCCTCGTGGGACAGAGCTCATAGAGGGGATGTTTTTGGCAGAGGTGAGGCCTCAGATGAAGGTGGTGTGACACTGGACGTGACACCATGTGTGTGCCTCTCCAGGAAATGCCCTACTACCGATCTCAGTTTAAGAAGTGCGCCGTGGTGGGCAATGGAGGCATTTTGAAGAACAGCGGCTGCGGGAAGGAGATCAACAGTGCCGACTTTGTCTTCCGGTAAGGAGCTGCCTGGAGGTGCACCCACCGCCTCCCCGGCCCTCCTCTCTGAGCCCTTCTCCGAAGGTGTCCCTGTCCCTGGGCCCTGCTGCCCTCTTAAGCACACCCTCATGATTCAGGGACCTCTTACCCCTCTAGCCCTATACATTTAGGTAAGTGGTTGGAGTCTGGGGTCTTGGTTTCTCTTTCTCAAGACAGGGAATGGGGACACGCAAAGAGCAAATGGCGTCCTGGATTGGAGACCCCCAGACTAACAGCCATGTACAGCTGACAATGAACTCAGCACCCCCTCCCTGCATGGGTTGTCCCCTTCCTCAAACACTGGTGGGAGGAGGGATGCCTGTGACTCCAGTTGGGCTCTAACTGAGCCAGAGAGGAGTCTGTCTTTCCCCTTATCTTCTGGGGATACTTACTTTCCTCATTAGCCCAGGGAAGGGGATGTGAATTGAAACTGACAGCTTCAAGGGCTGGAGAGATGGCTCAGCAGTTAAGAGCTCTTGCAGAGGGCTTGAGTTTGGGTCGCAGCATCCACATGGTGGCTCACAAATGTCTGTAAGTCTAGTTCCAGGGGGATCTGGTGCCCTCTTCTGGCCTGAAAAGGCACTGGGTATACATGCAGTGTACAGTTGTACATGCAGATAAAAAACCCAACACATAAAATAAACAAATCTTTAAAATGAAAAAGATGAGACCCTCAAGGAAGGACACTTGGGAAGGCCCCACACTTGGGAGACCCTGGGATCTCATGGGACCTGGAGCCAAAGTCCCTGGCCTCTCATAGCTGTTAGCAGGGAGGGGAGACAGGAGTTCCTGAGGGGAAGATAGCACCTGTGTGTTTTGGAATAGTGGGACCCCAGCTTCCCATCCCTAAAAAACAGCCAAGGGCCCTGTGCTCTGGGCTTGGAAAGAGCATTACTGCTGAGAGTAGCTCATGTGACTGGTGCTTCCCTCCTCTGTCCATGACCGTCTTGTGATCTCTATGGACTCCTGATGGATACAAAAGTCCCTCCCCTAACCCTATGAAGCCCTTCTTGAGTCCCCAGCTCAGCCACACAGGAGCTTCCTGGTTGCAATGGTCTAGCAGAATGTCTGGAAGACAATGAATGCTGGGCTTTGGTTTCTTGCCTGTGAAGAGAAGCTGGTGACACCAGCTTTCCTGGAGTTTGGGATTAAATGCACTAGACACACCATTGGTGGCCAATGCATGAAACTATTGCTAGTTCCAAGTTCTGTCCTCTGCCTGGAATGCACCCCGTCTCTGCCGCTCACCACTGCCTTTCTAAGCTCAGCTCAGGGTCTGCCATTTCCTTCCCTGGCTGTCCCCACCTAAACCCTTCTCCAGACTCCTGTGGAACCTGGTGTCACTTTCAGGTGACATTTGACACCTGTCAGCTAGGTTGTCTATCTCACAGGAACTGGAACCATAGATACTTTGTTGTTCAGTCTGGCTTGTTTGAGGCTGTAGGGATTTCTTTCTGCTACTGTGACAGATCACCAGGAAACCGGTGGTTTGAAACAGTCAAGGTTTACAGTCTTACCCTCTGGAGATGAGATGTCTCCTTGGGCACCTTGAAACAGTCAAGGTTTATAGTCTTACCCTCTGGAGATGAGATGTCTCCTTGGGCACCTTGAAACAGTCAAGGTTTTACAGTCTCACCCTCTGGAGATGTGACGTCTCCCTGGGCTACAGTTCAGGTGCCAACGGGACCGAGTCTCTTCCTGAATGCTCTAGGGAGAGTCTGATGGCTTCTTCAGCTTTCGACACTGCCTACGTTCCTTGGCTCATGGCCTGCACACTGCAGCATCTCGTGGTCTCTTTCTCTGATTCTGTCTCACACACACCCCTCACATCTTCCTTCCCTTTCTCTCTTCCTTTCTCTTTTGAGGTAAGATCTCACTGAGCAGTTCAGGCTGGTGTCACACCGCCACCTTCCTGCCCAGCCTCCTGTGCTGGATTACCACCGTCCCGCTTTACACATTTCCTCCCCCTTTCCGAGATGGCTGTTCTCAACTGTCAGCTTGACCACATCTGGAATGAACTAAAGCCCAAGCGGCTGGGCACTCCTGTGAGGAATGTTTTTCTTAATTAAGTCATTTGAAGTGGGAAGACTCACCTTTAATCCAGGTCTTCTGAGATGGGAAGATCACCTTGAATCTGGGCCATGCCTTCTACTAGCAGCCTATATAAAGGACACGGGAAAAGGAAGCCCACTCTCTCTTTGCCTGCTTGGTCTCCCTATCACTGGGACTTCTATCTCTTCACTGGCATTAGGGCCTTCCTCTTCAGGATTCTGGTGTGTACTGAAGACCAGCTGAGACATCCAGCCTTGTGGACTGAAAAACTACTGGATTCTTGGACCTTCTATTGGTAGATAGCCATTGTTGGACTAGCTGGACCACAGCCTGTGAGCCATTCTGATAAATCCTATATAATTATATGTGAATCATATATATATACACACACACACACACACACATATATGTGTGTGTATATACACATATATATGTATATATATACATACATATATATGTATATATATAATTTTAAAATCACATATATATAAAAATATGACTAATATTGATTTTGGTACTAGAAGTGCTTCTATAACAACAGAATTATAAGAATAATTTTTTTTAAGTTTCTGGAAGATTTTTACCAATTTTCCAACTCATATAGTTACTGAAACCTCTCCTAGAAGCTTGGAGAGTAGTAAAAGCCCATGGTGTGAACTATTTTACAAACTTAAGGAGACAAATGCATTTGGTTATCTTGATTCACTAATTATTAGAGGCATGGATTTAGTGACTCTGTATATAAAACTTTTGACAGCTTGTGGGGGAAGGAAAATGATAATGCTGATTGGTCACTCCTGGCATCTCTGGATGAATTGACAAAGGAATAATTCATCAAAAGAAAACAAATTTTATCATGAACTCCATGATAAAATTAGCCAACTTCTAGCATCTCAGAATACACTGCAGGACAACAATGAACTACGATAAAACTGAATGGCTCCATGCACATAAACATCTAAAGGTTTATTAGAATGCCCTGAAAGAGAATCTTCTCTCCAGCAGTCACAGAGTTCAATTTGCAGAAAATGGAATTGAAGCCCTCATTATAAGGTTGGCTGAATTACAGAGAAAACTCACGTCCCAGCCTTGGGGGTCAGCAGTTAAAGTCAGGGCATCGATTGTAAAGAACGGGATCCTGTGACTTTGGATGGAGATCTGTGGGAGGACCTTACTGAGGACAAGACTTTGAACCATCGATTTTCAAGGGTTTAATCTCACTCCACTGAGGAAGTAATCTCTCCACCCCGAGCAGATGTGCTTCCACCCCCTGAAATACTGCCTTTCCCACCTTTGACTAAGGAAATTCATTCTTCATTGTCTGCTACACCAGCACTGACTTTCTTTGCAGAAGATGCCAGTCAAGACAATACTGACATTCCTCCAGCCCCATCAATAATTGCTTTTAGACCTACAACCAGACAGAAGGCTTAAGTAGGTGTCTTAGTCACTGTTCTATTGCTGTAGAGACACCTTGGCCACAGCAACTCCTTTAAAGAATAGCATTTAACTGGAGCTTGCTTACAGTTCCAGAGGTTTAGTCCATTGTCAAGTCAAGAAGCATGGCTGCACACAGGCAGACATGGTGCTGGAGAAGGAGCTGAGAGTTCTACATCTGGATCGGCAGGCAGCAGCAAAGGAAAGAAATGTTGGAACCCCAAAGTGCTACCCCCATCCAGTGACATACTTCCTCCAACAAGGACACACCTCCAACAAGACCACACCTCCTAATCCCTGTCAAATAGCATCACTTCCTAATGACCAAGCATTCAAATCTATGCGCCTACAGGGGCCATTCTTATTCACACCACCACAGCTGGCTTCTAGAGGGGACAAAGTGTAGTCCATGAGGAGGGGCACTACACTACTAAAGAGTTTATTGAGTTTGTTAATTCGTTCAAGCAGAAGTGTTGTAGTTATGCTGTTGTGGTGGCTCAGCCAGGGAGAGACAGCAGCGTTTTCATAGATGTAAACCCTGCTAGACATCAGCAGAGGAAACCACCATCCTGACCAACACCAGACTGGACAGCGGAACCCAGAGCATCTGAGCTCAGATGTTTTAATTCCTTCAGAACTCCTCAGGTGCAGATCATAAGCAATCAAACATCTCCCACAGAAATCCAACACCTGCAGTCAATTCAAAATGCCAATACCTAATGCATTCCTTATTCCAACAGTACACAAAAACAATTATTTTAAACATAACTAAAAATAAACTTCCACAACATTTCTCCTTTTCTGTGTGTATAAAAAAAATGCTTTACCTCTACAACATAATTCAACACTACACCAGCAAAACCATTTACAAGAGGAACAATCACTAGGGTTGCTAATGCACATGACCAAATGAAACCAAACATCTATCAAGCTTTTACAGTATCTCTGGACAGCAGAAAAACATTATCAATGTCCAACTATCTGGAATTCACTCACGACCTTCTGGGCTCCTCCAAAGGACTTGGGTCACTTCCCGGGCTCTGACCTCTATAGCACACACAGCTTGTCCTCCAGACTCTGGCTGGCTTCACTCCATTGCTGCTGTTCTTGGTGGTCATCCCATGGTACTGGCATCTTCAAAATGCTGGGGTCTTCTATTTCAACTGGGCTACACTTTCACCAATAGCCTCTCTTGTGCTCTCTTCATGATGCCAAGCCTCACCTTCTTTACATGACCCCTTCAATCTGGGCCTTCAACTACTACTGAGGCTGCACTCTCACCAGTGGTCTCGCCTGGCCTCTCACAGTGCCAAGCCTTAGCTTATCTCCAAAGACCCCTTCATGCCTTCAAAACAACCATCATCTGGGTGTCTCTTACAGTATCAAGTTTGTTTGCCAGCATGAGATACAACCTTGGCCAGGTCTGGAAGAGAGTTTCTGTGTGCTGACCCTGAGGAAACACTTTCCAGATTTTAAGATGGAGTTTGGTTTGATGGAAAAACAACTAGTTAGCTTGTCTGCAGGAAGGGTGCCCTCATGGGTGGAGTTCTCATCACTATCACTATCACTGGACTGCTTATATTCAGAAAAAAAAAACTGTTCAGTTTAGCTAAGTGGCTTTTTGGATCTAAGCCATGGCTTCCAACAACAGCAGGGGGTTCTGGGCCAGTGGGAAGAATCTCTGACTGAAACATTCTGACAGTTTGGTGTTCTTTTGCACCACCACTATGGGTAAACATACACCCTTCTTCATAGACCTCAACCACAAAACCCACTTGGGCCTCATGCACACAAAAAGCCATCAACATCAGTTCATAGAACAGTACATTCTGGTTTCTGTTTCCCATGCCCTGGCTGCCGCCAGCAGCTGGAGGGAGCACCAGCTCCATGATCAGGAACAGTGTTCGAAACCTTTCCTGCTCCTAGCTGAATTTTTTGTTTTTACCATGAAAATGTCTTTCTCTAAAAGCCTGTATTCTGTGACTCACTTTTGAGCCCTCTTTCTCACTTAATTTTCACAATCTTCTCTTCATAGAGCCTTATTTCCTTCCTCAGTCTCCTCTTTCTTCGGGAGACTTCTACTCATTTTTGTGTATATATAATCTCTGTCCTCTAGGAGCTGCCCTGAGCATATTTTACCGGACTCTGTGAGGTCTGGAGTTTCTTCCTTGTCTTCATGTTGGATTAGCTGACATGATGTCGTGTCCCACATTGGTATGCCATTTGTAGTTGTATGCTTGTTGTGGCAGTTCATGGAGGGAGACATGAAGGCTTTCTCATGCATGCAAACTCTGCCAGACCTCAGCAGAGGGAACCACCACCCTGGCCAGCGCCATACTCGATCATCAGTGGAGCCCGGAACATCTGAGCTCAGGTGTTTTTATTGGTTCAGAGCTCCTCAGGTGCAGATGATAAGCAATCAAACCTCCCCCACAGAAATCCAACACCTGCAGACAATTCAAGATGCCAAGGCCTATGCATCCCCTTTTCCAACAATTCACAAAAACAATTATTTTGAACATAACTAAAAATAAACTTCCACAACACAGAAGTTGGGGAATATGTGTGGCAATGGGTTTTAAGGGTTTGGGATAATGGTGGAAGGAACAAAAAACTGTATCAGCCTGAGGTTATTGATATGGGCCACTGAGTGGAGAGTCTAGGTTTAATATGGAAGCTCACACAGTGTTTGTTTGAATGGTCGGTTGAAGCATTTGTCAAAAGATGGCCTGCTGAAAAGGAGTTGTTTGGAGATGCCTGGTATTCCTTGGCTTAGTGTTGATGAAGGGATTTTAAGGCCTAGGGAATCCTGCACAATGGGAAGGCCCAGGAGACATGGCCTTCACTAACCCTGTAAGACATAAAATGGTAGGAGGGGGACCAGCACATTTGCAGAGCTTTGTCATTGCCCTTTTCTCTTGTGCCAGACCTCAGGGTTGGAGATGCTGCCGCTCAGCTGCATGAATTAAATGAATAGGTTTATTTGGGCCAGGTGGCAGCACTGAGGTGACCATAGTTATTGTATCGGGCAGCACAGACAAAGTAAAGGCCTGACCCATAATGGGCAGCACAAGCAAAGTGATTTTTACTTATGGTCCTTTGGTACTGGCTAATCAGTCACGGAATAAATAAATAAATAAATAAATAAATAAATAAATAAATAAATAAGAAGCCTACTGATTTTTGTTTTGTCTGTATAAACGGAAAAATTCTCAAACAAATGAAAGGCTCCATTGTATCATGACAAAAGGGTGTCTCAGCCCATGAACCAATTTCCAGACTTCCACCAGTTTGCAAACCCAGAGTCCCTTAAATGAAGGGGTGGCCAGGTTCTCCTGAGGAAGAACCTTAATAAAATACCTAAGAGTTTCATTGTTAACTTTCCTCCAGACCTTCCACCGAGGCACCTGTGGCCTTTTAAAAGAGTGACGGTTCATTGGGGGAAAGGTAACAATCAGATTTTCCAGGGTCTTTGGGATGCTGGTTCTGAATTGTTGCTGATTCAGGGAGATCCCAAGAAACATTGTTACTGAAGAAGTTGCCACAGTGTTTCATGGGGGTCTTCCTTAAGTTCAGTCACAGAGGCTAGCTGGAACATAGCTTGTAAAGCCATTCTAATAAGTTGTGTGTGTGTGTGTGTGTGTGTGTGTGTGTGTGTGTATGTTCATTCTATCAGTTCTGTCCCTCTAGAGAACCCAGACTAGCAAACTAATACACCTTCCCAATCAGATCACATTGTCTTTATAAAGGCTCCCATGACCTCCCTGGACCCACCTGGATAGCCCAGAATTGCCTCCCCGTCTCCGAATCTTTAGAATAATCTCAGCTGCAGTGTCCCTTCCGCCAGTTAAAGCATGTGTTACCCATTTCAGAGGTTAGGGTTGGCCCGGGAACCCTGCTCTTTCTACCTCAGGGGCTTTCTGCAGGCCACACTGTACACGTCTGCAACTTTGAACCTCAGTGTTGTATTTCCAAGGGGTGTTGTCTTCGAATACCCCACAGGTGTTGGGTCCTTCTCCCGCAGGCTGACTTCTGCTGATTCCTGTCCTCAGCTCCAGCACAGCTTCTTCTGTGAAGTCTTGAGTCCCCAGACATAGGCACTCTTGCCCCTCTCTCTGCTTAGTGCTGTCAAAGGTCCTGGAGGACCATAGCTTTCAAGGCTGTGTTTTGGATGATAGTTTCAATATCTCCATGGTTGTAACTTCAGTGAGACCAAGGATTGAGGCTTGTTGCTGTTCTGTTTCTGACGTAGAGTGGAAGGACCCTTGTCTTGGCCAGCCATGAGGTTCTGTCCAGCTGGTGGCCCTCCACCTCTCTTGACCTGTAACCACATCCTTTCCTTCCTCTCCCCCTTCCAGCTACCTCTAGGCGACTGTCTAACTAATTGCATGGCTGTCTCTCTGCAGGTGCAACCTGCCCCCCATCTCAGGGGAGTATACCACAGATGTGGGGGAGAAGACAGACGTGGTCACTGTGAACCCCAGCATCATCATTGACAGGTCAGTGGTCTGCTTCCTAGAGCAGTGCTGTCTTTGGTGTCGCTGGTCACCTGCAACCACTGGGCACTGGGGTAGAGTTGGTCCTGATTGAGACATGCCTGCTGTTCACACAAAGCATTCATTGGGTGTCAAAGTCTTAATACAAACAAAGGAACTTAACACATCTTGTTAATTTTTACATTAACCATTTGCTAAAATGATAGTATTTTTATATATTTGGTTAAATATAATATAAAAATTATTTTGATAATTTCCCTCATTTCTTGTTAATTTCCATACATTGGGCCTGCACTGAGTTTCTTTTGGGCAGTGCAAGTCTGAGCAGTTGTAACCTAGAGGTGGTCAGGAATCCTTTGGGTGTGCTGGGAGCACCTTATCTGGCAGTATCCAGGCATGGGGGAGGGGTACTCATGCGAAGATCTCAGGTTTCACCTGGCTCCCCTCCTCAGGTCTTCCTGAGAGGTCTGCAGGAACTAGTGTGTTGAGACCCCAGTGCTGTACATAGTCAGGCTGGCCAGAGAGTAGGAGACCGACAGGCCAGGAGGAGAAGTTAAGTTATATCAGATGCCAAGATTGCCAGGAGCTTTCAGAGAGCAGAGAGAGCTGTGGAGGGAAGGGGAACGGTTCCTGGAAGGGGACATGTAGGCAGAAGCCAATATGTCAAGGAGGGGCCCAGCCAGGCCAGGAGGCTTGGTCAGATAGTCACTCACAATCTTGGGACAAATGGGTCAGTAGTGAAGTTCCTAGAAACCCTCACTTCCAGCCACACCTCTGCCGCCCTTGGCTGCCTTTATCCTCTAATCTCTATCTCCCTAGAGCAGCCCCTAGTTATTCAGCCCGGGAGAGGAGGGGAGTGAAAAGTGGGAGGTGAGGGTGGGGGCTGGGGTATTGGGGGGAGAGGTGATGGTGTGGGGCAGGGTTGGGCTGGGGCTGGGGCTTGGGGTGGGGAGGGTGGGCTGGCGAGGGCGCACAGGGCTTGCTGCTGCTCACTCTGCTACCCCTCAGGTTCCACAAGCTGGAGAAGTGGCGGCGGCCCTTCTACAGCGTGCTGCGGAAGTATGAGAACGCCTCGGTGCTGCTGCCGGCGTTCTACAACGTCCGCAACACCCTCGTGTCCTTCCGTGTCAAGTACGTGCTGGACGATTTCCAGTCGCCGCAGCGGGTCTACTTCTTCCACCCGCAGTACCTGTCCAGCGTGTCGCGCTACTGGCTCAGCCTGGGCGTGCGCGCGCGGCGCATCAGCACCGGCCTCATCCTGGTCACCGCCGCGCTGGAGCTCTGCGAGGAGGTGAACCTGTTCGGCTTCTGGGCCTTCCCCATGAACCCCTCGGGCTTCTACATCACGCACCACTACTACGACAACGTTAAGCCCAAGCCCGGCTTCCACTCCATGCCCTCTGAGATCTTCGCCTTCCTGCACCTTCACAGCCGCGGCATCCTCCGCGTGCACACGGCACCTGTAATTGCTGCTGACAGGCCCGCCAGGAGAGACTCTGGCTCCCATCTGCCTTCCGGTGGGGTTCCCTGGCCCTGCCCATCTCGGTGACTGTAGTTCCCTAAGGATATAGGGTTTGTGTTTGGGTCCTGGGGAGGGAGGCGGGGACAGAGCCCATGCAAAGTCAGCTGTGTCCAGAGCCTCCATCCTGTGCCTCTGTTTAGCTGCTGGGCCACTCTCTAAGGTCAGGGGCCTCAGAAGCACATTTCCATTCAGTTTCGGCTTCCCAGAGAACATGAACTGTAGTGGCCCTGTTTGCAGCTAAGTCTGAGAATAGACCAGCAGGTGAGACTTTCACTTAATAGGAGACAGCACAGTCCTGGTCTCAATCAGACCTTTGGCTGCCCAAGTTTCATACTGGGGACTCAGCCATGAATCACCATCTAGGATCTCAGGGCTCAGAGGCCAGCCCTTCCAGGGAACAGTGGCCGGCTGTCGGGGTCACGCCACCTGGCTGAGCTCCAGAGGCTTCAGGGATATTTGATCAAGGCCTGTGTTACTAAGACTCCAGTGGCTGAGAGCCATGCCCCTAAAAACAGTCCTTGGACACACACAGCCTTGGTGCCTCTAGGTTCCAGCCTGCATTTAACCTTTGAAAAGAAGGAAATAAACCAGACCAGCCATTTGCACTAAAATCTCCAAGCCGGTGTTACCGTCTCAATAAGTGCTTAGCAATTTGCTTCCTGTTCTGTCTCCCTATTTTCAGCTCCATTTTAATCAGGAGTTATTTATAAAGCTCTGCTCCTCTTTATGTTCCCGAATACTGCAGGATCTTGTTAAACTGTGTTCCTGAATAGGAATCGTCAGCTGGCAAGTGCCATGTCACGTGAGCCTCATGGATGGTAGCTAGCTGGGGCTTTGACACCAGCATCCCTGCTGTTTCTATTGTGAAGGAAGGTGGCACACTGGGGCACATGCCTGCTGTCTTCAGACACAGGGATTCACCAAGCCTGGGGTTAGGGAGGTCAGCGATGCCTAGGCTGAGAGGTTCACATGTCATCAGCTTCCTCCTGTGCATCTTCACCCCGTATGATGGCACTTAATGGTCACTGTTGGTGCATTGCCCTTGGGATTGTGGAATGTTTGTGTGGGGAAGACTTTAGCCTCCATATCTCCCTCTCCCTCTCCATTCTCTTCCTCTCTCTCTCTCCTTCCTTTCTTCCCTCCCTTCTTTAGACATTTCTAGAAAGCCGATGGTTGGGCTGGAAATACTCCTTGGCAGAGGCATGGTTTCTGTCTCCTGCAGCGGAGCAGAGAGATCACATATCCACTGCAGCCTGCTTGCCACTCTGAGAAGCAGCCGTGAGAGACCCGCAGGCAGGCCCCCCTCCTGACTCACTTTGCAGGTACCACCACAAGCCCAGCTGAGAAAGACAGGAAAGAGCTAGCCCAAGGCTTCTGGCCAGCTTGAGCTCCCTCCACTGATTCTTTTCTGAGCCTTCCTCCTCTGGTCTGTGGCCTGCAGGTGCCTGGAGTTCACCCCGCACCCAGCTCTCCAGATGCTCTTCTCTCTGAGCTGTGGTGCCTGGGAGGCCCCCAGGAGGCCCAGATCCCTAGTCTGTGGGAACAGAAGGTCATGGAGCAGTTGCTGAAGCACAAAGGGCGGCACGCTTTGGTAAGCCAGGAGCTACCATGGAAGGGCAGGAGAGCTTGTGGCTTTCTGGGCTTTTTTTCTGCCAAAGAGGGAGTTCTGAGAATGTTCCAAGTTGACTGAGATTTATAGCCAATGTTCACAGCTAACTGGACCCAGCTCTTAAAGGCACAGAATGTCTGAACTAAAAGGGTTCATAAAGTTGGGTTTGTCCCACTTAAGGAGACAAACATAGAGAGGGTGACTTTAGTGGTCAGCATGAGTGCCTGCCAGGGACAACGCCCTCCACCTGGGGCATGCTGCTGCTGGGCAAGAGCCTGGTCAGACATCAGGGTCTTCCTAGCTGAGAGTTTTTAGAAGCTTCCATAGCCAGAGCCCTCAAAAGAGCTGTGGATGGCACCTCTAGATCTGTCCAGTGCCCGTGCATGAGGGGGTGAGGATATCCTCCTGGCTTATGGTGGTACTTCTGCCTTCTGCCTGTGAGTTTCAAGGCAGGTCCCTCCTGCCCCTCAGGGTGTCCATTTCCTTGTCTATTCAGTTAGAGGCTTAGAAGAGAGTTGTAGGGTCTCTACAGTGACTGCTAAGGGACCATGATATGTGGATCTAAGCCATAAGTAGTATTTACTTTTGAAGCTGCTGTTTTATTGCACGCCCCTTCTGGGCGCGTCCTACACTGACCATGTTCCCCATCATCTGTTTCCCCTCATCACTACAGGACCCCTTCAGGTAAAGAGGCTGTTGTGGTACAGGTGAGAGGCTGAGGCTTCGTGACTCGGGCAAATGCTCATAGCCAGGTCTAGTGGAACCCTGTAGAACTTCCCCGACAGCACTCCAATCCTGGGGACCAGGAGGCAGCTTCTGCTTGCTGGTGCCTCTCTCCAGCCCTGACCCCTACAGCGGTTTTGATGCCTGGTGTGCTGTTGCTCTGGAGAAGAACTAGGGCCATCTCTACATTTAGGGGCAAGGAGAGCGAGACCTGAAAAGCATCCATGTTAAGCAACAATATGAGTGACTTGCCTCAGGGCACATGCAAGCTAGAGGCTCAACTGAAACTTGCCCAGCCTCCTGACTGACTTCACATGCTTTCTGCCACATTCAGTATGTGAACATTTATCAAAGACCCAAGGAGACCTGGGCATTGATTCTAGAGCCCCTCTGTGCCTGTCCCTTCACAGAGTGCAGGCGACCAGTTAAATTCTAATTTAAGGACATTGATTCTCCATGAACCAACCAGCTCTTGTGTCTTCTTCTGTGCTAAATGCATTTCTAGGCTTGAAAGGCAGCATTAGTAGCAGCAGCAGCAGCAAGTAGGTGATTCAGTGGGCAGGCAGAAAGGAAGGAGAATCAAGGTCAGGCTGGCTTCTGGAACCTTCTGGTGATGCTGTTATCGCATCTCTGCCCAGTCTCTGAGAGGCACGGAATAATCCCTAGGTATTGCTGAGTCTGGACAGGAAGCAGATGCTGCAAAGCTTCCTGTTGACTTCTGCCGTGCATTGCTGTGTACTGCTGAATGCTCATTGTGTCAGAGGACGTGTGATGATTGAAGCTGCCCTTCTGGCACTTACCATCACGTGGGTGCACCGATATTAAAAGAAGCCTCTCTCCAACACACACAGGAACTAGTTGTATGGAGGGCTTCCAAGACCAGGTCCCCAGTTACCAGGGAGAAGAGGAGGAGGAGAAGGAGGAGGAGGAGGAGGAGGAGGAGGAGGAGGAGGAGGAGGAGGAGGAGGAGGAAGGAGGAGGAGGAGGAGGAGGGAGGAGGAGAGGAGGAGGAGGAGGAGGAGGAGGAGGGGAGGAGGAAGAGGAGGAGGAGGAGGAGGAGGAGGAAGAGGAGGAGGAGGAGGAGGAGGAGGAGGAGGAGGAGGAGGAGGAGGAGGAGGAGGAATGCACAGTCAAATCTGAATCCTGAAGGTTAGCAGTGTAGTCATTGCCAAGGAAGGCAGTGTGCCTTAGGTCTCATGCTTGACAGCCATGTAACATTTGACAAGGTTGGCTCCAGGTCCTAACATTCTTTCCTGCTCCGTTCCTTCCTGATATGACCAACCTCCGAATCCTCTCCCCAGGTTCTCCATCACTCATCATCTGTGACTCTTCCTCAGGGCTTTCTTAACAGCAACACTCCTGCTGAAACCACGTCTCTTTACAGCCAGCAGCCCTTGCTGTTCTCATCTGCAGGCTAGCCCTCCCCAGGAGCATCAGAAGTGTGTCCACTGGGGGCTCCCTGGGCATCTGCCTCTGCACGGTACCTCAGACTTCAGCCCGCCTGTCTTCATTGATACGGGGAGAAAAGTCTGCACTCAAGAGTCTCTCCCACCGTTTTGTAGACATGTGGCCTTGAGGAGCTGCGGGGGCTCTGAGTCATCCTCTAAAACAGAGACTAGAACCTCAGCCCATTGGCATTTCCAGGGTTAAGTGAAACAGCATTGCGTAATGCTTGGCAGCATCAGCACAAACAGACCTTGGGCAAACCCAGTTCCTTTCTGCCCAGACATCTTCCGTCTTCACTCTCCATTGGCTCCCAACATAAATATCCCTTGAGTTCATTCCCTCCTTGTATTTGCCTCTGGCATTGCCATAACTCAGGCTTTTTTGAGGGATCCTCGTGCATTCTGAGAATTAGCATCTCAAAAATACCTTTGGTGGAGCCCGTTGCTGTCTGTACCACAAAGTCCAAGTTTTTTGTTTTTTTTTACATCAAGCCATACAGGCCATGTCATGAGCAGGCTCTCTCTCTTCCCAGAGACCCTCCTGCCTCTGTGGATCTTACTTCTTCTGTTAGTCCTGTGTGTCTGTGCAAGAGGTCCAAATGCCAGGAATGGCCCCACTCCTCTGCTCCTTCCCCCTTCTTGCCTGGCCACTTCTGCACACACTGTCAGGCGATGGCGCCTGCTATATCCCCTCTATGGAGTGGGTCACACACTCTCTCCTCTATGCTTCCTCTGCGTGGCAACCAGCACTGACTTCCATTAGGATGACCTCAGAGAACACAGTTAAACATCCCCAGACCCTCCATGGATGGTTTGCATTTTCTGCAAGAGAAGGCTTAGAACCGAGCTCATCTTTGTGCCCCTGGCACTGACACAGAGCCACACAGTAGCATTGAGAACATCCAAGACTGTGTGCCTGCGATCCAGGGACTTGTCATCCCAGCACTCAGGGATAAAAGGCAGGATTGCCATGAGTTTGAGTCTAGTCTGGGTACATAGCAAGTCCAAGGCCAGCCTGGGATGTAGTGACCCTGTCTTAAATTTAAAAAATGAACTTAAAACAAAACTCAAATATTTGCACTCTGCCACTAATCTCTAGACCTCATCTTGCAAAATGAAGACTTGAAACCTGTGAAGTGACAAGGCACCCCACATCCCACCAATCACAACCTATATTTTCTCTCTGAGTTAACTGCTTTAAGGCCCTCATATAAATGCAGCCATACAATATTTGTCTGGAGATTTGGGCCCCTTTGCTGGTAGCAAGTACAGACTTGAGCCTGCTTCATCAGTGAGCTCAGCTGTTCTGGCCTACCCATTAGCTTAGTGGTTTGCTAGTCTGTTAGAAGTTTCTATTTTCTCCTGAATAATCTCTTGAAAACACTTTTTTCCCATTACAAGGACAAAGGGGGAAAAGTAATAACCACCATCACCTACCTTGGGTACAACAGCCAGACATCAGGGGCTGCCTCCTTCTAGCCAGGAGATGGTTCTTTATCCTTAGGTCATTCAACAGCGTTGGGATAGGAATTCTGTCTCCTCCAGAACTGTGGCTCTCAACCCTGTGCACATTAGAATTTCCTGGAGATTTTGTATAAAGTGATCCTGTTGTCGTGCCCTTGTTTTCCCAAAGGCAAGTGTAGGAGGCTTGAGAACAGCTCCCGGGAGCCCTCAAAGATTTCCCAAGTGATTAGCAGCATAGTGGTTGAAAGTCATCGTGTTATGCAAGGCAGTGACTGTGGCCCTGTCTGCGCTTGGCCATCATCTGCAGAGATTTCTGAAATTCTTAAGGACCCCACCCCATGGTACTTTCATGTGCTGGACCTGGGCTGGGGCCTGGGCTACTAGGGTTTCAAGCTCTTCTGGTATCTTAGGACCTGCTGAAGATGACCTAGGGACTCCACTTGGGGACCGCTGTCCTGGGTGGTCCTTTAGTTCGTGGCCCTGTTCTGTTGTATTCACGTTGTCTGGTGGTGAGTGGATTATTCTAGAAGAATCTGATTTGAGCTTGAGACCTCTTAAAGGTACCAAACAGCATTTCTTCTTCTGCACATTTTCAACATTGAAAAAAAAATTGTCATGAAATATTTTCAAGGCAAAATAACAGATTTCTTCTTGGATTCAGATTCACTGTCTAAATTGCAAATTCATCTACATTTAGGAATAGGGCGCATTTGTAATCAGAACTAAGGGCCATAATTCTGGAGCCCGGAGCCCATGTAACAATCGCTTCGTGGTTGGTGCTAGGGTGGAAGCCAAGCACCACTCCGTAGTATCCAGCACAGGAGGACCTCCTTGCCCACCCTGGGGAGACCTGGCCTTCTTACTCAGGCCCAGGCTTCTGCCCACCCACTACAATTGCCCCAAAGGAACATGGGAGACAGTACTGAGAGGTCATGCCACAGCAATGGAGGCTCCAGCACCCAGGCTCTTATACTCATCCTTCTCTCCCTGCATTTGGAAAAGGCCCGAGTTGGACCCAGTGAGTTAGAACTCAGACTTGCCTGAACTTCTCACTCTGATCAGAGGCAAGGGCCCTGCTGTTCCCTCTGAAGATGTTCCCATGGCAACTTAGAAATTTACACCCAATTACGAAGTTCACAAAGCCTTGGAGATCCTGCAAGCTCATGAAGGGAGAGATTCGTTGCTTTTTACTGAAACTCATCTCACTCTCCCTGACTACTTACCAGACTGGTCCCTCAGCCCCAGGTAGCCAAGGACTGGGGTGATAGAGGAGGAGTTTGGAGCCTCATACATCGGTGCTGTAAACCAGGTCTCCAAGTCCATTTTGCAAAATGCTAGTCATTCATGGCATTTGCTCTGGCTTTCGATTCAGTTCTAGTGAGCATGGGTCTGTTTTCTAATAGAGTAAGGTTAGTAACAGGTGCTAAGCAAAGCAAGAAGCGGCAGCTAACAGTCTACCAGCAAAGACCACATCTACAGGGCTCAGAAGTCATCAGATGACACGAGGCCTCTCGGCGAAGGGGCAGGTACGCGTGTTGTGATACACCCAAGGGCAAGACAGCTTCAGATGCCTCCATCCCGGGCATCCACAGACACGGAGACAAGGAAACCTCCAGAACTGTCAGTCTACTGTCTTTGATAAGGCAAAGGGGCATTGTACTTTAGGGCTGTTTCCATCCTCAGAGATGTCACATAAAGTCTATGTAGAAGTCTTGGTGCTCAGGACGCCATCTTCAGGTTTCTTGAGGTTCCTACAAGTGAAGTCTCCGTTATCTGAGATGAGCAGACGCCCTCTTTTTAGACTTAACCTCTGTTAATTTCCTCTCACTACCCTCTCCCCTCTTCAGGCAAAAAGAACAGGAGAGAGAGGAAGCACGGGTTCCCTCCATATCCAGCCTCAAAGAGACCTCACACCTCACTCTACGGAGTTAGTGGGGCCAGCATGTCCCTGCTGCTGTTTCTGCTGCTGGTGGCTTCCTTGTCCTGTAGGTGAACCCGGCCTCATGACTGGGACCTTGTTGGTTTCTCTTTCTTTCCTTTCTTCCCTCTCTTGTGCAAGAAACTGAAACTAGAACCTCATGCATGCTGGGTAAACATTCTCCCACTAAGCTACACCCAACACTGGGTTAGTTTCTGGATTTAAGCATCAAACTGTTCTTCTCCACAGCTAAACCTTTTTTGGTTTTAAAATACATCTACCATCCATTTTCTCATTGGTCTTGGCTCTACCCTAGGACGAGGCTAGGACAAACCCCAGATCACTGGTAATGGAAGAGTCCTCTAGGGTACCACTGCTTTCTCAAAGCAGGAGGAAGCGGGGCAGGAGGAAGTGGCCAGTGTCCTCTTCAGCCCCTGTGGTGTCCTTCTGTCTGCTGGGGGAATCCTGAGGATCTGGTGTCTGATCCAGACCTGGCCTTTCCTTTGCCCAGCATCTGTGTGGAAACTGCTTTGGCATTCATTACATTACAGTCTGAGGACTAAGTCCAGAACAGCCACTGAGTGGCTGTACTCAGCGGGAAGAGGGGAAGCAGTTGAACTTGGTGATGGTCATGAAGGCCACAGGCCTGAACAAAGAATGGACGTGGGCTCTGCCTTGCCGGCCCTCTAGCTGTAGCCGTGCAGGGGAGGCTGTGGGTCCCAGTGGCCCCTCTAGTTGTGGCCGTGCAGGGGAGGCTGTGGGTCCCAGTGGCCCCTCCAGCTGTGGCCGTACAGGGGAGGCTGTGGGTCCCAGTGGCCCCTCCAGTGGCCCCTCCAGCTGTGGCCGTGCAGGGGAGGCTGTGGGACCCAGTGGCCCCTTTAGCTGTGGCCATGCAGGGGAGGCTGTGGGTCCCAGTGGCAGCTCCTGCCCTCCTCCCCAAAGCTAGCCATCTCACATACCTGTTGGCTTCTGTGCAAGGTCATCATGACACACCCAGCTTTCTCTGGGGCACCCACATTCTGCACACATGATTTAAGGATATGATGTGGGGTCTGCAGATTCCCTTTCTGGACCAGAGTGTAAAACCTTCCTATGTAAAACCATGGTCATTGTCATTTTGTCTGAACTGCAGAATATCTATTTTGAAAAAAAAAAAATGAGTGTTCCATGTGGGTTGCTTGGCAGATCATCTGGAGTCATCGCTGCTACCCTGCACCTAAGTAAAGCTAGGACAGATGCTGGGGGCATCAGAGGAACCATGTGGGTCCTCGGGTGTGTGTCATCCATCCTGGTGTGTTTTCCCCTGGGGTGATGACCATTTCCCAGAGGAGTCTCCAGGAGCCTGCTCCCACCAGGTTGGTAGCACCAATGTATCCTTGAGTGGCTGTCACCAATTCCCAGACCCATTCTCCCCTTCTTTGATTTTTTTTCTCTAAGAGCCACATCACACCATGCGGTACAGCGAGCTTCCCCGTCGGAGGAGGCAGCATTTCCTGGGTCACGGAGAAATACCTTGCTCTTGGCCCTGGAGAGAAATGCTCTGCTATTTGGAGACTTGCTCCAGCCTGATATGTTTAGTTGTTGCTGGAAACTGGGTTCCCACAAACCCTGGCAGCACGATTCCAGCTGCACACGGCTGTCCCTGGGTAGTGATGCTGAAGTATGGCCAGGACAAAACCAGCAAGCATCATCAGGGCACTTTGTGTCTGTCATTGTGCTCGAAGGACATTCAGTTTCTCCCAATAAACCAGTCAAATGGTTCATTTGGCAAAGATGGGCTGTGCCTCTGTGTGTGTGTGTGTGTGTGTGTGTGTGTGTGTGTGTGTGTGTACATGCATGGACTTGTACGTTTGTGCACACATGTAAGTTTGGCTGGGTAGGTGACCATCGTGGGAGGTTGCCAGGCATTTCAGGGAGCTCATAGACACAGTAGCACATTTTTAGACTTGTCAGAGGTACATGAGGATCAGGACACCTGTTGACATCTGGCAGAAGTAGCGTCTGGCCAAAGTAGGGTATGGGCTTACAGGACAGCCTTGAAGACCAGATCAGGACAAAAATCGATGGATTGCTAAATTTGTTCCCAGAATCCTAGGTCTGACTTAGGGTGTCTCAACCAATCAGATCTGGCCACTTGCCCCAGAGGTTTCATGGAGATGTAGTGACAAAAGGCAGCGATGGAGTTTTATATTCAGTTCTCCTAGGAAAAAGGGAGGGGTCATCATCTTTAAAACAGCTCCCTTGGGCTGGAAAGATGGCTCAGTGGTTAAGAGCACTTGGTGCTCTTGCAAAGGACTGGGGTTCAATTCCCAGAACCCACATGGCGCCTCAGAACCATCTGTAACCTTAGTTCCAGGGGATCCAACAGGCACTCAAGTGGTGCACACACATACATGCAGGCAAAACATTCATATACGTAAAGTAAAATAAATAATTCTTTGAGGAAAAGAGAGAGCACCGTGTCTTTGGGGCACACTAACCAAGGAGGGCATAGTGGCTGGGGTGCATGGCAGTGGATCTTTACATTCTGATGGACAGGACACAGAGGGTGGGACCAGAAACTGAGCCCTCAAAGGCTCATCCCCAGTGACCCACCTCTGCTAGCCAGAGCCCATCTCCTAAAATTTCCACTAGCTCCTCAGACACACTCAGCTGGGAACTAAATATCCAAAGGCACAAGCCTATGGGGAGCATTTCACAGTGAATCCACAAGAAATCCATAGAGCGGAGGGGAGGGGAAAGAAGCACGCAACACCAGACGGGCTTGGGTAAACTACAGTCTGGGTCACCATCGTCGCAGCTCTGGTTCCAGGGAAGTCGTGACCACTGTCGTCGTGTAAGGGAGAAATTCTGTTCTCATCGTGAATTGATTGTGCTTAGGGGTGGGGAGTTGGAGGGGTCGTGACTCCTATAGGGGGGCAGTATCATCATGGGTCATCTTCCTGCAAGGTCCACTGTCCCTGAAATCAAAGGAGACCACAGGTGTAGGACAATTAATAGGAACATTCAGGTGCCCTCCCAGGGGCTTGGAACAAGATGTTTTAAAAGTTGGCAGTAAAATATCTGTATCACTCTTGTACTGATGCCTTCAGTCTTAAAAGGGGATGAGCTGGTGGGGTTAAACCTATTTCCATTGTTATAAACCGGTACTCCTTAAGTGATGGACATGGTTACCTAGAGCTCAGCAGGAATCAGCTCCAAAGGAGACAGAGGTAAGATGAAGGCAGAGATGCCAAGCTTGCAGATGCACACTGGACACCTGCAGGTCCAAGTGAAAAGATGGTGCTTTGGCAAGAGCAGCCTCTAAGCTCTGTTACACCTCCGTCACTCTTTAAACAAAGAAGCTCTGTCAAGGTTGGAAGCTGCATCGGAGGTCTCTGGGCACTGGTTACCCTCAAAAATGAAAGCAAAATCTTGAGTGCACCTCTAATAGAATTACATAAAGATGTATCTTAGATTCATGCAAGCCACTTGGCCAGGCTCTACTTGCCTGGTGAGATGTGGACAGGGTGGCCTTCATTCCCCAGACTGACCCTGAGAAACAATGCTTTCCTCATGAAAACTCCAAAGGGCGCACCTTTTTTCTGTTCCTCTGTCTTCAGATTCCCGCTGTGGAGCTGTTTCTGTTTCATAAGTGTTCATTATCCAGGTGTTGGACTTAATCCTTTCCATGGTGTCTAACGGTCACATCCTATTAGGGACTCCAGAGTAATAGACAATGGGGGAGGGACTGAAGTCACTTCCAGACAGGCAGCCTCCTATGTAAACTGTTCCACCATTGGGCAGCCTCCTATGTAAACTGTTCCACCATTGGGCAGCCTCCTATGTAAACTGTTCCACCATTGGGCAGCCTCCTATGTAAACTGTTCTGCCATTGGCTGACCTCCAGTATGGACACTCCTTATGACCAAACTCACCTTAACTTTCTCACCCGTCTCTTCCACCTGTTCCTTCTCTATCTCTCTTTGTCTCCCTAGCTCGCTATCAACAGTAGAACAGGTTTCTACCACTTCCTCTTTGCAGGTGTTTAAGCCTGGCCTCCTGCTGAGCCTGGATCACAGACCACCTGACAGCTTCCACCTTCTAAAGAGGAAGACATTTTCCTCCCCAGGAGGAAATCTGGTGACAGCCATTGGCAACAGATGTTTAAGTGTCTCATTATGACACGTATAAGATGTTAAACACTCAAAGCATTATAGAACCGAAGGATGCCCTCTGCGGGGCTGACCCATAGGATTAAGAGTCTCAAATGGCGAAGTGTCAAGGGGGACGGCTGGCGATGGGCAGTAAAGCAGACAGATTGCTGGGACCGGGAGGTCTTGCACAAGATGACGTCCTGTGCCAAGAAGCTTGTTAAGAAGCACAGCATCTTACATGCTATTTGTAGGGGGAGAACGGGCCAAGGGTGGCAGAGAGCTAAATCGGACGATGTTGGCAAAGACTTTGAACACAGGATACCTTAGGCACAGCTGTGTTAGGACTGATAGACACAAGCCCTTCGTTGGGGGAAACTGGATTCCTGGAAACGAATACCCTAACTCCTTGAGGCCCTTGCCCCGGTCCTAGACTGGACCTTGCCGAGTCTGCTCCTGGACAAGGACGCAGAACTAACATTCCCTTTCTCCTTTCAGCAGGGCCTCTGAGAAAACCCTGGATAGAACTGCCTCCTAACAAGGTCCTCCCTCAGACCTAGGCAGTATCTTTGAACATATCTGAGGAAGGCAAAGCACTGTTGCTCTTCTAGAAGAGGGCGTGTCAGTTACCACAATAGCCAACAGATACACTTTTACAAGGGGAGGCTCACGTTAGCTCCTGGTTTCAGAGGCTTTCAACCCATTACGGCAGAGAATGCATTGAGGAACAACCCTATCAGCTCACTGTGCATTGAAGAGGAGCCCAGGCCACGGCAATAGGCACTGCAGTGAAACCAGGTGCTGGGAATAAGGTTCAAAGGTCCACTTCCGGTGACCTACCTCTGCCAGCTAGACCTCACCTCCAAAGGATTCCACAGACTACCAAAATGGCCCCACCAGCTGAAGAACAAGTGTTCAAATAATAATCCGGGGATTTCCATAAAACTTACAAATAAATGAGTATGTGAACGATCTAGGGGTGAAGGGCGGCAATCGTATTCCATTTGTTTATTTAATACAATTTACAAAGTGCATGCTGTTATGTCATTCATCCAACAAATACTTTCTGAGCCCATGCACTGGGCCAGACTCCTTAATGCTCTGGGAATGCAAGAGTGTGCTATAGAGAAGCCCCGTGCCCTGCGAGAGGCTCCTCCAGGCAGCACCTTGGAGAGCTCTCTGAGCTGGATTTGGTAGCCGCAGCAATTCTGCAACTGCCCGGGAGACAGCTTAGGACCCTGAGGAAGGTCTGTGCGGCTCCTGCCAGGAAAGGGAGAGAACGCAGCTGGCTGGGGATAAAACTGGAGAAAGAGTCTGAGGTCAAGAGATGGGTCGTGTTCACAGTGTTGACTAAGATTCTCAGAGTCGGCTGGTCCTTGAAGGAGGAAGAGGATGCGATCAGATCGCTGCTGAAAAATCTCATCCCGTTTCAATATGCAGCGCGGGCTTGCTGAAGACCGGAGTGCCGTTTCACCGCCCTGTCCTTTCAGGAGGCTCCTGCTGGTGGCTAGGCCTGGGGTGAGGGGTACTGAGTAGGGTAGGGATGGTGCCCAGGGCCAGGAAAGAGACACAGTAAGAGATCAGTGCGATGGAAAGACAAATCAACAAGGGTGTGCTGGGTGACTAGGGAAGGCAACTTAAATGACACCAACAGTGCCTGAGAGGAAGCACAGAGTCTAAGTTCTTGGCCTTCCCCAAGGATGATATTACTCGCTGGAGGAGCAAGAGATCTGTGTAGCTAGCATGCAAGCTGCAGAGTCTAGCCCTGGCATCTAGGCATCTAGCAGCAGAGGACAGTGCGTCCCAAAGGAGGCACTGGACCGTGCATGACATTTCCAGACGGATGGGCAGAAAAATCAGTCAAATTGCTCTTGGGTCCTTACCTCAAGGCAAAGACATAATAGGGATGTCAGGCACATGGAATTGCTTCGTTTTGTTTTGTTTAGAGACAAAGTCTCACTGTCTAGCCCTGGCTATCCTGGAACTTGCTATGAATACCAGGCTGGTCTCAAACTCAGAGATCTACCTGCTTTTACCTTGAGTGCTGGGATTAAAGGTGTTCACTGCCAAACCCAACTTGGAATTGTTTAAAAAGAGCTTTAATGGAAGAAACCATGGCGAGCCCCACCCTGTGGGAAGCCTCCAAAGCTCTCTTAATTCCAAGCTGAGTGACAGAGACTCTCACAGGACCAGCCAGCATAGCTATGGATTCCCAGAGTACTGGAACCCGATTCTTGCTGTGGACACCAAAATGGCCCAGTAGCAGATGATGGAGGGCCATGATTCTGAGGTTTGGTTTCAGGTACATATAGCACAAAGATCATCAAGGGGCCATTTAAAGAGATATTTTGCTGGAGAAAGTAGCCTGTCAGGGGAAAGAGGGCTTGGGAATGGAGGTGGGGGCTTCAGGGTAGAGGTGAGATTAGAGCTGTCTGTCTATCCTGAGGGATAACATGCCCACACCTAGGGACCCCGCTTGGAGGAAAGCCACGGTGCCATGGGAAGATCCAGCTTCAATCATCTGTGGGGCACAGTGCAAGTCCTCCTGTGAAATGGCTCAGCTTGGCAGGAAGAGACAGGCCAGTGTGTGTCCGAACCTGCAGCTCCCAAGAGAGGGAGCCCAGGAAGAAGGCAGCCACCTGTCCAAGGACAAAGGGAGATGAGCTAATAGTCTGAGTTTCCTGCTGACTGTGTTGTGGGCTCCTGTGGTGGCCTGTAACATGCAGTTACAGGAAATACTGTCATTTGTAGTGTGTGCAGAACTTTAATACTAACCAACACTGAGCTGCCTGGCCGCAAGTCTGCCTCGGACTTCAGCCGACAGCAGGGGAAGAACAACCCGCACCATTTCCATAAGTCTTACTTGCTTGATGAGTGGGTCCAGTCGTGATTTCAAAGCAGTATGCTGCGTGCAACCACAGAGGTGAGAGGAAACAAGAGGTTTCAAGCAGTTGAGGATAGTTTCACAGTAGTAAATGGTAACTGGGTCTTAGAGTCTTTGTTGGACCTATCAGGAAGGGCAGGGCTCTGGCAGCTGTATGGGGTAGGGGTGTAAGAGTTCCCCAAGTGTCATCATGATGGGTGCAGAGGACCAAGGCAGAGCTGGAGTAGTAGTAGTAGTAGGCAGTAGTGGACAGTAGTAGGCAGTAGTAGACAGTAGTGGACAGTAGTGGACAGTAGTAGTAGTCAGTAGTGGACAGTAGTAGACAGTAGTAGGCAATAGTAGACAGTAGTAGGCAATAGTAGACAGTAGTAGACAGCGCTAGACAGCAGATAGTGTTGGAGGCCGTAAACAGAGTCTTGGAACTGGTAATTTGCTTTCTAGAAAGTGGAACAAGAAGAGAGTGAATGGCATTTCTGTGGTCATTTTCTGCAAACATGATTCTGTCAGGAGTGTGAGTGTGAGGGTGGCTGCCAGGGGTGCAGTCCCCATGAGAGAGGAGTGAGGTTGGGACCAGAGCAGCACAGGAGGGGAAAGGAAGCGAGGCTGAAGTGTTGCCTTTGACAGAGGGCTGACTGTGTGGGCTTCCTATCAGTATGGTGAGCCCTTCAGGAAGAGGAGTAAGACACAACTGGGGCACACGGGAGCCAGCGTGCTTGGGGGGTGGCGTAGAGAGTGAAGAGAGAGCTTGCAGGCATTTGGGGAGAAGTCAAGACTTAATTCTAAGGAATATTTAAGACTGAGAGTGACTGGGCCTGACAGATTTTTAAGTAAAATCCCGTGGCTTCACTGAGTCCAGGAGACTGAAGGGAGAAGCTACCCCGGGCAGCTGGAGCCAGGGAGAGGCTTTGTCCAAAGTGGTTGTGGGATCTCACATTTCATGGGGCAGGAAGACCACCTCCGCTCAGCACTGCGCTGAGCCCTCTTCCCCCAGTCAATAGGGGTGTATGATGAGGAACAAGACCAGCTGGAACCTCGAGTGAGAAATCAGGAGCTGACGGTAAGTCAGGCCCACAGGCGGGAGACTGTAAGGCTCGTGTTCTTCACAGCAACGCACGCTTATCCGCTCCTACTCCACACTGCGGTCTGCTCATTCCGGGTTTCTCGCTTGACACAGTGTCTTCGAGATTCATCTGTGTAGCATCCCGACTCCCCTTTCTCCTTTTATTCTCTCTGCGGCAGGGATTCAAACCAGGTCTGCACAGCATTGGACCACAGAGTCACACTTCTAGTTCAGTCTCCTGCCTTGTCATTACCCAGCCCCATTGACTCCCTTTTCAGTTCTGAGTAGTATTCCTCTGCATTGCCATACCTCAGTTTGCTCGACCACTGGCCAGCTGATGGGCATCTGAGTGCTTAGCACTATTATGAATGAACTTCTCTGAGCACACACTTACAGATCTGGGTAGACACTTTTTTCATTTAGAAAACGCTTTTTATCGACTTTTTGATAATAGTCACCTTCTCATTCCTGCTCCCGCCCCCCCCACCCCCAGCCTACCGAGTCCAGTTTGTGCTGCCATATACCCCTGGATGTGGGAACCATCCACTGGAATGTGGCCAACTTACCAGGGGCCACGCCCCTAGAGAAAACCAACTCTCCTTCCCCCAGAAGCCATCAACTGCTGGGGCTGGGGACCACGAGACCCTCCACCCCACCAAGCTACAGTCTGGCCGACTTGATTGCGTGCAGACAGCTATGAGTGAGTCAGTCCTTTAATGCCCAGAAAAAGGACATACAGCTTTGTCCTTAGAAAGACATCCGGAAGTAGAGCTTCTGGTTGTCCAGAATGTGTTTGTTGAGCCATCATAGATGAGAGCCACGCCCTTCCCCAACTGTCCAGATCATTTTACGTTCCCTGGTCCCATATGACGGAGTATGATTTTCGCTATGTGCAGGACAGTGTTTGGCCTTGATTCAGATCTTTTTTAAACTCACTTGTTCCAATGCTATGGGATTCTCTAGAAATATCTTAATTTCAAAGTCTTATAAAAGACACTCCAATAAACACCTCGTCTAAATGGTACCTCATGAAAAACAAGTTTTGTTGATGTATCTGAATAGTTCTTCAAGAAAAATGATTTATAGGTATGTGTGCTCATGTGTGCGCGTGAACACGTGTGTGTGTGTGTGTGTGTGTGTGTGTGTGTGTGTGTGTGTGTGTGTGCATGTCCTCTCTTTCCCTACAAAATGATTTTTCTCGTTTTTTTCTCCAGTCTTCAAGGTTCCAGAGGTCAAACCACATGGCGCCAGCAGGGGGCGCGTGTCACCTACTTTAAAGCACTCTTAGGCATTCAGCCTTTCCAGTGATTCCAGGGTGGTCCCTCAGTAGACAAGGGAAGAAATGGAGTTGATCTTTTCCTGGTGAAGATGTTGGGGTCAGAGGTGTCTTTCCTTGAAATCTGGGTGCCTTAAAAAGACAAAATGGGAAAGAGGCGGAAGGTTCCAATGGCGGCTGCAGCTCTGATGTCCCTTCCATCTATTTAAGAATGGCTCTCTTCCTTTCCCTCTGAAATGGGCTAAGAATGGTATTCAGGCTGGGTGGCAGCGGCGCACACCTTTAGTCCTAGCACTCGGGAGGCGGAGGCAGGTGGATCTCTGTGAGTTCAAGGCCAGCCTGGTCTACAGAGTGAGTTCCAAGACAGTCAGAGTTACAGCAGAGAAACGGGGGGAGGGGATGGCATCCATTCTAGAGCATTTATTTTACCTTGAGGTGAGGTCTGTGGACTGGAGTCCACACTGCTTTCCTTCTGGGTTCTGGGCCTTGAAACTGTTTGTGTTATTGACTTGCTCACAGAGCCCAGTGCATACCAGACATGTCACAGTTCCTAAGCATGGTTCAGGGAACAGGCTTTTCCACTCTCAAAGAGCTCACAGCTAGGGTTGGTAAGGAGATGCCCACAAATAATGGGACCCTCCCCAGACCAGAAACCGGGAGGAAACAGAAGCTAGACCATGAACACACAGCTTCTGCTGGGCTGCTGTGGGCATGCAGAGCTGATGGTGCGGAGATAGGGAGAGTCACTTCCGGGATGCAGGCCCTTAGAGGCCATGCATGCTCCAGTAGACAGTCCCACCCACACACATATAGGAACACCGAATACACTCGGGGGCATTCAGTTTTTTAAAAATATTCATCTTATTTTTTTAAATAGTCTGCTGCTGAACTTTCAGCTCACTGGTTTGACTGGATTGGCTGGCCAGCAAGGCCTAGGGACCCTTCTGCCTCCTCCTTCCCTGCCCTGAGGTTATGGGAGCATGCCTCTGTGTACCTTTTCTGTGGATTCAGGGAGCTGGAACTCAGGTCCTCCCGTTTGCTCAGCTATCACTCTACTGACTTCCAGTCACCTTCCAGGTCTTTCATAAGGTGCTGGTCCTGTTCATATGACCTCACCGTCATGACCTAATCTCCCTGCATGGGCCCCACCTCAGAGCGTCTCCTTGATACAAGAATTTTTTTTTTCATGTCAATATTCCACATGTGAGTATGTGGGAGAGACAGACATGTCATCTGTTGCAGGAGTTACAGACAGTCATTGGCCCCTAATATTCTCTAGAAACTTCTGATTGATAAAGAGTTTTCTCCAACTGCTGAATACGCAAAAAGGGTCATTATCTCCCCTTTATGGGTGGGAGAGTTGGCTGTGACCCAGGCTGCACAGCCAGGAGGAAGCACAGACGGGGTCACCTCTGTCCCCACACTCACCTGCAAGGGCAGAGGAACAAGAGTTTCCAGTGAATTGAAAACTTCTAGCATTTATAAATCTATATAGACATCTTACAACCTGGTTTATAAGACTCTTCTTGAAAATCATAGTAATATGAGCAAGTAGCTGTAGGAAGCTCTCCCTGATGACTAAGGATTGGAAAGGATCTTTGACCCTTGTCTGCCCTGACTCAGAAGCCCCTATGTGCTTGAGGGTGGGCAGGAAGAGGGTCAAGCTGGGCTGTGGGCTGGTCCTCACAAAGTACAGAGGAGAGCAGAGGATCCCCAGGACCCTTGCTGGTCTTGTCTGTGCTCTTCTGGGGCACCCGAGTGTAGGTGGACTCCTTCTAGGTCCCAGGCTTCAGGCTGGCAGTGGCAGGAGCTCATATCAGTAAACTGCTTTGTGGGTCAGCTGCATGGTTTGGGGGAGGAGGGGTAGCAGGTGACCCCGGAGGAGGGTCACTTCCAGAAGAGACCATCTTTGGGGAGATGGAAACAGAGACCAAGCTAGTAAGAACCTGCCGTCTGGGTAAGATGATCAGCTCTCATGCATAATGAAGAGTCACTGATCTTCTGTGCCCAGGAGCTTGGTAGATCGCCCCAGCGCCGCCCTCCTCAGGACCAAGCCTGGTCTGGGGCACTGTCTAGGGCTCTCATGGGCTGTAAAGCTCGGGTGTCTCCTTGGTGGTGGCCCCTACCTGCCCTTGGAGTGGCCTGGAGGAGTCCTGAGTGTCACCTCCCCACTGTGAGGACAGGTGGGACACGGACACCGGGATATTATGTCATTGGAGACTGCAAAAGGGTGTGCGTGGGAGGAAAGAGGACAACCCCCTCATTTTCATGAATAACTGATAGAGCTCGAAGAGAGGCCCCAAGGCAGGTGCAGAGTAAGCGAGGGCTTATTATAAGGCATAGGCAACGCAGGAGACCCAGGGCAAGGCCAGTGTGGCGCAACCAGACCCGAAGCTCTAGGAGAGCTTCACAGTGCGCAGAGGCGCCGGCCTCAGGAAGCGGTGGGGTCAGACCAGTGAGCCTACGGGGTCCCAGGAGAGGCAGGCGGCAAAATGATGCCCCAGAAGAAGAAGCGGCGGAAGAAAGACATCGACTTTCTGGGCCTGTACGAGGAGGAGCTGCTGAACTACAACTCGGAGGACGACGAAGAGGAGCTGGAGCATGAGTACTACAAAGCCAAGGGTACGGGGACCTGGTGGGGCTGGGCGGTGGGGCTGCCTGGTGAGGCTAGGAGGTGGGGCTGGGCAGTGGGGCTGCAGGATCTGTCCCTCCCCTTGTGGTGCGCTTTGCCACTCTGGCCCATTGCTTACCAGATATCTCACTTGTCCTGTGTGTCTGAGGGCTCAGGTAGCGCAGGGGCCCAAGGTGCAGGAGATGAGGAGACTCACAGGTTGGCAGGGCTCCTGCAGAGCAGAATAGACTGGGATACAGTGCTGGGACTGCCTCGATTCTCAGCTAGCTGCGATGATCTTTTTGAATTAAAAACAAATTAGACAGAGGACCAGTATGCAAACAATACAGGACACAGAAATATCCAGGGAAAACCTGCCTGTGGACCTGTGTGTGGAACCATTAATTTAGACCAGAATGGGAGCATTTCTACCCCCACCCTCCTCACACACACACATACACAGAGCTCCTTCGTGTCTCTACCCGACCTAACAAGTCTCCTGACTCTTGGCTCCACAAGCCACTTTTTCCTGCTCTTTAACTTTATATAAACGATGTCACACAGTGTGTACTCTTTCGGGGAGACAGGGCCTCACCCCAGCTCATGCCTGTCTTACTACGCGCTTACTG
Organism: Cricetomys ansorgei; assembly: GCA_026225945.1. Taxonomy (NCBI): domain Eukaryota; kingdom Metazoa; phylum Chordata; class Mammalia; order Rodentia; family Nesomyidae; genus Cricetomys; species Cricetomys ansorgei. Next base: position 1,135,001 of record JAMJFZ010000236.1, on the reverse strand, counting down.
GGTAGCCTAGGCTAGGCTTAAGCACTTTAGAGGTCCTCATGCCTCAGTCACCTGGTGCTGGGACACAGGAGTGAGCCACACGCTTTGCTCTGTGTATATTTTTGCGCCCACTTGTCCTCCCACCCTCGAGGTTCATGCCTGCTGAGACGTGATACATAGTTTGCTCTTTTGATTCACAAATATGACTGCATTTAGAAACTCATCACCGGTGGTGATTCAACATCCTCTGCAGATGAACATGTGAATTGCTCCCCCTTCCCTTTTTGTACGATGATGAGCAAAGCTGCTGGAGGTCTTGGACACACACACTCATTTCTCCCGGATTTATAGTTAGAAGTTGAAGTGCTAGGTTGCAGGGTGAGCATCCACTGACTTGCACCCCCATTATGCAAGAGAGGAACGGTAGCTTCACATTCTGCCAACACTTGGTATTGTCGGTTCTTTTACTTCACCCCTTCTGGAGGGTATATGGTGGCATCTTCCTGGGATTTTAGTTTTCATTTCCCTGATGAATAATACCACTGAACATGTTTACTTGTGTACCTCCTGTATTCAGTGGCCATTTGGGTATTTTGGTGACATATTAAGTCATTTTTGCTCTTTTCAGTGTTGCTGAACTATAGTTTATTATAATAAAGTACACCTATTTTCCATGTCCTGTTTGATTGATGTTGCACCCATGTGACAACTCAGTGTAGAGAATATTTACATTAGGGAGACCAAGGGCTCCTTGTGGTATTCCCAGCGAGCTTCCTGTTGTTGCCAATTCTTCTGCCTCCTGTTACAGGAAGTCATGTTGGCTATCGACGGTTTCACACATAAATTACACCGTAAAGAATAAGTGTTTCGTGGCTTTATGATGTGCTGCATAGGATGTGTCAGTAACTCGCTGCTTTTCATTGCTGAATGGTAGTCCAGCGCATGGGAGTACCATGGTTTGTTTGTCCACCCGTTGGACATTAGGTGGTCACTCATTTGGCTCTGCTAAGAATAAGTTATTATGAACATTGTGTTCATGGGGCTTTGTGTGCATCTGTTTTTGCCTCTCTTGGGCCAAAACCTAAAACTGGAAGCTTTAGATCTATAAGTTTATTTAGATTATCTGTAAAGGTCATATCTATAAATATTATATCTATAAAGATTATCTATAAAAGATAATCATCTTTTAAAGACATTGTGTACTTAAAAGTATGTAGTCTCTGTTTATTTATTGATGTGAATTATTCATATTGTCTAGGTACAAGTCCTTTGCTGGAAGCATTCTAAGGCCGTATCTTCATCTGTGACTCACTCTGTCATTTTCTTCATGGTCTGAACTGTAATTAAGGTCAAATGAGTACCTTCTATATGGCAAGTGTGTGGCTTGGGGAGTAGCTGTGTACTCCTGAGTGAGCTGCTGAATCAGCTGCTCTATCTCTGTTCTGAGATCCCGATCCCCCTCTTCTCTAAATTAAGCACCTCTGGGCCTCTTTCTACAATTTCCAAGTGACATGTCTCTGGCATTTCCACCAGGTGGCCACTCTCTCATGGCTAATTGACTCAGAAATGCCCTGTGTGCACACAAGCGAGGCAGGCAGACAGCAGGCTGTGGTGACTCAAGCCTTCTCAGGAGTATCATGAGAGTCAGAGTCCACACACGTGGGCTACTTTCCTCTCCCACTCATGGCTCCTCTGCCAAGCTTTGTCGGAACAAGGGATGTCCCATCAGTCCTCTCATCTCTAGGCACTGCAGATCCCAGTCTCCACAGGTGAAGAAGGACCACATTAGAACCAGGAAGGGATTTAGGGTTATCTGCACACCGTTTTCATGGTGCTTGAGCTAATACGCTGCCTGCCAAAGGAACAGGTGTTTGGATGAAATGGCCCTTTTCTGCATAGACAATAGCTTAAAAAGAGGAAGGCTATTTATTATCATCTGTGCACCAAGGCCTCTACGTCTTTAATTCTCAGAATAGTTCTGCAAAGCAGATATTACTATCCAGTGTCACAGGCAGGCAGGTACTGGTAAAGAGAGCCAGTGGCTACCCCTAGATCTCTGTGGCACCGATGCTACTTTGTCCATGCACACAGAGGCTCACGGGTTTGCAGTAGGATGAACAATATTTGGAACTCCTGGAATGGGCCAGAGTGATACAGGTGCTCAGAGGTTTTCATACTCCCCACCCTCACCCCTTAACTTTGCCACCTTGTACATGGGACAAAACCCTCTAGTGGAATGGCCTGCCAATTGATAGGTTTGAATAATGAATGGGCTTAGAAGCCCTAAATAGCAACCCAATCCATAAGACCTCTTCAAGAGAGCTCAAATATGTTCTGCAACTGGGGACCTGTTCTGAAAGGGTCAGAAGTAGAAATGAGAACAGGTTTGCAGCAATAATCAAGTGTGATGATGTGCATTAAGCCCCTCACTTGGGCTGGCCATGCAGTAAGTCACTGTTGGTTAGGGCACAGTTATCAAGCGTTGGTATTTGTAGGTTTCCATGATGTGGTGAACAGCTGGCACACGCCCTGAGGATTTCAAATACCCTGCCCACACTTGGCCAGCTCTTCAGTTTATAAATTCCTCCTTCCCAACACAGTCATTTACTTTGGGTCAGCCTCCCTCACTGCACATATGTGTGGTCGGTTCCCTGAATCAGCATTTCCAGCCCACGACTGATTCAGAAGTGAGTCTCCTCATAAAATAGGACAGGGACACACATCTCATTTGGAGATAGGAATAGCATCTGTACAGTATGCGGCTGCTCCTACCTCTTAGCAGAGGTGACGTGGCTCTGGGGGTGGTTGGCTGCAACAGGCCAGGCCTGTACTGAGTTTCTGGTTGATTCCCAAAATAGATCTAAGATACATTCCCACAGTTTTTCTAACACCCCTCCTGGCCATTGAATGCAACTGCCCATCCTTCTCAGTCCTCCAGGTTGTAGGAGAGCCTGCCTGTCTTAGTTAGGGTTTCTATTGCTGTGGAGAGACACCATAACCATGGCAACTCTTATAAAGGAAAACATCTAATTGGGGCTGGCTTACAGTTCTGAGGTTTAGTCCATTGTCAGCATGGCAGGAAGCATGGTGGTGCACAGGCAGACATGGTGCTGGAGATATGGTGAGAGTTCTACATCCGGATTGGTGGCAGCAGGAAAGGAGAGACACTAAGCCTGGCTTGAGCATCTGAAACCTCAAAGCCTACCTCTGGTGACACTTCCTCCAACAAAGCCACACCTACTCCAACAAGGCCACATGTCCTAATCCTTTCAAATAGTGCCACTCTCTATGAGCCTGTGGGGCCATCTCATTCAAACCACCATTCTCTATCAGCAAGTATGAGGTACTGACACCCTGGCCAGAAATGGTATTGACAACAAGCCATGCAAGCTTCAAGGGAACCATGAGAGGGAACTCACGTGTTCCTGCCCAAGACATATCTTGGGGGAAGCTGCATATTCAGCTTTTAGGTGGCTCACCCATGCTGGATAAAGCTGGCCTTGTCTCCAAGCTTTCAGAATCCTCTACAAAAGCAGTGTCTGGTATTGACAGTGAGGTTTTGGTCTTGCAGTAGGAGTTAAGTGTGGGTTTGACCTTGGTTCAGGATTGTGAGCATGGCATTCTGAGTTCCCTTCTGAGTCTGCAATCTGTCTTCTTCCTCCTCCAGTGTACGAGGTGGTCACAGCCACAGGGGATGTTCGTGGCGCAGGGACAGATGCCAACGTGTTCATCACAATTTTTGGAGAGAATGGGCTCTCTCCCAAGCTCCACCTCACCAGCAAGTGAGTAGCACTTTGGCTTATTGGGGTCCAGGGATATTAGCTTGGCTGGCCAAGTTCTAGAACCCAGTGGTGGCCTTCTGCTCTGTAGAGATGGACACCTGGGCCACAGGACATGTTAAATGACAAGGATTCCCTGTTAACAATTTAAGTATCATCCCAAGATTTCCCAGTGCTTTCCTGACAATCATACTTTGTCCTGTTCTAGACTGTGTAAACAGTAATGTCTAGTTTGGGTCTCCAAAACTCATGTATATCTCTTGGTGTTGGAGAATAAACAATCAGGACCAAGACCCCAGATCTAGGACCAATTTTACTGCTCTGCTCCACGTAGCTTTGCAAAAATCTCATGGTCCCCGAGGCTTTCATCTGCTTATCTACCATCCTAGGGTGGTTGAGATAATGAAGGTCTGTGTGAGGGATATGTGATCTTGAGGTGCTCTATACAGCGGTCTCATGATAGCCAGCATCATATTAAACCTGCCTGGGAGCCACGCACACTCAGTCACATGTCATATGTATGTGTGTGTGCATCAATGTGTGCTCCACATAAACCTGAGCCCCTCACTTTTCTATAACTCCAGAGGGTAGAGACTGATGTCTTCTATTTGGTCCGCCCCTCACTGTATACACGCACACATGAGCAGACCCAGGAAACCCAAGAACGTACCGCAGAATGACAGGATTTCAGAGCTGTCTAGGTTCTTAGGAGTGGCCTTGTTTACTGGCTTTCACTCCCCCTGTGCTGCCTGGGCAGATTTGACTAGCTAGCTCTGGGCTCCCAACGCTCTCACCTGCTTCTTGTTATCTTACCCACTGGGTTTCTGGGCAGGATTCTGATTGAGGAGAAGCTTCACAGCAATTTAAATCTACCGATTGGTTCTTCACCATTCATAGGAAAACCGAGGCCCAGGGAGAATCACTGAGTGACTCACAGTCCTCGACTGTTTTGTTTTGTGTGTGTGAAAGCTGGTCCTTCATTCACACTGGTGATGTAGATGTTTTAACAGACTACGTGACTCTGTGGCCCTGGAGGGTTCAGGGGACTGCCTTCTAGAACTACTGGCTGCAGGTTGTGGTCTCTAAGGTTTATGGTCTGGAATCTCCTGGGAGTGAGAGGGGGAGGGGTGGAGGGGTGGTGTGGCCATGCTGGGAGACTTGGGACTGTGCTTGCAGGGTAACCAGCCTTCTTATGCGTGAGCACTGAATAAGAGCCACGGCACCCAGACAGCAATGCTGAGATGAGAGTAACTCCTTGTTTTGTCCATTTCTGCAGAACAGGGTACCTGCCTCCTTGTACTGCTCACACTGCACGTGACTCTCGTGGAAGTCTTTCCCTCCTATGATGTGGGCACGGTAAACGGAATACATGAAATAGTCCTCCTTTTTGCCATGTATCCTCCCAGAGAAGGCAGACGCTACAACCCTGGAAAGGTAGCCAGCTGGTTTGTGCAGTCTCCAGCCTGCCTTCTAAAGCAAAACCATCCTTTTCCTTTTTTGTAGTGGGCTCTCACCGTCCTTCCTCCTTTTATGTACCCAGAATCCTCAGCTTCTTCCACCTCTGCTTGTCCATTTGCCAAACTTTCTCTCAGGGAGACCAAGATCACCGATGTAACACACGGAGAAGGGCTGTTACCGAGTCCCCATTGCCTGGGAGCCTGGCTTTTAGCCTTCCCTCTCAACTGGAAGAAACAGCTACCTGGTGGTGCATGCAGGGGCAGGACACAGATGGAGGTTGACAGGGCTTGGAAGTCAGCTTCTCCAGACTAGCCCAGAGATAGGTGTCTGCAATCCCAGAGGCCACTGAGGCCTGCACCAGAGGCTTCTGGAGAACATCTCTGCCTAGATCTGTGTCATGCTTGAGGTTGCAAAGCAAAAGCATCGAGTAGATGGGAGTCCAGCCCACTAGTCAGGGCAGCTTGATAGCAGCATGAGGGTGGGCACGGGTGGGGTATCAGGTGGTGCTGGCGAGACCAGAGAAGGCTGCTTAGGGAGGGGATGGGCCTGCAGTGGAGGGGAACACGGTCTTCCTTGGTCTCTGTACTTGTCCTGGGCCATGATGAGCAGGCAGAGCTCAGCAGATACATAAGGTTTCATGTGACCAGAGTGACACTTCGCATGGAAGGACACAACCGAGGCCTTCAGTGCTGAAGTGAACTCAGATGAGAGAGGAATACAAAAGGTTGGTTAGACCCAGAGAAACAGTCGGCAGGAGTATGGAGTGTAGAGGTCCTGTGGGTGGTTCCAGCTGGAACTGCCAGCAGGAGCCACGTTGCTGCGTTAAGGCCTGAGGGAAAGGCAGGAGGCCAGGCCAGAAGGCCTTTCCTGAAAGCTGAGCAGTGGATGCTGAGCTGACAGTGACAGCTGATGTCATCTCACTGGTGAGCATGAAGGAGGCGAACCAAGAGGCTGGCTGCAGTGGGAAACTGAGGCAAAAGACTACAAAGAAAACTGTGTAAAATTCTGCCCATGAGATCCTTACCACGGAAGCTGGAAACCTAGTCCAGGAGGAAAGTGTGACTTTTTGAGGGTTCAGGGATGCGTCACACATGGGTGACAGTGGAGGCTACCTCTGAGTCCTAACGCGGTCAACACAGGCAAGCTGCCTCTGTCTGTCTCCCCATACTTTGCTGTCTGCCAGTTTCTCTTCTCCACACCCAGACCAGCTTCAAGCCAAACCCACTGAGTTACCTGGAGCAGGGATCCTTGGACACACACATACAAACTTGTACACACAAGCATACACACACATGCATGCGTGCATGTGCGCACACACACACACTTTTGTATCTAACAGACTGCTCCAATAGCTCTGGGCTCTAGAAAGGGTTCACACTGCCCAGTGCAAGCAAGTCAGTGCTGGCTCCCTTAGTATTAAACTCAACCTTGATCTTTCCTGACACTTCTCCTCACCCCTTTCCACAGCCTCTGGTCGCATCTCTCTTCTCCTGTCCTCCCCTTTCTGTCTCACTCTGATTTGAGCTCATTCCTGTGCTTTTCCCTGTGTCCTGGAACATAGAATCTCACATGGCTTAACAAGATTCACCCCTCGCCCAATATCACATGATTCCTGTTTCGCAGAGGTCTTTGCTGTCTGACTTCTGGGCAGCAAAGAGTAAGGCATATGTTCGCTTCGTTTCCCAGATGTGAGCCCTGGCCGTCTCCACTGCAGTGAGGTCCCTACAAAAAGATTTCCAGAGGAAGACAACCCCCCCTCCTTTTCTAATAGGTTTTCTGTTCTCCCCCTGTTTCCCAGGAGGCCAGATATCTAAGGTATGGCAAAAGGATGGGATTTCATGTATTTTATGGATGTTTTTTTTCCTGCTGAGAATTCACAGCCCAGTGTGCTGGAGAGTGCCTGGCATTTTAGTTTGGATGCTCTGCCTGGTTGGTGGCTAAAATGCCAGGTGCAGCCTTCTAAGGCTTTCTCTGGGGGAGTCCCTGCTGAGTGGTGACATGGGCAGTGCACTGAGTTAGACATTATCTGAGGATGGTGTAGGAGCCATGGAGGAGCCCTCCCCCACACACTGGGAAATGTGAGGATCCTGCATTTCTGTTCCCTTTGGTATTTTCAACCCAGCCTTGGTCAGTTTTCTAAAGTATTTACTTTCCAACTTACTAGAAATGAGCATTTCAGATCTGGTCCCAAAGAGGGTAGGGCTGGGGTTGTGTTTGGGATAGTCCCAGCCTCTCTCTGAGAGTGGACAGTCAGTGGAGTTTGTCCTCAGCCCTTTCTTCTCTGAAGACAGGACTTCCCTGTTTGCCAAGAACAGGCTGGTCTTCATGAGGTGAACACTACACAAGCTTGCATCACATCAGACCAGGAAGCATCCCTACCCCAACCACATGGACCAGTGGCCCTGAGATGGCCTAGAGTGTCCCCGTCCCTGCTGGTCAGGCAGATCGTTCCCCTGCTTCTGTGATCCCTGCCACAGTAGCTGCAAAGTGGCACAGGGTAATTATCCAAAAAGCACCATGGATCCTGACATGCGTTTACAGCCTCCCTTTGCCAAAGGAAGCTTTCAGAGTTTCCCGCCCAGAATCCTCATCAGAGGCACCTCAGAACACGCATCCATCATTGGCTGAAACGGACTGGGAACACTTCCCTACTTGTTCCCTGCTCCCTGAAGTCTATTTCCCAGGTTCTTTGCACCTTTAGAAGATGATACCTGCCATGCTCAGACCTTCAGAGGCTGGCAGTCCATGGGCTGGGTTGGGTGTCAGGACGGGGTGAAGAGTCCTGAAGCATGGAGAATCACAAAAGCAGTATGTGTTCTGCCTAAGTCCAGCCCCAGTAGGCCAGGCTTCTGAGAAAATGGTTGTTGAGTTGGCAGGAAAATCACTCATCCACACGTTTTCTTGAATGAAGATCACAGACTAATCTATTTTTTCCATACACCTTACGTACCATTTGAACAAAACTCTTTAAGCAGGTTACCATGAAAACACCCACACATGACTAAACATCTCTCATATGTTCTGTTCCCATAGTTACATTGCACCAAAAAAGCAATGAATTTTCTATTACAGATTAACAGAGTTTATGGAAAACAAGTATTTTTCTTGGTAGTAACCAAGTAACAATCAATCATTCTAGTATTCTGTTTAATGCAATGCTAATGTGTTTCTATTAAGGTTAATCAAAGGATCACAAGTAAGAAAATTTTCATTTTTTTCTTTATCATATAGAGAAGAAAATCTGTTTCAATGTCTTTATGTTTTCAAGGTGCATACCAAGACCACGAGCAGTTAAAACAAGGAAAATCAAATTTGATCGACCTTAACAGTGGGCACTGACACTCATTTGTTGTTTATTGATCATAGACCTGTCTGTCATAGGCAAAACCCATGGACCCTAGTAATCGAGCTTCCGTTATTTTTGCTCCCTGATCCTAGCAAGTCCTCAGCTGGTAAAAATGTTTTCTTTTCCTTAGCTGATTTGCTCCGTAGAAGCTGGCAAAACACCCCAATCATAGTCTGACTGTGTATGTGTCTTAGTTTTTTTCTTTCTGGAGTTGTAATTGAATCATTAATTCAACTGAGTAGCATTGTCCTACCCAGGCAGCATTGCTTCGGGGAAAATCATCACAATTATTATGTGTGTCAGTAACAGTGCCCACCGAGGGGCTAGAGACCACTTTTGAGATTTCACACTACTCATACCTGGAAAGGGATGTGTTGATCATGAGTACAGGGATGCCAAGCAGCATCCACAGAAATATAAAGAGTTTACTTAATACAGAAACTCCTGTCAATGTATTCTGAAAACCAATCCCTTTATGTCATGTACCGAAAAAGAAAATACCGTCTACTTACTTTTTGTTCTTCATTCACAAACCTGACATGCAGAATCGATGTCCGCATCTTTTCCTAGTTATTTCACAGCTGCTGTGAGGGAACCAGGAGCTGGGGTGCCCTGGGATTCTCCCACAGTTGCAAACTCCCACACTGTCAGACCTTCACAGGTGCTGGTTTGGTTCCATGTTCAACACCAGGTCCAGGAACATTACTTTCCTAGCAAGGAGACCATCTCATTCTTTGGGGGAAACACTTTGTCTGTGCACTTAAAGTGGCATTGCTTGGCTCTTCCTTCCCTCCCTGGACAGCACCTGCCCGAGATCAGACAGGAGCCACCATCCGGGGAGTCTCCATGTTCCTAAGCAGACCTGGAAGCTTCCATCACTCTCCCTCACTTCTCTGTACCCCGGTTTCTTCTTGGGTCCTCTTTTCCCTGACAAGGCTGCCTTAGTGGACATCTTCATGAAATCTGCTCTTTTAAATGAGGCTTGGACCCTGTCCCATGCTGCCTCTGACTCTTAAAGAAACTTCTCCCAAGGCAGATTGTTTGCTAGAAGGGGGCCAATTGTAGAAGCCCAGCTTCTGGGGTCTGAAGAACCTGGGAGGCCTTCTGTGGCTGAGCTTCAGCCTATGGCCTGGGAAGAAGGCCCTTCGCCCCTTTATTCTGAAGAACACAAATGGCCAGCAAATGTTAATAATTATAAGCTCAGATTAGTTAGCTTTCCCATGGCTGGAGCAAATACCTAAAACAAACCAACTTAAAAAAGAAAAGGTTTGTTTTGTTTTGTAGTTTTGGAGTTTTTGGTCCATGGTCAGTTGGCTGCACTGGTTTTGGGCACAGGGTGAATCAGCACCAGCTGTGAAGGAAGTTGTTCAACTCACAGCAACCAGGAAACAGAGAACGGAAGAGGAGTGGGTCCCAATATCCCCTTCAAGGGCGTCTCCTCAGCAACCGGGCTTCCCTTCACTGAGCCCTACCTTCTGTACTGTGCAGTGCTGGGAATCAAACCCCGGGCCTCATGCATGCCAGGAGAGTGCTCTGTCACTGAGCTGCAACCCCCAGGTCTAACTCTTAAAGGTTTCCAGATAGCGACCGGAGTCTGTGTGGGTGTGAAGCTCACAAGGGCTTTGAGAACACATTTAATGTATAAACCACAGCAGAGGCAAATGTCTTCTTTGATTTTTCTTTCTTCTGGCTGTGTGCTGGTCCTATGAGCCCTGGCTGAGAGCAAAGGCTCTCAAACCAGAGGGGTCAGCTCTGAGGCAGAAAGAGCTGCTGGCAGGTCTGGACTCTGATGGCTGGGTTCCTGGCCCACATGAAGGATGAACTGATGCCAACATGAAACTCTGGCATCCATTCCAGAAGATCCCTGGCAACGTGCCTCCAGCCCTCCTGTGTATCAGCGACTTGAATTTAGGATGTGCAGAAGCTGGCCGCCTCACATCTCAGGTGTATTTCCTCTGACTGCACAGTTTTGCCAGATGCCAGTCATGATTCCCCTGGTTGCTGGCTTGGGCGGGGGTTCCCCTTCTCATTGGAATGGCAGAGAACAGGCTGCTACCCAAGGTCTGCATCTCCTTGGGGCTGCGATTGCAATTATTCTCACAGAACAGGGCAGGTGAGGGTTATCGGTAAGGGGAACTGCAGACAAGAGGTTCCAGACACCCACCACACCCTCCTTCCTCCTCTATCCCAAACAGACCCCAGTTCTCCTACAAGATAGTGGTCTGCATGTCCACACAATGGCTCTGATATCACCAAAGATGCCTGCCTTAGTGACTCATAGCAATGATCAAATGAGTGCCCAGGTGTGAGCAGAGATATGACACCTGCCTGACCTTCCCCTCCTCCTCTCTGACCACTCGAAGGAAAAAGCTCCAAAGGGTAGCTAGTTGCATGCAGCTCTTCCCGTGAGTGGCATAAGGAGGAAAAAGAGGATGCCAGCCTTTGGCTGTGTTCCTGGGCCCATGGCACACATTATGATCGGGACTAACTGCATGTGTTCACCGCAGGAGCGAGTCTGCTTTCGAGAAAGCCAACGTTGATGTATTCCGGGTGCGAACGAATAACGTGGGCCTCATCTATAAAATCAGGTGAGAGTTTGCCCCTGAGCGCAGTGGTGGTCATCGAGATTGGCGTTTTCTGGATATTTAATACTCAAAGGCTGCCATTTGAGGCATGACTAAAAGCCTGAATTGCCCCCCTCCACACGCTGAATCACAGTCCTGAACCACAGCACTCCCTGCCCCATTAGAGTCTTGCTTCCATAGGCTAGGACAATTTGATACAATTTCCTCCTACATACTTGAGGTCTAAGCTCTTAGAGACACTAAAGCACAGTGATTGGGAGCAAATCTCTATGTCCAAGTCCAGTGTCTGCTCTGCTATGTTTTAGCTGTAAAGACCGTTTATCTTTCTGGTCTCTGCTCCCTCCTCTCCGATAACGGTGCCTCATCAATAGAATGCTAAGTATCCAGTGACGGGTGTGTCTCCAGAAGCCTTTGGACAGAGGAGTCCCCTGATGTTCTCACTGGGAGAGTTTCTGTGAACTGGAGGAAAAGGGGTAGCTTCCAGCCTGGCTACTGAGGAAGAGCGTTCAGCCACCTCTTCCTCCTTTCCTAGTCTCTGCTAACCACCCCTATTCAGGAATTGCTAGCTTTAGAGTCACCCGTGGTCTGATTGCCCCTGGACAGGGCTGAAGTGCAGCCTCAGTTCAGTCCTGACTTTTCTTTTCTCTCCTAGAAAATTGAGACTATGGACTCCCTTTGCTGGGAGTAAGAGGGCTCAAGGGTCGCAGGCATTGGCTGTGTGCAGGGAAGGGGCTCTTGCAGGGAGGTAGGAAGGCAAGTTGGTCTGTGGGAAATGGCCTTTGACCAAAGTCTTCCTGGGTGCCAAACTCTGTGCCAGGCAGAGGCATGTGACTTTGTAGAGGGCAGGCCCGATGCACCACCTGACCGTCTGCTTGTTGGGGTCGTGGGCTGCACTGACCTGTGAGCTCCTGGGGTAAAGTCTCGGTGTGATGGTCTGGGCTGAGATACTCCATGGACCATGAGGTCATCCAGTGGCCATGTTCTGGGGGAGGAATGAGACAGAGGTGGGGACTGTGGGGAGTGAGAGGTGATTTGGGGCACAGATTTGGAAGAGTCTCTGTCACCCAGTGCAGGAGACATGTCACTTTTTAGTGTGCACTTAAAACACAGCTGACCCACACTGAGTGTGTTGTGCGGATAAAATGGGCAACAGATTTTTAAAAGAATTAACATAAGAAGAAGAATGTACAACGTGTTGTTAATTTTTTACATAGTTATGTCCAAAAATTGTAGATGGGAGATACCATAGATTAATAAAATTCATTCCACTAGCTTCTTTGTATCTTCAAAATCAAGGCTACTAGAAAAATCTAAAACCCTATGTGTGGCTCACATGACGTTTCTATGAGGCAAGCTTTGTCTAGATGACTTTGGGGATCCCCGGATGATGGGACTAAGGGAAGTACCTGCTAGGGGGTGAGAGTTACTAAGAGAGGGACCAGATCAACTCAGAGAAATTGGGGAGCCGGTTTAGTGCAGGGGCAAGCTATGTCCTGCCAAGTCCAAATATCTAGGTGGCTTCTGCTCTCTGCTCATTCCTTCACGGCCTCCCTTAGTAAAGTCTGGATCAGCTGCATTTTCTGTCTTGACTCTGTTAGGCATCAAGGGGTGATGTGTACATTCTTGGGTCAGAGCAGAAAGGGTAGCACTGCTGACAGGGACCAAGGTTAGGGAACGACACAGTGCCTGCCAGGCGCAGACCAAGATGCTCCTACCGAGAGCGCTGGGGACTTGGACTTTCTCATAAAAGAAAATATTTCCAAGCGGCAGTGTAACAATATGACAGTCATTAATGTGTACATCTGCCTTGCAAAACGTCCCCGTGAATAGATGAGGAAACTCAAAACCAAAGCAAGCAAACGATCTCTGTCTGGGGTAATCACTGGATGCCCTCATACGGAAGGGGCAGCATCTTGGTTCTGCCAGTGAAGTGTGGGTGTTGGCTTCGCCCCAGGATCGAGCATGACAACACAGGTTTGAACGCCAGCTGGTACCTGGACCGTGTGATAGTGACCGACATGAAGAGACCTCATCTCCGCTACTACTTCAACTGCAACAACTGGCTGAGCAAGGTGGAAGGTGACCGCCAGTGGTGCCGTGACCTCCTGGCCAGCTTCGACCCCATGGACATGCCCAGAGGTCAGTGGCTAGCTTTGTCTGCCCATCATCCTCTCTGCCTGGGCCCTGCTCCTTGCTGTGCTCTGGAAACCCACCTTACTCCTCGCCGTGTTTTTCTTTTTACTTGGGCCAAGTGAAATCCCACCCATGGGGGCCAGTGCTTGTCTGTTGAAGGGGAAAGAGACTCTGGGGCAGGAGAAGAGAGGCAGCTCCCCTGTGGTCAGTGGCTCAGCAGAACAACAGATGAACAAACCCATTGGCTCTGCCCTCTGGCACATGCTGGTGGCTCTCTCTCCAAGTCCCTCCCTCTCTTCAGTCCATCCTGGCAGGACTAAGCATGTCCTCTGTTCAGTACACTGTGGCTCCCCATTTCTGTACCTGCTCCCGATTGTCCACCTCTCAGGCATCGTTGAGCACTAGGCATTTCTGCCTGTAATCCCCATGACACTAACCTGGCAACATCATCAATTCTTTAAAAAAAGGTTATCTAGATTTTATTTTCTTACAAAGCCAAATTCCATCATTGCATGAAGTTTAGAAAATAGACACATGAAAATAAAAAGAATACTTTAACCTCATCACCTGGAAAAACACCACCCACCAGTGACAGACGCATTGATTTCTAGTCCTTTATATGCATACGTGCTAGGAGATGATGGGCTGGGTATTCCCTCTGTTCTATAGCATCTGTCTGGTTATTTCTGTGCCATTAGACATTACCTAATTCTCCCATTTCCAGAGGCTGTGTATGTTCCCTGACATGTCATTCGTCCATCTATGGCGTGTTTCTCTTCTAAACAATGTATCAAAAGGTTTCTGTTTAGATTTCAGCACCTAGATTTCAAGACTCTTTCCTTATGACAAATTTCAAAGTAGATTTAAGTAAAACAGTATGCCCATGGTTAAAGCCTTTAAACATTTATTTGGTATTGTGTGTGTGTGCGTGCGCATACGTCTGCTCATTGCTCTTCGCCTGTCTTTTCTTCCAGGGTGAATGTCACAGATTCTACTCAAACTGTACACATCATGAGTTGTTGGGAGAGTCTGTCAGGGTCCATCCATATCAAACCACTATGTCTTCTTTTTCTCTTCCCCTGTTAGAGGCATTTTCCCATTCCCAGCCCCCCATCCTACCTCCTGCTTTGACCACACAGAAGTCCAGGGTAGCACTCCCTGTCCGGAGAAAAGCTTCTGCAAAGTCCCCCGTTAAGAAAGAACGGATGCAATCCATTGGTCCTCCAGCTTTCCATGAGAGTCCTACACAGCCACGGCTGACCCCCTGTCTGAGTCCTTACTGGGGCCCAGCCTCATCACTGGCTGGAGGACGTTAAGCTTTGGTACTCCAAGGCAAGATTCCAGCTTAAAAAGGAAAAATAAAAAAAAAAAGAACTTTAAATATTGACAGAAATACCGGTGAACAAAAGGTGAAGGCTCTTTGGTTTCCGCCTGGAATTCCACGAACTTGGCTGCTACGGGAGGTCTTTGATGATAAAAAGAGAGAAGATAATTAGTTCTTCGCTCATGTTGTTTGGTAGATGGAATATTTAAAATTAGGGTAGTAGGCAGCAATAGGAGGACAGGGAAGGAAACAGCAAGGTAGTATCACCAACACCCAACACTGCCTGAGCAAAGACATTGTTTCACAGACTTGTCACTCCTCTCTCTATCCCTACGTGTTCTGACCGACGCTCATCTGAACCTTCTTCATTCCTTCTCTTTAGGGAAGGCAGGCATTCTAGGATGTCCCGAGGACCCTCAGACTGAGCTGATCAACCAGCAGGGAAAGCAGGATCTTGAGCAGGTCCCAAGACAGTCTTCTAATCCAGCAGTTCTCAACCCGTGGGTCGTGACCCGATTGGGGGTGGAACAACCCTTTCACAGGGGTTGACTAAGACCGTCTGCATATCAGATGTCTACATTATGATTCAGAACAGTAGCAAAACTACAGTTTCAAAGTAGCAATGAGAATAATTTTATGTTTGGGGGGGTCACCACAACATGAGGAACTGTGTTAAAGGGTCGCAGCGTTAGGAAGGTTGAGAAGCAGGATCTCATGAAGCTTCGAGACAGGCAAAGAGAGCTTTCCCTACGGGTGGCAGCAGAGGGCAGCAGTGGGCCCAAGACAAGATCTCACTGCTCGGCTCCTGCCTGCCCAATATTCAGATAGAGATGGTCTTTTCCTGTGTAGCTCCTCTTTAAATGTCCTTCCTGGGAAACTGCCCAACGAGTTTCTAACTTCTAGAGAGACAGCCTTATAAGGGCTAGCAGAGCCTGCAGGAAGTCATGAAAGAGGTAGGTAGTCTCTGATCAATCTCACAACTTTACAGAATGAAGACCTTAAGATGGAAGACCTCTCAGTCGAGTTTAGTTTTTTAATTGCTCTCATCAGGTTGAGAAATGCCCCCACATGGCTTCTTAAGGAAATCAGCCAGCACAATCCACCCAAAGAGCTTGTCTTCTGCTTCCCTGAGCCTGACCATCAGGCTTCAGGGACCCACTGCGGGGACTTAACTAGGCTGATGGTTCCCACATCCACGGAGGGCTCCCAAACTCTAGTCACTCACATTCCACCTTCACGAGTTTTCCCTTCTTCAGTCACCAGGCATGGTAGTCATCATTCTTCCTTATTCACTTTTTAATGTCTAGATTAACTTTTAAGCTTCTCTGAAACACGGAGGTGTAGCATTTCAATAAAGAAGCACTGCTCTCTGTAGTTACAAATATCAGCTACACACCAGTGCACAGTGCATATGTCTCCTTAGATCACCCTACTGTACAAATACTAACATCTCCCAGCCCACCAAGTGTACAGATCACATCCAGGGAAATACCGCTGACTCTTCTGAAAGCAGAGAGTGCAGAGCAAGAGGGAGGGGTGGGGCGAGGAGTTGTTAACCACAGCTGCTGCCCTTCTTAAGTCCTTGCTTACCTGGTCCCATATCACTGAGGATGAGGGTGAGGTGAGGAAGGTCCTAGCTGGTGTTAATTACATCTGGGCTCATCCAAGGCCAAATGGATACCCCCGTAAGGGCTGGGCGTAGAATGGGGATATTACCCTCAGCTGAACTGCCTCCTACCTACATCTTGGGCAGGACAAGGTCAAGGGCAAGTTAACCTGGCCTTGTGAGAGCTATAAGGATTTGTGGAAGTCAGCTTCTTCAACCTCCTGCTGTCCTGGGCATCCCTCTCCTGGCCTTCTTGAGTGGCAGTTCTCAGCCTCCCGGAGTGACCCGTGCCACACAAAGCAGCACTGGTGATTAGAAGCTGTTTTGAACTTGGATTCCACACTCTCCCTGAATCGTCTTCTTGTGTCGCTCTAGGCCTCCCTCGACAGGCGGTATCCGGCCCCTGCAGCCCCTCGGTGAAGGGTTCTCCTGGCTAGAACTCAGTTTTAGAGAAGCGGAGGGAGGTTCTCCAGATCAGATCAAGCACTTCTCTGACTCCATCTTCCTCTTTTTCTTTTCTTTTCTTTTCTTTTTTTTTTTTTAAATTGTAGTGCAACATGCATTTAAAACACACAGCATTTCCATGGCTTTTTAAGGGTACAGTTCACTGGCAGTGAGTATACTCAAGACGTTCTATAACCAGCCCCATCATCTACCTCGGAACCTTTTTTTCTTCCCAAACTGAGACTCTGTCTTTATTAAACTCTAGCACCCGTCTCCTCTCCTCCCAGGCTCTGGACGCCTCAGGTCTATTTTCTGTTTCTCTGAATTTGATGACTCTGAGAACCTCATGTAAATGGAATTACGCAATAATTGTCCTTTTATACGTAGCTTGTTTCACTTAGCACAATGCCTTCAAGCTTCACCCAGCCAGTAGCATGTGGCAGAGCTTAATTTCTTTACAAGGTAAAAAATATTTAATTGAATATATATACTACATCTTCATTTATTCTCTATCTATCATCTATCTATCTATCTATCTGTCTATTCATCTGTCAGTTGACATTTGAGTTGTTAATACCTTTTGGGCATTTTGATAAGGTTCTGGGAACATGGGTGTATGAATGCTGCTGCTAGCTCTGCTGGATGCACACCCAGGGGGATGTTAGAGTTGGGGTTAATTCATGTTGTGATTCTGTCCTGAACTTTGAGGAATCACATGCTGTTTTGACTGGTGGTTGCAATATTTCTGCATCCCTTCCCGCAGTGCCAAGAATCTCAATGTCTCTACATCGTGTCCAACGCTTATGGTTTTGGTAAGACTATCCAGCAGACGTGAATTTGTATCTCTCTCCGTTGTTCTGATTTTCATTTCCAAAATGATTCATAATATCAATGACCTCTTCGTATATGCTTCTTGGTCATTTGCGTATTTCCCACTGGAGAACTGTCCATTCAAATCCCTTGCACATGTTTTAGAGATCAAAGTTGTTTGACTTTTGTTCTTGTTGAGTTGTAGGAGTTCTTTGTTTTTCTAAATAGTAACCTTTTATCAGATATAAGATTTATAAGTCTTTTTCTGTCCACCTGGTTGCCTGTCACTCTTGACAACTGACTGTGTACTTGAAGGCTATTTCCCTTCTACCCTATTGGTCAATTTATTCTTCAACCAGTACACTCCTGTTGCCTTATAGTAAGCTTTGAAATCAGAAAGTCTGAGGCCTGCACTTTTATTCTTCTTTTTCAACGTCGTTTTGTCTATTCCGTATCTCTCGATAGCCCACTTCTTTTAATTCATTCTGGATGGAAATTAAATGTTTTTAACAATGAATCACATCATGTTGACTTTGCAGTCAAAGGCTTATGTTCACCTGGAAAAAAGGGCATCTGCCGCACTTCCCATCTTCAGCTCCTGGCCAGGACTCAAGGACATTGGAGAAACATTCTGGATTCTCCTGACTCGTCCCCACGTGAACCAGCAGCAGTGGGGTCCCCGTCCTGGCTGGCTTCCCCAGCATTGCAATGGAATGGTGCAGGCAGGCATCACACACAATTAAGCAATTCAGGCACACACGGAGATGGCACAGGGACTTGGCAGCCATCTCCACGACTGTCTCCCACTTAGAGAGGGTACCGGGGGACCTGACATCTTCTGGAACTTACGGAAGGCTGGCAGCCACCTCTCCAGCATATTTGCATTCATTATCCTTAGGAACACAGGCTTAGCTATTCAACTGCTTCAGAAGTGCTGTGAACTTTCTGTCTTCCCATCTGTCTCTTGGCATCCCTTCCGTTACCGCGAATGCCCGACTCTCTTCCTGGAAGGTTTCTAGTGTCTTGTCTGGAATGGCTCAAGCTAGAATCAGAGGGGCAGAGCAGCCGTGGTACCATCTCCACACCCATGGGAGCCCTGGGCCTGAAGCCAAGCTCAGGCTCCCACACTCTGAGACGCAGCATCCTCCTTAGCACCTGCCACAGCAAGCCTCTCCGCTGACAGCGTGGGATGCAACTCCCAGGTGTTTTGAGATGGATAAATAGCTGAGAAGCACCACACTGCAGGGATGGCTGTTTGCCTCTTTAGTTCTAATGACCAAATATGTGTGTCTCTCTCTCTCTTTTTCTAACTGATCCCAGAATAACAACGGGGTGTCTTCCTGCCTCCACCCCACCACCTGCCACCTCAACTGAGTCCTAAGGGCTTGTATGAGCATCAGTTGGCGATAGGTTTGTGAATGTGGGGGGAGGGTTATTGTGATGTTTCAGCTGTAAAGGCGGCAACAGGCAGGTGTGAGGGGCTCTGGGGTCCGCTGTCGCTTTTCAGCCACTGTGTGACTTTGGGCAAGTCACCCATGCTGTCTCAGTTTCTGCTTCCTTATCTTACCGGGAAGCCATCCTAGCTGTCCCTCGAGGTCCCCTGCTGTGCTGGTTTTCTTGCCTGTTCCAGATTTCTCACTCACCATTTTCAGTCCGTCTACTGTGATGTGGTCACCTCTGTTGTGACATTCCTGGGCACAGGACCTACATGCAATTGATAGACCCGATGCAGAGTCATACAGGCTGATACTGCAGCGCGGTATGCTCAGGACACATTCTTGAGGCTGAGGTGGGGTGTGGGGCAACACCGAAGGATGCGATGTAGAGACACGTGAGGTCGATAGGGTTCGACAAGATCATGAGATCTCTTGGGGTAGATTTGGGGGCCTTGGGGGCCTATGTAGTCTGGCAGCATGGGCAAGACTTGTATAGAGCAATCCTTGCCTGGCTGCTGTCTCATTGCCAGTGTGCTCTTACACCTAGCTTCTAGCCACAGTCTAGGTCCAACCCAGGAAGTCTCTCACCTCGAAAAGTAGAGATGGTCTTGTGACTTAAACCAGTACCGACCCCACGCCACATCACTTTGGGGAAGTCCTGCTGTCTGAGCATGGGACAGGCCTCTGCCATCCAGACTCACATTCTATCCAGGCTGGGAAGCTGCTCACCGCCCAGGGTTCTGACCCATGCTTAGCAGCTCACAAACGTGTCACACTCAGACCTTGTCATGAGCGGAGAGAGAAAGTCTTTGCAGCCAGGAGACCCAGGTCCACCCCCCCATCCCCAGTAGCCCATTTCTTAGGCTTTGTCAGGGACAAACCTTCTAAGACACATTTAATCTTCTTTGATGAATTAATAATAGGGACAGCTGCAGCCAGTTTTATCACATGCTTCACAGAGGCCAGGGGATGCTTGTTAGAGAAAAGAGCTCTCTCAAAAAGTACCGGTGCCTTCCCCATAGGCGGAAGGGTGAACGCATTTCACCTGAACTGCTGCTCCCTCCCTCCCCCTACTCCGCCTTTTGCTATGTCCAACAGAATAGCCAGTTTGGAGGCTGAAGATGGCCCTGACCCTCGGAACAGGAAGAAATAGGGCTGTGCTTGTTCTCAGCACCACCACGCCTTCTCTTGGGCACCTCATTGGGTGACTAGATTATAGCTTCATTAAAGCCCGGGCTGCGCTACCCCGAGACTGGTGCACTGAGCTACAGATGTGACCAAGTTTGAGTAAGACTTCGTCAAGCACAGTGCCCAGGTGTATCTGAGGAGAAGACAGAATAAGCAGGGGACTGTGGTTAGCATGTGAAGGGCATGTGCAAATTTTATTGACTGGCACTGGATCACAGCCTTCCAGAACCACGGGCAGCAACACCTATACCAAATGACAGTTGCCAGGTGACGGATGCAGAGAAACCACCATGTGGCTCTGCCAAGGAGAACATAGTGTGGCCTTTTGTCAAGGTTCCTCTGGATACCTTTGAACAATTCAATAATTGTATTGGGTGCCAAGGAATAATACCTTAGGGGAACCGAATCGCTACTTTTAAAATACAACACTCTGAGTCAGAAACCACATGAAGCGAATGTTCATCCCAAGTTCTGGTTCTAGCTTTCCCAAGTCAGTAGCCATGAGACCTGGGCAGATCACAGCCCCTCTCCTACACGTGTCTTCTCTGTAGAATGGCTGACCCAGGTGGTCTGGAGTTTAGTGGGTGTAGATTGGGGTGGGTGCAGGGCAGGAAGAGACGGCCTTTGGTGCTTTCCCTTCTGCTGGAAGCACTTCTCTCTCACTGCTTTTCATCCTGTCACCCAATGGACCCCAAACATGAGCCCACACTCCAGTGCTGTCTTGTTCTCACTTGAACACTTGGCACTGATCTTTGAACCTGAAATGTCCCCCATGGGCTCGCCTTTTCAACACTTGCGCCACAACTGATGTTCTATTTGGGGAGGCCATGGAACCTTCGGGAAGTGGGGCCAGCCTGGTGGAGGCGGGTCACTAGAGAAGGTTAGACCTGGCCTCTGGTTGCTCTGCTTTCTGGTTCACTGTCATGTGAACAGCCTCTTCACATGGTCCTACCTCCAAGTACTGAGCTGTGCTGCTGTGCCTTCCCTGCCGTAGTGGACTCTAAGAACCCTCTGAAACAATGAGCCTAGATAAACCTTTCTCCCTCTATGCTATCTCTGTTATGCCTTGTGCTCACAAAGATTCAAAAGTCACTGATATATGGGGCAATATTGTTTCCTCTTCTAAGGTGAGCTGGGGAACAGGCTTTAGCCTGGATGTGGCAGCTGGCCTGCAGCAGCCCAGATGTTTCTTTCCTTCTCCCACATTCAGGACTGCTCTGTTCTTGTGATCGAGGCTCAGACTGCAGCTTCTAGCCTCTCAGAATTGGAAAGGACCATCAGTGCCACCATCCCCTCTAGGTTCCAGGCAGACTAAAGAGACAACTGTGAATGGGCTCTCGGCCTCCACAGCACCTGGAGCCTGCAGGGAGAGCCTCTCTTCTCAGCTTTCCTCCCTCTCTCTGACATTTCCTCGCCACCCAGCTTCAAACCTTGCCAAGGCTCTGTTGGCTGTGGGCGCTGCTTGAGGGCGGATCATCATTCCTTTTAACCCTGTGGAGGGGGCTCCAGTCCCGCAGGGACAGGGAAAGGGCTTTGGGCAGAGAGAGCCGGGCCAGGCCTGTCGCGTTCACCTCCTCTGACTTCGCAGCAGCTCCCCGCCTACCCCATCTGCTCCCACCTAGCACTGCAGAAGGTCGTCTCCGGAAAGAGTGGGAAGAGAGAACTGCTCACAATGAAGCTCTAGGGAGGCATAAAAGAGAGTTTTTGGACTCAAGGGGATTTTATAGACTCCTCCTCCTCCACTTTACAAAGGAGAAAATGGAAACCCAGGGGAGCCAAGCAAGCTGCTGTTGGTCACACAGCCTGACTGTGTGGCAGAGCGGGAGCTCCGGGCTCGCCTGTGACGCTGGCTCACATCGCTCTTAAGTTCATTCATTCAGTGACTGGATGAATGGACTGTTTTGTTATTTCTGTCAGATCCTGCGCTCACGGTGGATATATGTAGCCCCTTCTCTCTGCGAGCTTAGAGCTCAGGGGACACAGTCAATAACCACACCGCAGAGAAGAGAACGAACATGCTGTACGTGGGGTTGGTTGGTCTGATGGGAGCTCGGTGAGAGAGGAGTCAGGAGGGGCTCGCAGAGGAGGCAGAGCTCAGGCTGAACTCTGGTGGGAAGGAGTTTGCTAGGCCTTCAACAGAGTGAGAAAGCTGGGGGAAACAACGGGCTCTGCTGGCCATGTGTGTTTCGTCCACGCTCTCCTGACCCAGTGCCACCAAGTCTTCTGCTCTCAGGCAGCTACAGGATCCTTCAGCCTAGCAGCCGGAACCGTTGGAGAAAGCATGGAATTAGAGATGTTCGCCAAACTCGGTTGTTTTGATTCTTAAATAGGTATTTTGAAAATGACCCCTTCATTTATGGAAATCGAATATTTTCTATTCTGCATTTTGTACCCAAGAAAATAGGAGCTTTTGATCAGATCTTGCCTTGGCCCTAAACCCTAACTGCGTGTCTAGGCCAGCACCAGCGGTAGCCCTCCCGGTAGCTACCTGGTGGTACCTTCCTGGTAGCCGTCCCCTGGCTTCTAGGTGTGGCTTGGAGTGAGCTCAGTGAGAGTCTCAGAAAGGTGCCCTTGGGGCCTGGAAGTCTACCCTGTTCTGCGAGTCTCCCCTTCTTCCACCGACCAGTACTCAATCTTCCCTTTGGTCTCCTGGAGATCTTTGGTGCCAAAATCAACATGAAGGCACAGGAAATTGGCAGAGGTTTCCAAGCGTTTCTTTCAAACCAGAGTCTAAGGCTTACTCCAGTATTGACTGTAGGTGACTTATTCTTTAGTTGCAATGATAGGAAAAAGCATGGCCTACAAACTCAAAGTACTCTACAGATAGGCAAAAGGGTAATAACAGTTTTTATAATCTGTCATCTGAAGATGGTGGTAGGTAATTTTTGTTTGGCACTTCCGACAGGCATAATCCTTAGCAAATTATCTATCTATCAATCTATCTATCTATCTATCTATCTATCTATCTATCTATCTATCTATTGTAAGGTTCATTCAATATTCACAATGACCCATGAGGAAGGTCTTATTACTGCCGCCACTTACAGGTGATGTTTCTCAGAGTTAACACTGTGTAAACACAGAGTCAGGAGTAAGCCCATTGCTGTACATCAGTCCTGTGCAAGATTGCTCTAGAGTCACCCATTCTGTACTTTAAAGAAAAATTGGATTCATGAATGTATTAAACATAACATATTAATTTAGACTCAGATTTGTAATCATGTTTTCACTCAATGCTGTCATTCAGTGCAGTCACCTTTAACATATTATTAAGAAAGTCAGAGTCACTGATAATGCATTGGTGTCACATTATGGACAGAAATTAATAATGCATTTCCTGCTGATGTCTTTTGACCCAGAGCGAGCTCAGAGTTAAATCATCTACTTTGCTCTCCCTGTGTCTTCTGATGTTCCTGTCTGTCTCTTGTAGGGTCTGACTCCATCAGGCACTTGCCCAAATTCTGTCCTACCTATGCCTATACGTCTGTGTCTGTGTGTCTGTGTGTCTAACAAAGGGCTTTGCTCTCTACTGGACAGCACAGAATGCATCACGTGGAGAATGGTTGAAGGGTGCTTTATCAAAATCTTTAACAGAGTTTTACAAAGGGATTAAATTTCTGACTCCAACTGACCAAAACTGACCCAGAGAGCAAACAAACCAATGCTATCACGTGCTATCCATACATTGTGCTCAACATTGATGATACGTGTTTACTTTATAAAGTTGTAAAGGCTGATTACATATTGATGGCTACCTTTTCTCTTAAAGGCAGGTTAAACAAATGGGCTGAGCACACAGTAGGATAGCAGTCTTAAAGTCTTAAGAGACCTCAAGGTGGACTATTAACTTGGCTGTGAGGTCTAGCGAAAGTTCCAGTCTCTTAGAATATGATACATTTTTATCATAATGCATGTCCACAGTAGAGCACTGCCTAATCTTCTAAACATTTTAAATAGCTGCGCAGTAGCCCGCGGGTGGAAGAACAGCTCACCCGTCAGTCTCCTGCTTGGGATATTTTAGTATTATTAATAATGCTATGATAGACATCATTGTAGGCACGCTGAACAGAACCATTCCTTTCCTGTAAACTGTTATGTGCGGGGCTCACGCAGTTTGCACGTGTTCAGACTTCCGCGTGTATGTCAATCACCTACCTGCCTCCCAGAAAGGCTGAGCAAAGTTCTACTTCCTCCTGCCACAGGTGATCACATCTGGGAAGACGAACTGTAGCAATGCAGAGAAGTCTGTGGCAAGTGGGGTCGGGGTCCCCGGGGAGGAATGAAGGTGTTTGGGAAAATGTGCTCAGAGTAGCAGATGTGGGTCAAGGGCAAGTGGCCATGTGGAGAGAGCTCTGCAGAGCTCGCCTGTGAGCTGGCTGGGGTGGGACGAGCAAGGTCAACTGTGAGGAGCAAAACAAGGAACTTCTATACTGTGTTCTAATACAGTTTTGTTCACAATACAGTATATGCTAACAGCTTATTGGGAAAATATGCAGTGCATCTGTAGAGGTAATGAGGGGGAAGATTGTCCATGAACAACGATTAGAGACAAAGTGATGTTTTATTCACTTATTTAATTTGAATGTGTGTGTGTTAACATGTGCACTGGTACATGTGTATGTGGGTGCATGCAGACGCCAAGGGGTCTCTTTTTGGCCCTCTGCTTGCCAACTAGGCTAGGCCAGCTAGCTGGCGAGCCCCAGAGATCCACCGATCTTCTCCTCCCCAGGGCTGGATTACAAGCACATACCACCATGTTTAGTTCTTTTACGTGGGTTCTGGGGGTCCAGCTCAGGTCCTTATGCATGTGAGGCAAGCACTTTATTGACTGAGCCTTCCCTCCCTCCCTCAAGTGATGTTTCAAAGCATTGTCAACCAGGCTACGGTGAGATGCAGCCCAGAGCCCGTGTTCGAGCATGTAAGTGCCAACGGGTACTGCAGAGACCAGGAGCTCAGGAGCGGGTGCACTCTGAGTCGTTGCTTCTGAAAGAGCTTAGCATGTGAGCTGATGTGGAATGTGGGAGCCTGCTTGCTCAGATCGTTTGAGGTTAATTTGAGCCTCACCCCTTCTCAAGTATGAGCTTGGTCAAGTTTCTCTCCATCACTCGCTCAGTGGCGGCACAGTAGCAGTACGGTCTGCAGCGTTACTTCCTTGGACTGTGACAGAACGCTTGGCAGAGACGACTTCAGGGAGGGAGGATTTAGTTTGGCTCACAGTTTGGAAGGATTCAGTCCATCGTGGTGGGGAAGGCACGGCTGTAGGGTAGCCCCGTGGCTCCGGAGGGACGTAGCAGTTGCTTGTCATATGACACTATCAGTGAACTGAGATGGCTCAGGCCAGAACTGAGACCAAGCTACAACTGTCTGGCTCTACCGCTACAGCTTTATATAGGCCAGCCAGTGTCTGCCAGATAGCTCCCAAATCCAAGAGGTTCTACCAGCCCTCAGAACAGCTGGGGGTCCCGCTATTAAAATAGGAGTCCGTGGGGGAACATTCCACATACAAACCATAGCGGGGGTCCATTGCTGGGAGGACCGAGCAGACAGATGTGACTGGCCCTTCAAAGGTCCTCAGTGTGAAGAGGCCCTTGTTTGAGTATGTCTGCAAGAGCAGTGAAGTAGAGACCATCGTAAGGAACACAGAAAGTGCTACTCCTGTTTGGGAGACTGGAAGAGAGAATGAGAGAGTAAAGAAGGACATTGAGGAGAAAAGCAAAGGAAGAGCCCTAGGGCCTCTGAACCTGGAGTTGCCCAGCACACCAGAGGCTGTGGGAGCATGGAGGGGTCTGGACCAGGAGATGAGGGGAGAAGGCAGGACCCACGGGAGATGGGAGACATCGGCACAATCAAGAGGGCCAGCTTCAGGGTCAGAGTCAGGGTGAAGGGGCTCAGGGCTGAATTCTCGGGTCAGAGGCTGGCCCACCTGGTCTCCCTGACCTGCAGTGCAGAGTAGTGTCAGCCTGGTCTGGTTGGGAGAGGACATCCCCACTTTCCATGGAGCCTTCCATCTCCCAGCGTTTTCTTCTCCTCCCCTGCTGCGCCTGTGATTCCTCCCCTCCAGCGCCTCTGCTGCTGTGAGCTACAGGCTGTGGGGTAAAACAAGACCAGCCTCCCCAGCCCCGCTGCAGTCCCAAAGACTGAGGCTCCTGTCCTTGGAAACATGGTCTGGGGATGCTTGGAAGGAAGAGTGGTTTACTCATGACTATTTCAGAAAGGAAGGAAGGAAGGAAGGAAAGAAGGAGGGAGGGAGGGAGGAAAAAGAATAGGCCAACCACATGCACAGCTCCAGCCTAGCTAGGCTCAGTCAGTGTTGGTGAGAAACAGCTCCTTCCTGGGGCCACAAGGCTCAGAGACCGGCATATACTCAACATGTGGCAGGAACATGCCCGCAGTCTCCAGCCTCGCCTGTACACACGCACCAAAACCCGGGGTGCCAGCTCCTCATAACTGAGCCTCCCCCCACAGCCAGGGTGCTCTCTGAAGAGTGTTGTGGGGCTGCTGCGAGCTGACTGTTCCAGACAGCGCAGGGGAGGCTGCGGGGGCGGCTGGCACACCAGGCTGAGGCAGCTAGGGCCTGCCAGCTCCTGCCTTTTCTGGAAGCCCACGCAGGCACTTCCGCAGGCCTTCAGGGACAGATTTCCTGTTGGAGGGTGGCAGCCCCTGTGTCTCTGCCTTCAGCCTGCAAAGAGAGAAAACTGAGCAAGGCCGGACTCGTGTACGTGTGTCCACTGAGCAGGACAAGAGGGACGCACACAGCCCTCTGCTGTGGCCGTGAGGCACAGCTGTCTTGGAACAGACCCTAACTCCACAGCACAGTTTGTCTTCAGAAGGCACTGTGCATTATCTCAAGGCTGGCTCTGCATCCCTCCATGGGTTTTGTTCAGAGCAACGCTCAGATTAATTCTGCCTCTTTGAACTTGCACTGACCTTTAGCAAAGGGAGGTTGTTGCCTTCGTGGGTAGGGTCGCTGGGCTAAGATGTATTCACTCAACACTACACAACTTTGTAAGGAGACACTTCGTATCAGATATAGGTTTGTGTGCTAGAAACAGTTGTCCAACAGATGGCACCAGAGTGTCTGGAGGAAGGGATTCTTATTTGCACAAAGCTCCTGGAGGGGGCTATGGTAACCCAGCTGAACGGGCAGAGTCAGTTCCAGAATATTACAAGTAGCACACCGCACACCAAATGGGCAAATCACAAGCCAATTCTAGAGCTGGCTTGAGCGACAATCCCTAGACGGGTTCTCCCACGCCGGCTCACTTTCCTTCTCCAATTTGACCATCTCTACTTTTCCTGTCTCTGCGTCCTGCCAGCTCTGAGCCCGGCCAGGGATGAAAGGTATGGTGTTCGTGAGCCATGGGATGCTCAGCCACTGGTTAAAATGGATGAAAATGAATGTTATCCAGTGGGGGCAGCTCGCTTTGTGACCAGACAGCCCGCTCTCATTTGAGTGCCGGAGTGCATGCGTACACACACAGAGCACTGGGAACCAACCATGGCCCACTGGCCAAAGCTGCCATCTATTTTTGTGCTGACGAAGAATGAATATATATATATATATATATATATATATATATATATATATACATATATATATATATATATATACACATATTTGAAGCCAAAGGAAGAATACTACTCACGGTATACAAAATGCCAAGATCCTAATGACGTGTCAACCAAGAAAACCGTACCGGCACACTGTTGCACACATTTATCCATGGTCTGTAGCTGCTTAAAAAAACTGTTAAGAGCTTCACTGAGGGACAATACTTGTCCATTGTTTGATGACTTGGGGAAAGGCATACAGCCGTGTAACCACATAAGCAAACGGTCAGTTTCCATCATCCAGGAAGTTCTTAATGCTCTTTTATGGCCAGCTCTCCTCGCCTACCCTGGTCTGAAGCACGTGGTGGAACTGGTGCCACAGCATTGGGATTCCGTCATGGTAACCGGGATCAAATGGCCTATACATGCCTGAAGTAGGTCCTAACTGAAAAACAGAAAAAAGTGTACTGACCCCACACAGAGCAGGGAGGTCATTCTGTATCTTTAGAAGAACCTTGACTGCCTCCCAAAGGCAAGAGACTTGTCAGGGTTCACAGCCGGGCGTCCCTGGGCAGGACGCCCCACCCTCTGAGCCTCTGGTTTCCTTGTCTATACACGACAGTATCAACTGAACCTGCACTACCTGTATCATATGACTTGTATCATATGTGGATCAGATGACTTCAAAGACGTGCAAGGGCTTTGTAAGCTGCGAAGGCCTGGGTGAATGCTCCGTGTCACTCATTCGAGAAAGTGAGTCACATGGCATTGTCATGGATGACACGTGACCTTCCCCTGGGCATCCTCTTGAAGCTGTTTCTTCACAAGATCCTCATCCCACCCCACATCTGCTTCTCCACTTCCTCCTAGGCAGGGTTTCTCCCAGGCCTCAGGTTGCCAGGTTGCCAGCTTCAGTATGTGGTCCTCCGTCCAAGGCTGGGAACACCTCGCCATCTTACTGATGAGCAGATCGCATGGTGAATTCTACATACAAAAGCTCACAGGTGTTGGTTATTTTTAACTCTACTGTGACAAAATGCCCAACAGATTTGGGAGATTTTGTCAAAATCCCCAACTTAAGGGAGAAGGGCTTACTGGCTCCCGGTATCGGGGGCGGGGAGTTGGGGGTAAGGAGGGGGTGGGCATTTCATCCTGTCACGGTGGGGAAAGCATCAAGGAGCGGCTCCATGGGAGTAGGAACCCCTCACATAGCAGCTGACTTGGGTTAGAAGCAGAAGCAGATACCTGACGCTCTAAAGATCTGTCCCCAGTGGTGCACTTCTGCAACTAGCCACGTGTGCCGAAGGTTTCATAGCCTCCCAAAACAGCGCCACTGGCTGGAGATCACGTGTTCCAATATGAACCTGTAGGGGACGTTTCACACTCAAATGGCACACGTGTGGCCACGTCTCCCTGTGGAGGAAGGAAGGCTCCGCACTCCGCACTGTTTGCTTCTGTTCAGACTTGCTCCTTTGTCAACGTTGCATGAGGCACCAGTTCAGGCTGCACTGGGACACTGTGCTCTTGGGCCTTGTTTTGGAAACTGACAACTTAGTTAGCATGCAGCTCTGCTGAAGAGGAATCATGTAAAAGGAGGAGGTGGAAAGCACTGGATAACCCTCAATGCCTGTTTACGGGGACTTCTGAAACAATGGCATTGTAGGGCAAACCTCTTTATCCCTGAGGTGTTTGCAGCCTTCCCTTGGTGGAGCTAGCTGTCAGCTACATCAAAACTCTGCTGTTCACCCAGGAAACCACCTAGAGACTCATAACCCCATCTTGACAGAAAGCTCCAGAGAGACCAGAGACAGCCCAGCCCTTCTCTCCCTAAATTCCTGATCCCTGGGCTTAGTTCTGGGTTTCTTGAGCCCGGCCTTGGACTGTCTCTCCTTGCTTCGTTCTGGCTGATGATCCACGTCTCCAGACTCTTCCAGTGCATGGGCACAGTGTTCCCAACGCTTCCTCTTTTTTTTGGCTCCTGCACCCCAAGATTTCCTTGGGCTAGTCAAGACATTACAATGGAGATCACATGGTCTTTAATTCCTAAAACATCCCATCTGGCACTTTTCAAAAGAAGTTTACTGATGGTTTCCTTGATCTCCGGACGTCCCTCCTCAGACAGTGCCAAGGAGCCTGGTGCCCCCACAGCCTCTCACCAATGGCATTTCTGCACAGTGTCTCTCTCTGACAGACAGCTCTCCACCCAACCACGTGGTACAGTCACTGCTTAGATGTCTCTAGGAGTGGGGGACTCATCCAAAGAGCTCCTTTGCTGTGATTTTTTTTTTTTTTGTATTCAAAAATCTTTAAGAGTTGAAGTTTTCTTCCTTAAAATCTGACCCAGTGACTTCAAGTCTGTCTTCTGGAATGATTCAGAACACACTTTCTACAGATGCTTGCCTGCCTCTCTTATCCACCTCTGCTCGATGCGTGGGTCCCTGTGAGATCTGCCGCCTCTCCTTACTGCAAGGTGCTGGGAAACAGCCTTTAGAGGACCCCTTGTGTTGCCACCTTGGCACCACCAGCTGCAGGGACCTGACGTCTTGCCACCACTAAGAGGGGTCTTTCTTGCCTCTTTGTGCAGGGAGCCCTAGAGTGGAGTTAGGAAAGGTTGTATAATGGTTTGAATGGGATGCCCCCCATATTCTCAGGCACGTGAGACTTGGTCCCAGTTGGTGGAGCTGTTTGGGCAGGCTTAGACTTGTTGGAGGAGGTGTGCCACTGGAGGCAGGCTTTGAGAGTTTAAAGATTTGTGTTATTTCGAGTTCACTCTCTTTCCTTCCTGCTTGTGGTTCGAGATGTGAACTCCCAGCTGTTTCTGCACTTGCTGCCATGAGTCCCTGCCACGTGGACCCTCATCCTTCTGAAGCCATAAGACTACATAAATTCTTTTTTCTATAAATTGCCTTGGTTATGGTGTTATATCACCTCATTAGAAAAGTAACTAATATAGGTTGTGAATCAAATCAACGTCCCAGAGAACGTTCTCGACAAAGAGAAGACAACCAGGGCTAGTTGGAGCCTCTGGGACTTGGAGGTGATAAGAAGAGAGTCAATTGGTTTTGGCTAAGGTCTTCGTGGTCCTTACAAACCATGTGGCCTAGAAGCCCTCATGGGAAATGTGACTTTTAACCCACTCTCCAGACAACTCGAGGCCCAAGTTTCAAGCCAGTTCCTCCTAGGCTCCCTGGGACTTTCCTCTTCTGAAGGGCTCTGGTTCCGGCTGCCGTCTCAAGGGGTATTCATGGCTAAGAAAGAGGAGGTAGATTCTGACAGCAGCTGTTCCCCCTGGAGCCTTCAGTTGGGGACAAGGATTGGAGGACCCCTTATCCCTTCCTCCCTGGGCGTTGCTGAGTGAGGATTGTGGAGAAGAGACATCATCTGTTATAGGTTTGATGTTCTCACCAGCAAAGACTGTCAGGCACTGGAGGGGAGGGTGTCCTCTGTGCGTCCTCTTCGGGGCTGTGGCGTGTCACCTGATGATCTTGTGCCACAGAGAGAACCAGAGGTGGGAAGTGGGCAGACTTAGATTTTTCTCTTTAGCCCTTTGCCCTCAACAACTTCCCTGGGACTTCAAGCCTTAGGACATTCAATTCAGTTTGCATCCCAACACACTGCCCGTAGGTCTAGCAGTGCATGGGGGATGTGGAAGGGAGAGAAGACAGGAAGGAGCGAGGACATCCTAAACATATCCCTTTTTTAAGTTTCAGAGGAAACGAGAGACTTGCTTTCAGGCAGCATCCGACAGGATGAGGCAGTCAGTGGCAAACTCGGCCATCACACAGGTGTGAACAGAGTTGGAGAAGACAGAAAGCAAATACCTTTGGAGGCTGGAGGGGTGGGCAGGGTCTAGGGAGGAAGTGAACAGAAGAGCCAGCATTCTGAGCCTTGGTTGGAATAGCCAGTTTTAAGTCAGCTTAGCAAATTGGGCATAACATATCTGATATGAAGGATTCTTTCAGCTGCGTGCAAACTAGAAGGCCATGTCAGAAGGGCAAAAGGAAGGAGAATTGTCTCAGACCTCGGTATTATTGCCATCCAAGAAAATCTGGAAGAGTCTCCTGCCATAAGCGTACACATTACCTCTGACCTTTGTTCCCACCCTACGTTAGGCTCCTGATGAGGCCTGGCCAGAGCTCAGCATGCTATAGACTCTATGTTGGCCCTGCCCTACTCAAGGCCATGACTGAGGCTGTGTTTGGGGTTCCAATGCATTGATTTTTGTCTGGTGACTGTAGCAATGACACAGGACGCAGATGTGGCTCTCTTACATGTATTTTGCTGGCCATTGTTGATGGCTTTAGTATAGTGTTTGTGTTGTCCATGGCTTTGATACACATAAGCTTTGTTTTTTTCTATGTAGAATCTGATCTCTCCAGTAACTTCAGTATTGTCACACAGTGTGGAAAGTGGACAGGAAAGGCAATAAGGGTGTGGGCAACACAGTTAGAGTCATTTTAGTAGCCCTGGGGAGACAGGGTGATGGGTGTTGGTTCGGGTGGCCCTTTGGGAACATGTTAGATGAAAACAGAAAGCCTCCTTTACCTAAGTATTACATGGAGTTTAGTGATGACCTTTTGCAGTCAATGTTGAGTGACTGTTTTCTTGCTCTGCTATTGACAGTTATGATGATAACCCATTGTCATCTGGATATCTGAGGGAAGGATGGATGGTTTGCCAGCTGTGTATGTACCTATGGTTTTCTCTTCTCAGGACCCTAATGAGGCAAGCTTTTCTCTGTCCTTGTTCCCAGGAAACAAGTATGAAATCAAGGTATACACTGGTGACGTGATTGGTGCAGGGACAGACGCTGATGTCTTTATCAATATCTTTGGAGAGTATGGAGACACAGGTAATGAGTGGGTTTGAACCATTTTCTCACAAGCCATACCCAGTACTGCTTCCCAGAACAGCTGTTTCTTAGAATGCCAGCTTAGGAAGGCAGTTTGAGCCCTTCCCTTTCAGTCCTTCGGTTCAGCATCTTTCTTCTCTTCTTGTGCTGTGATTTGCCATGGTTTGCCCTGATCAGTGGGGTATCTATCTTATGTGGTCAAATGTTTGTATGCGTGATGGGTTTTCAAAGTGCTCCCCCCTTTGTGTGTGTGTGTGTGTGCGCATGATTTTCAGAATAAGATATGCCTGGTTTGGGGTTAATTAAAATTGCATGGGTTAATTAAAATTGCATCTGAAACTATGAACAAACCCCAATTTCACATCTCCAGGAACTTATTCTCACTTAATTTCTGTGTTGCCATGAGCTCTGTGCTTATGTGGGCTGTAGAGGGGTATAGTCTAATTCATGGTCGAGACATGAGGTACACCAGAGCCAGACAGGGATAGAATGATATTGACTCCTCAGGTAAGGCAGAAGCTGCACACAGACACAGCTGCAGGTACTGGGCTGGACTTCAGGTCACAGACCGAGACAGATGGTTTTCTCTCACTTCTGCCAATTTAGCAGAATAACACCAAAAAAGCTACAAAGATGTGTGAATTTGGGGTTGAATACATCAAAGAATTCAACATGTATTGCTGAACTTATAAAGAATGAAAAAGAACTCTCCAGGTACCAGAAATGAAGGGGAAACTCAAAGCCAAAGTATTAGCTACGGGTTGATATTGTGGCTCTTAGAAGGAGGGGCTTTCATGCTCCGCAATCTAGAAGATAGGTTTTTATGCTCGCTGTGGGGTCAGACAAGGAGATGTAGGTCCCGAATGAGGCCAGGGATTTGCAATTAGAGTCGCACGAGATGTCAGGAGCCCTGGAAAGCCGAAGAGACAGCTTCGGTGAGAAAGCAGACCAATAGCTCATCGGCACACTCACCATATCCCTGCAACAGCTCAAGCTAAAAACAAAAGAACTGGAAACCTATGCTTCACAGGGGCTTGAGGTCTGAGTGTTAGATGTGCGATTTCAGAACCCCTCTCCCATAGAATATTTGGTTCAAGCTGGATGTGGTGGCATATGCCTTTAAGCCCAGCATTTGGTAGATGGAGGCAGGCTGATCTCTGGGAGTTCTAGGCCAACTTGGTCTAGACAGTGAGTTTCCAGGTCAGTCAGGGCTGTAAAGTGTCTATTTCAAAACAATAACATACGAACAACAACAACAAAACCAAAATAGAACACTTGGTTCTTAGCGAGTAAATATATTTACATTAGAAATTGCTAAAACAATAATTTAAATGTTTCGTGTGAAAACGTAGATTTACATTAGAAATTGCACATAAGAATGACTCTAAAGACAGGGATTTCTGAGAAATATGATTTTTGAAAGATATACAAGAATATATAAATGAATGAAGAGACATGTTCACGGATGAGAAAAGACCCAGACTCACTAATACGCCACACGTAAAGGTTCTTTCCCTGGGACCCACACTGTGGGGAAAAAGACCCGACTGCTGTAAGTTCTCCGACCTCGATGCGTGTATGGCATTGTGCATGCTTCCCCACATACAGAATAAGCAGATGCAGTCTGTGAAAATGGTATGCACAGCAATAATGTGGGTAGGTATTAAGACAGTGTTGATCTTTTAAAAATTTTAAACCACATTTATTTAATTTCTTTAGTGTGTGTATGCGTGTGAGAGGCGCATGTGCAATGGCGTACGTGTGGATCTGGGAGGACGACTTTTGTGGGTTTGTTTCTATTTCCATCCTGTGGGTCCCAGGAATCGAACTCAGAGCGTCTGCCTTAGCAGCCAATGACCTTATGAACTGAGCCATCTCACTAGTCTGATCACTGCAGATCTTTAAAAGCTGAAACAGTGTGGTTCTAGAAGAAGCACAAACAAAAATATCCAATGGAGCAGAACAAAGAATCCAGAAATACATGGACTGTTAACATTATAAATTATAAGTTGGAGGAATATAGATTAGATGTTTAGTTACTGGCGTTTGAACAATTGTTTAGCCATCTGAGAGAAGATGAAATTAGATTCTTATCTTTCACAAAATAACTTCCAGATGGGCAAAAAACTGAAATGTGAAAAAATTATCAGAAGTTTTTGAAAGAAATTTTAAGACAGTGTCTCTAAATCTTAACTAAGGGTGCATCTTAATGCACAGACACACACACACACACACACTTAATGCACACACACATGCACATACAATACACACACTCATGCACACACACATGCACATACAGTACACACACTCATGCACACACACATGCACACACACATGCACATACAATACACACACTCATGCACACACTCATGCACACACACATGCACATACAATACACACAAGCACACACACACATGCACACACACATGCACATACAATACACACACTCATGCACACACACATGCACATACAGTACACACACTCATGCACACACACATGCACATACAGTACACACACTCATGCACACACACATGCACATACAATACACACACTCATGCACACACACATGCACATACAATACACACACTCATGCACACACACATGCACACACACATGCACACACACATGCACATACAATACACACACTCATGCACACACTCATGCACACACACATGCACATACAATACACACACTCATGCACACACACATGCACATACAATACACACAAGCACACACACACATACAAACACATACGCACGTGAACACACACATACACATCAGAGAGAAGAAACAATACAGTAAGATAAGGAAATAGAAAGAAAATGTAACAAAAGACAGGAGAATAAAAACAACTGAGGCACATTGCCTAAATGTCAAGGGCTATATATATATTTTGTATGGTCAATCTCTCAAGAAAGTAAGGGAATGCAAATTAAAAGATACCATCTTATACGGAATAAAAAATTTTAAATACAGATGTTAATAGCGATTATGGACACTGGAAATCCCCACGGACTGCCGGTGGAAATTAACACCGCGGAAGCATTTGGGAGAGCAGCATTGCCTGACTAACGATGAGCATACAGGTCAACAACTGCCGTGTGTGTGTGTGTGTGTGGCGCAGTGTGCAGGGGAAGGGCACAGGATTGTCCATGTCAGTGCTGCTCGCCATAGTAAAAGTCAGAAACAACTCAAACGTACGTCAGGAGAAGAAAGAAGCACTTGGCTCTGATAGGCAGCTAACAGATGAACTGGCAGGCACTCTCAAAAACTTGCTGGTAACTGAGAGGAGATTCCACAGGGGCCTGTGGTGACGACAGCGGAAGAACCACAGCAGTGCCAAGCAGTGTTGGCACTACCACAGTTTGTCTCGGTGCTGGGCCGCGGTGCTGACACAGGCTCTGTCATCAACCCCACTTGAAGATGAAGGACTTGAGATAGTGAGACGGTCACTATACCATCATTTATGTAGAAATCAGAAATCGGAAATGGTCAAAAGTGGCCTGTGTCTCTTAGAGATGCTAATGATTCTGGCACAGTACACAGCAAGGTGAAGTAGTAAGAGGGAGAGACGAACAAGGAAGCCTTAGACGTGTCTCCTGGGTTTGCATCTTTTTTTTTTTTTATTGGTTTTTCAAGATAGGGTTTCTCTGTTGTAATTCTGGCTGTCCTGGAACTCACTCTGTAGACCAGGCTGGCCTCGAACTCAGAGATCCACCTGCCTCTGCCTCCTGAGTGCTGGGATTAAAGGCGTGCACCACCATCCTTCCTCTCCCTCGTCCTCCCCCTCCCTTCCCACTCCTCTCTCTCCTCTTTTCCTTTCCCTTCCCCCTCCTTCACCTCCTCCTCCAAGTGAAAGGTCTGAAGGCTGGAGAGATGGCTCAGGGCTTATGAGCGCTGGCTGCTCTTATGAGGACCTGAGCTCTGATGCCAGAGGGCTGCTACAATCCTCTGCGACTCCAGTCCCATTGGCTCTAAACCCTCTTCTGGCTCCTGTGGGTATCAGCCACACACACAGTGAACTTACACACATGCAGGCCAAACACTCATACACATAAAATAAAAACAAATTAATCTTCTGTAAAACATGAACATCTTAAGGCGAATAGACCAAATGCTAGTGTGTGCTACACCTCTCACATCCGGGTGCTGGCTACCTGGATACTGGTCGTCATTTTCTGTGTTTCTGGATGTCAAAATGTAAATTTAGAAATAAAGAGACCATGGAAAGGTTTGAGCAAAACGGAGGTGCTTTGATGGGGTGAGAGAGACCACTCTAACTTGTCACACGTGGTCACGGGAATGTGACGATGAAGACTCGCGGAGCAGAGAAATGGGTTAGAACGGGACTCTAAGGTCTGTGCTCATTGCCTGCACAGCTTTGGGCGACTAATTTAATTTCTGTCAGCTTCTTCATTTGCAGAACTGAGTTAATAGTGTGTCTCTGATGGATTGTAGCAAGGAGTAAGGGGAGAATATCTATGTCAGACACAAGCAGCGTCTGCCAATAGTTACTGGCACTGTGTCCAAGACAGGGATGAGCAAAGGGGGCCTTATCCCAGCAGCGCCCCTATACCAACAGCCATGTTCACTGCTCTAGTTTAGGACAAGCAATGGGCAAAAGGAAGATGGGGTGTCAGGTTTTAGGATAGGGGTACAGTTTGGTTGACAAGAGCAGGGACTTTGGAATAAGGCTGAAGTCAGAAACCTAGTTATAAGACCCAGGCACCAGCCACACAGAGGGCAAACTGGGCTCTGCTAGAGTCTGGAGGGACGTAAGGAGCTGTTAGAACCCAGCAGGGAGCCCCCTTGACTTTGTGAGAGCTCTTTCAGTGGGAGGACCATTAAGGCTTCTAGTTCTGTAACTTTCTTGCTCCTGTGCATTCAGGAGAGCGTAGGCTGGAAAATGAAAAGGACAACTTTGAAAAGGGAGCTGAAGACAAGTTCACACTGGATGCCCCGGATCTAGGGCAGCTGATGAAGATCAATGTGGGGCACAACAACAAGGGGGGCTCTGCAGGTTGGTTCCTGTCCAAGGTAGGTTCAGCTGCTTGTCTGCAGTCCCTGAGCCCCAGGGGAGGAGGGGATGTCTGGTTCTTCAGAGGCCTGAAACTGAGCATAACTTCCCAGTCTAGATTTGCCTGCCTCTACTCTGTTGCTCACGTCCACTGGCCATCCATGCTGCCCTCCTGGTGGCCTCCAAGACTGACCTTGTTAAAGCTTCTAGAGAATCCTAGTTCTCTCATCTGACCCAGCCAGGGCCTAACTATCCTTCAAGGCTCTGCCGTGAAGATCCCGCCTCTCCCGACTGCCCTGTGTGTGTGTGGTTCCCTTTGTCTGCGAAGGACAGAACCCTACTCGATGAGGCTATACAAAGTGATGGGAGTTACTCCAATGCTAGGTGGGGAGAGTATTTAGTTAGAGCTGACACTCCATATTGACCTAAACAGGTTGACTCAAGGCTACTCCATGTTTTCGCTCCGGTGTCCTGAGCCTGTGTGGGGGAGGGGCACTATGTAGCCCAGGGTCATTTGATGGTCTGTGGCCCGCCTAGGAAGGATAAACAAGAAGTTGCTCCTGATTGGCAGCTCCATCCTTTCCTCCCTACTTATCCATTTTAGCCTTCATCTTGGGAAGTTGTTCCTTGTGACGTGCTGTGTCTCTGCCGCCACAGAAGCAGAGTCATAACCGTGGTGAAGCCACAGTCGGCTTCATCACCGTGAGTCCCTTCTCGGGGCTCAGTCCCACCTGTAAAGGACTCATCACCCTGTTTCTCTCTTGCCTCTCAGAAGATCGCTTTTCTTGTGGGCTTGTTGGAGAATACTCCTTCCAGATAATGACTTCTGCTTTTCAGCACACACACACACACAAACAATAACAATAACAACCACAAAAAACTACAGTATATTCTTTCGCTGTTTATCATAGAGTACATCTGTTTTGTAGCTGGGTCCAAAAAGGCAAATTTGGGAGAGATTTTCTGCTCTTCAGTATGTTCTAGAAGACATAGCTTCACCAACCTAGATTACGGTTGTTTTTGGCCACTCACATTTGCCACCCTGACAGCTGCTGCTGTTTTCTGTCATGACCACCAGGTCCTAGGGTTCTCTGTGCCTGATTTCGGCCCATAGTCCCCTCTCCCCCTTACATAGATTCTGCTTCTCACCAATTGGTCAGAAGTCCAACCGTCAGCAGGAGAGAGGTGACCATCTCATACCCCAGTTTTCAAATCTGAGCCCCCAGTTCTTTCAGCCCAACCTACCGAGTAAGAACTGATACAATTCTTCCTTCAATTTTGTAAAATGCCTGCAAGCAACAGAGGAGGAGGAAGGGGAGGAGTGGCTGGAGATTCAAGCGAGAGTGGCTCGCAATTGGCCCTGGGTGGCTTTCTGAAGATTTCCTAGTGGCAGCTGTGTTCTTGAGTGGGGAGGAGATTCAAGTGCATTCTTAGAGTCTGCTCCAGTGACAGGATGGGGTGGTGGGTTACCAGGTGTGTTCGCAATGACACTTAAGCAATGCTCTCCTCTCTTCCCCTTCTCAGATCATCATCGACGACATCGGGAACAAAAGGAAGTATGATTTCCCCCTTAACCGCTGGCTGGCGTTGGATGAGGATGATGGGAAAATCCAAAGAGACATCCTAGTGGGTGGAGCTGAGACCACAGGTAGGATGGACAGAGGGAGGCCCTAGCTGGCTCATCCTTTCTTCTTGAGAGTCACCGTCCATGTCTGTGGGTTTATGGCTGTGGTCAGGTGGGACTCAGCTGGGTTTGAAGACATCTTTGATGCCCCGGGAAATGGTCTGGTTCTCTGGGTTGTTGACGCCAGAGGAGACAGGTAATGGCCCTAGGCATCTTAGCTGTGGGCAGAGGGAACTAGAGGAGGAAGCCAGAGGAGAATCTCGGTAGTGTCGTGTAATCCCTACAGCCACCCACAACATAGGCATTGTCTCGTTCCCAACTCACGGATGAGGAAACAGGCACAGAGAAGTCACATGGCTTGTTGAAGACAGACTTGGTATCTGGTCTGCCTTCAGAAGCCCTCTTACCACTGTCAATTCCAAAGGAAACCTCCATCCCTCATCCTGTCTGAGGTGGTCATCGGGGTTCCAGAAAGCCCACACATGCTGTGCACATCTGAGAACTCTGCCGAAGTCCGTCCCGCCACGGGCTGCAGATACAGCCAGAGTTTTGTAGAGCCACAACGCAGATTGCACCACAAACCGGCTCCAGTTTGCCCATCAGGAGACTCCCACTGCAGCTGCCTGTGACTCAGCCTTTCTCACACTGCACCTTCTGCGTGCCCAGACATCTTCATCCGTGTGCCTGCCTCCCCTCCTCTCCTCCATGCTGCCTGTTTTCCTTGTTCTTCAACTCGGGAACAGAATTTAAAAAATGCTCACAAGCCCTTGACAGAATTTCAGTTTCAAATGCCGGTGCTCTCTTTTCTCTTTTCACCGTATTTAGGAGTTTACTTAGCCCCTGCTGTTTCTTCTCCAGAATTTCAAGGTCTCACAATACCTGACTGATCAAAACCCAGTGTGGCTCAACTGTGGAGCCCCTTGCTCTTCCTCAGTCCAGTCGGGGAGGAAGATGCTAGTGCCCCCTCTCAGAAGAGCAAGCTAAATGAGCCAGACAGGCCAGATATAAATCTCCATCAATGGATTTGACTATTATAATTAGATTAGACATAACAGAATTTATCTAGCAGCTATTAATAATGTACACACGGTAATTAGCATTAATAATAAGTACTATTCTTAGCCAGCTCAACCCCCTTCTCCTCTTTGTTTCCCGTAATCAGTCCTGACAGTTTCCTGCAATGGTAGACGCAGTTCACCCCCCAAACTCACACCTCCTGACACGCAATGTTGAAGAACAAAATGAGGTTGTGAGGAACACCGGGCGTGGTCTGAGGAAAGGACGAGGGAACATGAGTGTGTGGTAGAGCAGCGTTACAGCCAAGACCAAAACGGAGATCTTTATGCATCCCCCTTCGGGCCCTCTCCGTCCCCTCTCTCCACACCAGCCATCACCTATATTGTCACCGTCTTCACTGGCAATATCCGCGGAGCTGGGAGCAAATCTAAAATCTACTTAGTCATGTACGGAGCCAGAGGAAAC
Organism: Cricetomys ansorgei; assembly: GCA_026225945.1. NCBI lineage: Eukaryota > Metazoa > Chordata > Mammalia > Rodentia > Nesomyidae > Cricetomys > Cricetomys ansorgei. The sequence continues at coordinate 1,094,387 of JAMJFZ010000236.1, read as the reverse complement.
AAGAACAGTGGGAAAGTCTTCCTGGAGGGCGGTGTGTTTGACAGAGGCCGTACAGACATCTTCCACATCGATCTGGCCGTCCTTCTTAGCCCTCTGAGCCGGGTCTCCATCGGGCACGGCAACGTAGGCGTCAACCGAGGCTGGTACTGCGAGAAGGTAAGTTGCCGACATATGAGTGTTCGTTCTCTGATTCAGCTGCTTCTTCTGGGACCTCCGAGTACAAAGTCTACCCTGCATCCTGGTGATGATGGTTCTCCGTTGTCACATCTGGAATTCACTAAAAGCCCAGGCTGCTGGGCACATCTGTGAGGGAGTTTTAGTTAATTGGATCATCCGAGGCCACCTTCTGATAGCAGCCTTTATAAAGGACAAGGCAGAAAGAAGCTCTTTGCTCTTTGCCTGCTTGCCTTTACTCTTCCTGGCAAGTCGAATTCCTTCATTGGCTTTAGAGCCTACTTCTTCAGAATTCTAACACATACTAAAAACCAGGCAGGACATCAGCCACATGAACTGAGAAACTACTGGGTTCTGGACTTTCAATTGGTAGACAGCCATTGTTGGACTGGTTGGACCATAGCCTGTAAGCCACACTAATAAATCGTGTGTGTGTGTGTGTGTGTGTGTGTGTGTATAGATTAATTTAATCAGTTGTTTCTCTAGAAGACCCTGGCCAAACCAGTCCTGTTCCTTCTTGAACCAACTAATTCTCGAGTATGTGGCAATCCCTCCCACAAGGTCATGTCCATCTACTTTTGTCTCGTTAGTAGGGATTTATGGAAGTGGAGATTGTCTCAGACACAGCATTGGTCACCATAGGTGCTTACCTGCCAGTTACCGATGACCTCACTCTTGGTGGTGCTTCTCCTTGGCTTATGAAACAACCAACAGATATTTTAAAACATATGCATGGAGTCTGTAGATTGCCTTGAGTCCAGCCTGACTACACAGTGAGTCCTAGTTCAGTTTGGGCTACAGAATAGAATCCTATCTCAGAAAGGAGGAGGAGAAGGAGGAAGGGGGAGGGGAAGGAGAAGGAGAAAAGGAAGAAAATTGTAATTTAGTTTATCAGCCTTTTCCTTATGTTTAATGCTTTCTGTGTTGTTGGAAGAAATCTATTTATCTTAAAACTATGAAAATGCCTGGCTGGGGCTGGGGAGACAGCTTAGATAGATAGATAGATAGACAGATAGATAGATAGATAGATAGATAGATAGATAGATAGATAAGCAGTTGTCTTTGTTAGGATTTTATTGCTGTGAAGAGACATCATGACCACAGAGACTCTTATAAAAGAACACATTTAAATTGGGGCTGGCTTACAGTTCAGAGTCCATTGTCATCACGATGGGAAACACGACGGCGTGCAGGCAGACATGCTGGAGAAGGAGCTGAGAGTTCTACATCCTGATCACACAGGAAGAGAGAGAGATACTGGGCCTGACTTGAGCATCTGAAACCTCAAAGCCCTCCGCTGGTGACACACTTCCTCCAACAAGGCCACACCTACTCTAACAAGGCTACCCCTTCTAATAGTACCACTCCCTATGAACCTATGGGGGCCATTTTCAATCAAACCACCACAGCAGTTAAGAGCACTGACTGGTCCTCCAGAGGACCCGATGTCAGCTCCCAGCACCCACTTAGTGTCTCACAACCATCTCTAACTCCAGTTCCAGGGGATCTGACACCCTCTTCTGGTCTTCAGGGTGCTCATGTGTAGTGCACAAACATACATGCAGATCAATATTCATCCACATAAAATAAATAAATAAAAGTTGTTTAAAGCTATGAAACTATGTGTCCATATTCCTCCTAAAATTTTAAGTTTTGGTTTTTCTATCCGTGTCTTTAATCTGCTAGGAATTACTTTTATGAGATAGATTACTTTCCAGATACATATCAAAATAGTTTAGCAATATTTATTAAAAGGATTTAAAAACTATAATAAAGTTACAGGGCCACAGAGATGGTTCAGCAGGTAAGAACACTCAATGCTTTTGCAACAGGCCTGGGTTTGGTCCCTAGTACCCCCATAGTGGCTCACAACTGTTGGCAACTCCGGTTCCAGGGATTCTGCTGCCCTCACCTGGCTTCCACAGGCACTGCACACACATGGTACACATAAATACACGCAGGCAAAACACTAACACATACATAAGTAAATCCTAAGAATCACCTGAAATTCTTGATAATAACGTATACCTTAACTTCAGTCCAGTACCATCAGCATTTACTTGATAATTCCTGTCATTAAGGAAGTTTGTGAAGCAATGATTTGCTTTCAGTGGGAAATGATGGTTTGTTTCATTTTGTTCCATTGAAAGTCAAATCAGTGCTTTCACAAATAAACAAACAAACAAAGCAAACAAAACCCCAACTCCTTTGTGCTTTGTACCTTGTTCTATGTACTGATTAGTTCGTTTCTGCACCAGCAGAGCATTCACTGTCTTCATTTTATACATTTGTACTATTTCTGCTAGGACAAATTAAACCCAACTAACTCCTATCTCTCAAGGGTAGATGGACATCTGTCATGACTTACTATCCCGTAAGAATTTTTTAACCTTCTCCTCAAATTGATGAAGTATCTACTGGATTTACGGAGTCCCTTGGAAAAACTCATATTTTTTAGTATACCAACTTTCCTTATCTATGAGCATGGTATACTTCTTTAAAGCTGTTTTTCAATATAGTTTTATACTTTGTCTTCTTCAAGATAGTGTCTGCCTGTGTTAGATGTAATCATACAGATTTTACAGTTTGTTGTTGTTAAATGCTCTTTAAACTTATATTTTCTAGCTACTGGGCACTGAGTTTACATATAACTGTCTTTTAAACTCTGTATTAATTTTAATGGTTTCTCCACATATTCTTTGAGGGTTTTCTCTGTCAGCAAGTCTCCCTACATCTTGGTTGGTCTTCAGTTTCATCACCCACAAAGAAGCTTACTATTTCTTTTTAAATTTTGAGCAAATAGCATAAGATCTGCAGTAGAATGCAGAATAGAAGGTTGAGTAGTGTACGTCTTTGTTTTGTTTCTAATTGTGCGTGAGATAGTGCGTGCGTGTGTGTGTGTGTGTATGCTCGTGTGTGTGCCTATGTATTGCCTGTGCCTGTGTGTGTGCATGTACTTGTGCAAGTGGAGTGTGTGTGTGTGTGTGTGTGTGTGTGTGTGTGTGTGTGTGCATCAAGCCTAGAGCATCATGCATACTAAGCATTTGCTCTGCCACTGGACTGCACCTCCAGCCTCTGTTTTCTATTTAAAAGCAATTGATGTTAATGTTTTATGTAATTAATTATGTTTGAGGGGTTTGGTATACATTGTTAAACTGATTAAATGCATTATTTTCTATTTCTTCAATGTTAAGGATTGTTTTATGAGCTGGTATTGAGTTCTGTTCAATGCTGATTTCTGGGCAGTGAGTTAATCATATGATCTTTCTCTTCTATTAAGTTGTGCATTGTACATTGGATGAGCACACTTTCCAAGGCTTAGCCAACACTGCATTGCTTCTTTAGCCTAAACTTAGTGATGGTGAATTGCAGGTATTGCAATTGCAATTGCAAGGAAATTTACATGTCCTTAAAATTTACTTGCAAACATTTAATATGAAATTTTTCTATGCAAGTGATATTGACACTTAATTTTCCCTTCTTATCACTGGTTTTAATAATAGAGATATTATTTTATTAAAATCATCTTTTTGAAATATGGTTTGATATAATTTCACTCATAAAATGTACTTGATATGTTGTGCTTTTAAAAAGCTGCTGAGAACGTTCACAGCATGTGTTCATCAACAGTTGAATCTAAGATTTTAGTTTTGTTTATTCAATTGTATTAGTTACCTTTGATATTTGAATCTTCTTTTTCCTTGGTGATGTTTCTTTTTCCATTGTTGTTTGATTTATTGATTGCTAAGAAAGGTCTTCTGAAATTCCCCACTGAAGTGGCAGATACTTCAGTTTCTTTTTCCAGAATTAACTGTCTTCGCTGGGCATGGCTTGAGACTACGCTATTGGGCACACATACGCTTTCCTAGTGCAGTGAGTCTTTACCGTTGTCTGACATAAGGGTCAAGGGTGAAGTTAAGGAAGGCACAGTCAATTGCGATCACTTTAAACAACTGACAACAAGGATCCACTCAAATGATAATTAGTAAGATGCTTGAGCAGTGTGATGTCCAGATTAGTTTCCACGATAAAGCTTGACCCAAGAGTCATGATTTCTTTGCTTAGACGAGATTCTGCAGTGTGCCAGGACCATTCCTTCTGATAGCCACAATGTGAGTGGCTCCATGTTCTAACCCATAAGCTCTGAGTGTGGGTGGTAAAGGTTAGGAGATAGGATTTAGTGGGAACAAGGGCATTTGGCTCTATATTACATTTTAGATATGAACTGATCAGCTTTTATGTGATTCACTTTTTTCCTACAAAAACGAATCGGGTTGTATAGGCCATTTGATTCAGATTAACAGATTTTATGATGCACATGAAGAAACGTGGTATCCAAAGAAGATGCAATGTATAGAAGGAAAGATTTGGGATTTGCGCTAGCGAATTGGAGGATGGATGGCTGCTACTGTGAAAGACTTCTCTTTTTTTAAAAAAAAGTATTTATTTTTTATCAGCTAAACATTTTTTGAAAGAGGTTCTTTTTTTTTTAAATTAAGATTTAATGAGAAAGGTAACAGGGAAAGCGTCATTCCTTGGAGGTCCTAAGCACCATGAGTGGGTCCCATGAATGGACTCGATGCAGAGATGCTGTCTGCCCTCCTAGGTGGTGATCCTGTGCCCCTTCACGGGCATCCAGCAGACTTTCCCCTGCAGCAACTGGCTGGATGAGAAGAAAGCCGATGGGCTGATCGAGAGGCAGCTCTACGAGATGGTGTCTCTGAGGAAGAAGCGGCTGAAAAGTAAGTGCGAAGGGTCCCGGAACCTGGCGCCTCTCGGGCAGCAGCTAGGTTCTACAAAGCTAAGGCTGCGCATCGCATCGTTGCTGAAGTGACTCCAGTATCCCAGAACCAAAGGAGCTGGTGTGATGGGCAGGAACTAAACTGGGTGATTCACTATGGCGAACCCCAAATATACTAGTCAGCTCTTCCCCACTGCTAAAACATAATGTCTTCAGCCATTAAACGAGACTCAAAGTGCCTTGCACCCCATAGCGAGGATTCTTAGCTTTATATTCGGTGCTTGTTTAATGGGTTCTAAGACTTCTGTATGAACTCCAGTCCTGATCTTTGATTTTTTTTTCCCTGCTCCTTCTCCCCTCACCCTTGCCCTGACATTTGGAATTTATGATGCACCCTGACCTGTGTTGTAGAATTTCCTTGGTCTCTGTGGGTCTGGACAACTGATCTGAAGAAAGCTGGCACCAATTCGCCCATCTTCATCCAGATTTATGGGCAGAAGGGGCGGACAGATGAGATTCTCCTGAATCCCAACAACAAATGGTTCAAGCCGGGGGTCATTGAGAAGTTCAGGGTAAGAAAGAAATGGGACCGGATGGGAGGAGACAGGCCCTGGGCATGAACATTCCAGTTTTCTACGCCAGATTTTGGACCAAGTTTAAAGACAAAAGGTTCACTGGAGACTTTGGGCTCCCACAGCAGTGACAAATTTGATGATTTATAGGCGATTTGTTCAAAGAGATACATTCAATATCTGGCCTTAGTCCAGGACAGTGGTTCTCAATCTGTGGGTCGCATCCTCTTTGGGATCGAATGACCCTTTCACAGGGGTCACCTAAGACCATGTGCATATCAGGTATTTACATTATTATCATAACAGTAGCACAAGTACAGCTATGAAGTAGCAATGAAAATAATTTTATGGTTGGGGGCCACCACAACATGAGGAACTGTATTGAAGGGTCGCAGCATTAGGAAGGTTGAGAACTACCCATACAGGGTGAAGCCTGGGAAACAGAGTCAGTGTGGGATGCTTGGAGCTTTCAGGAGTGAGGTGAACTGGGGAAATCATGGGCTCAGAAGCCTGGAGCACAGTTAGATTGCTCAAGCTGGCTGCATTTGAGTATGAGGATGAAATTTAAGGGAAAACATGGATTTTGGAGCATTTGAAAGAAAACCCAGCTTTGAACTTTACAGTATGTACACAGAGCAAGCCTTTGCCCTGAGAAGTGCTGCTTTGACCTTTAAGGAGGAAGAATCTGTAGTTTGCTGCTGTCCTCTCTGAGCATTCCACTGATGCCCACGTTCCACCACCAAGTTCATTGCTCTTTATGTATTTGTCTTCTCGGCCAGACTCGGGCTTCTGGGGAAAGGCCATGGCTGCTGCACAGATCTTTTCATCTGTCTCAGTGCCCAATAGACTCGCACGCTGTGGCCTCGTGCTAATTTGCAGGGCTGCCATATGAATTCTGTTCCTGGAAGATCTCTGGGCTGGATCCCACTGTGGGTCAGTTATTTTTGTCCAGTCTCACCGGCCCAGACTGAACACTAGCTGCACACAGCCATCCTGGTCTCATGAGCCACTGATTACTGGGAACATGAAGAGTGTGGCTAGAAGCAAGGCCATTTTTGCCAGGAGAGAAGCAGCCCAAAGGAGCCTCCGCCCACCTGTGGCCTAGGAGGACAGATGCATTTCCATGACCGTGTCCACACGGACCTTTGCATTGTTCCTTGTAGATGGAGCTCCCAGATCTCGGCAGGTTTTATAAGATTCGGGCGTGGCATGACAGGCAGAGTCCTGGCTCCGGGTGGCACTTAGAGAAGGTAAGGCGCACCTTGAGAGGCGGGGAGGGGTCAGAGCTGTCATCTTTCGCCATGTATCATATATATTGCCTCTGTATTGGTTATGTGGGAAGGGCGGACACGGGCCACATGTTTTGATGGGCACAGGTAAGGAGAGGCCTTCTAAAGTAGGCAGAGAACACGCTCAGATGCCCGCAGGTTTGCCTCCTGTTCTGTCATCCAGATGTCGGGTGAGTGTAGGAAACCAGGGAAAGAGACAGCGATCTGATCATCTGCTTTCCCCAAGTCCTTAAGACGAGACAGCAGGTGAGGTGGTGGTGCATGTCTTTAATCCCATCCGTCAGGAGGCAGAGGCAGGCTGATCTCTGAGTCTGAGGCCAGCCTGGTCTACAAAGCAAGCTCCAGGACTGCATAGAGAAACTCTATCTTGGAAAGCCAAAATAAAGAAAAAAATTTAAAAAAGAGAAAACACAAGACGTATAAAAATATGAGGCAGTGGGATGAGGACTGGGGCCGTGGGAGAAAGTCTCTGCAGACCCACCTGCTTACCTCAGGACCACCTCACTGTAGATGACCCTGATGAACACTCTGAACAAGGACAAGTATAACTTCCACTGCAATCGCTGGCTGGATGCTAACGAGGACGACAATGAGATCGTGAGGGAAATGACTGCGGAAGGCCCGACCGTGCGGAGGATAATGGGAAGTGAGTATTGAGCTGCCTGCTGTCCTGGGGAGACAGCGGGGCTTCACTTGGGGTGCTGGGGGAGCCTGGCAGTCTTGCCCACTGGGCACCGTCTGCCCTCTCGGAAAGCTGCAGTGGACTAATAAGGTTCGGGATCGAGACTGTCCGGAAGGATCTGTTCCAGGGCAGGATGCCAGAACTCTTCTCTGATGGGACTGGAGATGTGTCAGTGTTCAAGTTGGCCACGGGAGGACACGAGGGGTCCGCACTAAACAACAGTCGCAAAGAGCCTCCATGAAAGGAAGGGAAATTACGTCTTGAGCTTTCAGATTGTGAAATTTGGTGAATTCTTTTCACACAGTAAGGCCGGAGCTGTTTTTGTTGTTGTTTGATTGGTTTGCTGGCTTTTGTTGTTTTTTTTTTAATGACAAACTAAGCTGGGACTCAGTGAATCATTTATCTCTGTTTGAGGCCAGTTGGATAAGGAGTAAGCTTTTAACCTGGAGTCCAGCACTCACTTTCAAAGAACCATTTTGCCTCCAAGTTATAGCAGCAGCATAGTGGCAGATACAAAAAATTCTGTCCCTTCCTTAGGGAAACACTACTTGCTAAGTGAACATTCTCACTCAGTCTGAAATGAGCTTGGTAGCCATTGCAGCACCATGGCAGACATTACCAATGGATCAGACTTGGCATGGAGGAAAACTAACCTAATTGTTATCCTTGTGAGTGTCCTTAATTTTTTAATAGGAATATTTCAAAAGTTATATTGCAAAATCATGGAAAGTGTAGAACATATGGAAAATTATAATCAGGTATGCCTCCTGGAACCCTCCTAAATAATTTAATAAGGTTAATTTACAAGTGATCATGTGATACTTCTGAACATGCTATAGTTGTGCACCAGTAGAAGCTTTGGATATATTTGTTGAAATAACTTAATTACAGTTAAACACTCATATATTTACATATGTACATATATTATTCATATATATTCCAGATATATATGTATATGTACACACACACACACACATATATATATCAAATATCTAAAATGTGGTCATTCTATCTTTTAGAATAAAAAGACAATACTTGTAACTAGTACTCTGCTTCTATTTTTTGACTCTTCTTCACTTTCATTCAGTATGTAACTACAGAATACTTAGCTGAAGTAGAACTGACGAAGCTCCTGCCATGTTAGACAGTCAGACCCAGAACAGATCTTTTGTTTATTGGTTCAATGACGGTCTATGCCGAGACACCACCCTTCCTTTTGTGTATTCAATAATACTTGCTTTGAAAATAAAGCTATCATCTCTTTACATAATATAACATCAACTAATCTCCATCTAATGGAGACTTTGTAGAATGCATAGCTCGTCAAGGCAGAATTGCATCTGTTCTTGCCTGATCTGTCTGTGTTTATCCCAGCACTGGGCCTGCAGGTCTCAGGGAGAGGTCTTAGGACCTAATTCTTGTCAGAATCTCTCAGCCATCTCTTACAGTTTTGGTTCCTTCCTCTCTTCTTCTGAAGTTACCTAGCACTTCCACCCCTGAGCATTTTGGCGAAGGGGTTGCTCTGTGAGTCTCTCAACTCACAGCTCTGACCAGCTTTCCCTGGGTGCCTAATCACACGAAGGGTTTGTTGGGACACATGTTTGTAGTTGTTAGGCAGCTGGGGTGGCTCACCAAGAGAGACACGGGAGCATATTCATAGGTGTAAACTCTGCCAGACCTCAGCAGAGGGAACCACCATCCTGGCCAGCACTAGGCTCCATAGTGGAACTTCGAGCTCTGAGCTCAGGTGTTTTTATTGATTCAGAACTCCTCAAGTATACTCCTGATAGCACATGCAGATCATTAGCAATTAAACACCCCATAGAAATCCAACACCTGCAGACAATACAAACCGCCAAGGCCTATGCATCCCTTTTCCCAACAGTGCATAAAGCAGTTTCAAATATAACTAAAAATAAACCTCTCCAACACACATTGCTGGACTCCCTAACAGAATTTCCAATTTTGTGGGCTGCAGTTGGACCCTAGAACATGTTTACCTAGGAAATTTTAGGAATATTAGCACTGCCTCAGGGAACCACTGAGAACCACCATTACTAAGGCTGTCCTGTCTTTCTGCTGTTTTACCACATTCAGAATTTTCTTGCTGTGTCTGTACTTGTCTCCTCCACCAGACATCTTGGTGAAACCTTTTATTTGGTTAGATCTTTCAAGTCATCTACAGATTACCATTTTAGTGAGGTTATCCCAAGGAAATACCTGCCAGTTTTACCAGGAATTCCCAGAATGTTCTCTGCTCTTTGTTCTTGCTTTGACTGAAGCATGACTTTCTCTCAATAATCTTTTTTTTTGTCTTCTTAAACCATGGGCACAGGCTACATTTTCTTGACTCACTCCTGCATCTCCAGACTCTTGCTGTAAGTTCTTGGGACCCACCTCCCTCACTGAAGATGGTGGCATCAATCTTCAGTGCCCCATGGTCCTAGACTAGTACATTGGGTTTCTGGGTCCACCATAACAAAATGGTGTACTAGGTAACTTAGGTAACTAGGTAACTACACAGCTGGAATTTGTTTTCATGTCGTTCTGGAAGCTACAGTTCAAGATCAAGATGTTTACAAGGCTCATCTCTCCTGACATCTTTCTCCTCCTCTTAGAAGCAGTGGTATGTGTGTCCTCACGTTGCCTGCAGGGTGCCTGCTCAGCTGTGTTCTAGTCTGTTCTTCTTACAAGGATGTCATCATAATGGATAGGTCCCACCCGTACAGTCTCATTTTACCTTAATGACTTCTTAAAGATGCTATCTCCAAATGGCCTTAGAGATCCCGGGGGTTAGAATGTCAGCAAATGAATTTGAGATAGGGATTTCAATGCATCCTAGAATAGGCAATATCTCTTACAGCATGGTCAAGGCCAATTTATAACAAATTTCCCAGAGTGTTTATTGAAATGCAGGTTCCTGGGCCAAACCCCAGCTATGCTGATTGGACTCCCAGGGCTATACCTGGTGTGCCAACTGGTTAGGAAAAGAGTCCTAATGAGGCGTCTTGCTCAGGTTGACTAGTGGGCATGTCTTTGAGGATTTGTCACCCTTGCCCATTGGCTGGGTCCTAAACTGTAAGAATTAAGAAGCCAGCAAACAAGGATGTGTGTTTTCCCTAATTGCTTTTATCTGTGGATTTGCTGTGAATAGCAGCTTGAGTTCCTGCTGTGACTTCTCTGAAACAATTTGGACTGTAACTTGGAATTATAAGCCAAATAAACCCTTTCTTCCCAAAGCTACTTTGGATTAGGGTGTTTGTCACAGCAAAAGAAATGGAAGCGGGACACGGGCAATGTGAACAATGTCAAGCACACTGCTTGCCTTCCCAGCCTCCCTGTGATCTGATTCCCTCCACCCCATCCTTGAATTCCTCCAGGTCCTGCACCTTCACATGTCTTCTGGCGTGCAGGGTCATTCCAGTCTCAGTTGGTGGTGGGAGGGGGTTCGAAAAGCAAACCCACAAATGCTTTTTCTGGAAAAAAAGGCTCTAGAATTAGGCAGGGGCTGAGCAGACTAAAGGACAGATGATGCACTCAAGAAATCTCTTGAAGGTGGGACCGGAAGGGCTTGGTGTGGAAACACTGTGGAAACCCAGCTGTGGTAAACTTCCTGCCTGGGCAGCTGCTGTCCCGAACTTCAGGCAAAGTCCATTCAAGCCTGGACAAGGACTCTTGAGTAGAGACTGTGGCAGGAAAGTGTTTCCACAGACCCCCTATATGCGGTGCACAGAATGCAGGCTTTTCGTGGCTGAGACCTGAGTTTTATACTGTTAAAGAACCATTTCAATGAGAAAAAATTTAGTGATCAGTATAGGTAGAATGGCTGTCTGTCTGTCCCGGCTACAAAGACAGTTTGACGCCTTCTGTGAGTCTTTGGTGGTTATCTACTGACTCAAATTCCTTGAACCCACTTGTTCTTTCTGACTCATGAACATTTTCTCTCATGCTTAGAACACACCTCTGTCTTCTCAGATCTCCCGTGGCCTGCATTGTTCTTTGTACCACTAAACAGAGCCTAAGGCAACGTCCCACTCCTCTTGTAGGCAACAAATAATGTGCATTGTTTCCCAGACAGCCTTTCATGGAGAGTCTTGCAGTCACATACAATGAGTAAATACCAATTTAAAATCAATTCTTGGAGTCTGAAGTTGTGTGTTCCCAGTTTGCTTGCAAAATAACGGTCAGCCAAATAAGCAATTAATGTCATGTCTAGTTTCTCAGAGGCCTTTTGGAGTGATTCTACTGATTAGAGATGCGGACAAAACATGTTCCGATTCACAATTTGTTTCCACCTTGCCTCTCCCTCAGGAGCTACATGAGATGGCAAAATAATTGAGATCTACTTCTCCACTGTGATTACACACTACTGAGAAGAGGGCGAGAGTCCACTGGACATGAATGTTGACTATTGTTGCTGCTCGTTAATCAGATTGAGCCATAATTTTTAAATTAAAGCCCAAGAGGCTCCGGTACTTGCCCATCTGTTTAACGTCTCTCACCGCTGATGACTAACGTAATTATTTTCAATTGTCCACAGATGTCTTGCCAGACAGAGTTTGGGAACTCAGTTGCTGGTGGGCTCAGAGGGACCCTCAGAGAATAAGGACTTGTCAGAACCACTAACGGAACAGATCTTAGAACTCTGGAACAGAGGGCATGGGGATCCCCCAAGAATGAGATTTCTATGTTTGTTACCATTTTGCTTTTAGCAAGATGACGAAGAAAGCAAGACTAACTGGCAAATCAGACTGAAACAAGGCTGTGGTTTGGGGCTTTGACTTCCCCCTGCTTCCTCTGCTGGCACACAGCAGCCAATGCTGCTCATTTCTCTCGTTAGTACAGCTAAGAGCATGACCCAGTCCGTGTTCTGTCAATGTGACAAAAAGCTGAGGTCATCAGGCTAACAGGGGGGTGGAGGAGGGGAGTATTTCTTTTGGCTCCCAGTTTCAGAGGGTTTAGTCCGTGGGCATTCCTGGGCATGTGGGGGATCAAGCATCATGGCAGGGAGCATGTGACAAACCAAAGTTGTTTACTCATGGTTGCCAAGAGACAGGAAGAGAAGTAGAGATGGAGAAGAAAGGCCAGGTCCAAAACATATCCTTCAAAGCATGCTTCCTATGACCGACTCCCTCTAGTAGGCCCCACCCCACAAAGTTCCTCTCAGCCCCCAGGAGCAGCCTACTGTAGGAATCCATGAGGTCAAAGTCCTCATGATCCCATGATCCTGTCACTCCAAAAGCCCTGCCTCTGAACAGCACTGGGGACCAAGCTTTCAACACATTGGATTTTGGGGAGACATAGGATCCAGACCATAGGGTAACATGCTGAAAGCTGTTTATACAAAGGCACTTAGCATTTGAATTTTGAAAATCCCACAGGGAAGACAGGGATGGTTTAACTTCGGGTAATGTAATGTGACTCTGCAGGGAGGTCTTATTGGGGCGGAGGAATGATTACCCAAACTTCCACCCATACTTTAAGTGTCTACTGAGTCTGTTCTACTCAAGGCTGGCTTCCATGTGCAATGCTTCTCCGCCTTCTAACAAATGCCTTGGCACAGGCACCATGTGTTCATGTTCCTGCATGATTCACAGTCAGATTGACTCTTCAGATGTCTCTATATGGAAATGAGTACATTATTAAAATCGATTTTGTGCACTAAGCTTTCCAGTGATTTGTCTCATTTTTGATATAGTTCATCTTCACTTTAGAAGGAGTATCAGTGAATAATGTCTCTTTTTTAAAAACAACAGCTTTACTGAGATAAGTTCATGTGTCATTCATTTTATCCAGTAAGTGTTCACAAGCCCATGGCTTTTGATCTATATTTGGCAGATGTGTCACCACCATCAAATTCTGGAACATTTCATACCCATTGCCCATTAGAGCTCATACGTTTCTCCACCTAACCAACTCTTGTCTCTGACAACCACTAATCTGGTTTCTGTCTCAGCAACTTTGTCTCTTCTGGACATTTCTCACAAATGGAATCACACGTGACCTGATTTGTTTTCTTTCTTTCTTTTTTGTTTTTGGGTTTTTTGTTTGTTTGTTTGTTTGTTTTTTGTTTTTTGTTTTTTCGAGACAAAGTTTCTCTGTTGTAACTCTGGCCGTCCTGGAACTCACTCTGTAGACCAGGCTGGCCTCCAACTCACAGAGATCTGCCTGTCTCTGCCTCCCAAGTGATGGATTAAAGACGTACACCACCATCACCTGACTCTGCATGTTTTCTTTCATTAACACCTGATCAAATTTTCCCCATATTTCTGTTCTTTATGTGCAGTTACTTAGTGTGGTGTGTGTGTGTGCACACACATGCACAGGTATGTACACACCATGGTTCATGCATGGCAGACAAAAGATAATTCTTGAGAGTTGATTCTCTCCTGCTACTTTGTGGGATCCAGGGACCAACTAAAGTCACCAGTCCTGTGTGTAAGTGCGTCTACCTGCTGATCCATCCTTCTGGACCGTCATTTCTTTTTAACTGATGAATGATATTCCGTTGTGTGCATGAACATACATTCACACTGTGCTGTTGAGCTGTTGTCTCTGCTTCTTGATTATCCTGAGCACTACCGCTCTGACGTTCACACAGTGTTTTTGTATAAACATGCCTTCAGGTCTTTGGATGTGCAACCTGAGGCTGTCAGGAACTGTCCCCATAACTTCACAAGCAACTATGAGCTATTCTTTTTTATAAGATGGGCACATTTTCATCAGTGTCCTGTGAGGCTGCTACTTGTCTGTACCGTGGCCACACTTGCTATTTTCCTTCTTGAAGGCTATTTGGCAACATTACATGAATTTGAGGGAAAGCTTGCCAAATTCTACGAGGAAATCAGATGGGATTCTGATAGGGATTGCATCAAAGTAGTTCTCTTGGGGATTATCTTTGTATCTCTTGGTACATTTTCTTTTGAGTCTGGGATTCTTGTATTGGATTCTGGCCTCAAGCTCCCTATGTACCTGAGAATGACCTTGGTTGTCTGACTCTCCTGCCTCTGCCTCCCAACAGCAAGGATTGCAGGTGTGTGCTACCACACCCAGACATGAAGTGCCGGGATCCAATCCCAGGCTCCGTGCATGCTAGGCAAGCGCTCTTCTGCCCAAGCCACATCCTCAGCCCAGAAATGATTTAATTTCATTTTCAAATTGTTTATTATGAAAAAAAAAAGAAATACAGTAGATTTTTCAGATGTCAATTTTTGTATTCTGTGATTTTGTTGAATTTGTAGTAGCTGTATAAAAGCGGATCCCTTATGATTCCCTAAACACACTTTCATGTCATCCGCGAGCGGATGCAATTTCACTGCTGCCTTTATAATCTGGAGACCAGTCTGACTTTACCACCTCGCTGCCTTGCTCAAAAACTTTACAGTCACGTGGAACCTTTAAGTGTAGGTGCTTCACAGATGACCTTTATGAGCTAAAATTCCCTTTTGTTCCTTTTGGAAAATGGGTTTTTATCATGAAAGGGTATGTCAAATTCTTCTTGAGTGTCTATTGAGATGATCATGTGATTTTTGGTTTTCATTCTATTAGTATGACATATGACATTAGTTGGTTTTTAGAAATTAAACCAAATTGTATTCCTGGGATAAACCCTATCTTGTCCTAGTCTCTGATTCTTTGTGTGTGTGTGTAAACTTGAATTAGGTATTTTATTTTATTTCTCACTATATCAAACGTTTTTTAATTTGAGTTATACATTTGCTTTTTTAAGAAAATAATACAATTTTATACAATATATTCTGACCGTGGTTTCCCCCCTTGCCTCCTCCCAAATCCTCTCCACCTCCTCATCCACCGTTGCCAGTCCTTCTTTCTCTCTCTCTTTCTTTAGAAAATGAACAGGCACGTGAAACAAACAACTTACAATTGAAAAAAACAAGGCAGGAGACAAAAACATCCAAAACCACCACTGAGTTTGCTTTGTGTCGGCTACCTATTGCTGAACATCAGGTCTACCTCTGAGTGTGGTTTATACACCTAGGAGACTCCATTATAGAAAAATGATCTTTCCTTTGCATGTGTCTGTCCATTGGAGATAGCTTCTCGGTTAGGAATGGGAGCTCATGTTCACTTCCTCATCTCAGTGCTGGGACCCCACCTGGCTTGAAACTATGTGGGTCCTGTGCATGCTGCCACAGTCTCTGTGAGTTCATATGTGCATCTGTCCTGCTGTGTCTGGAAGACACTGCTTCCTTGGTGTCATTCATCCCTCTGGCTCTAATAATCTTTCTGATTCCTCTTCTGCATAGTTCTCTGAACCCTGAGGGAGAGTTTGATGAAGACATCTCATTTAGGACCAAGTGGTCCAAGTCTCTTATTCTCTGTACAATGTCCAGTTGTGGGTCTCAGTATTAGTTCCTACCTATGGCAAAAGGAAGCTTCTCTGATGATGGCTGAGACACCTACCTATGGGTATACCAAAATGTCGTTAGGAGTAATTTTATTGTTATGTTCCTGTACCCAGACAATAGTAGTTTGGTTTTCCCATGGCCTATCTGGTCTTAGGTCCTTGGCCACCTGAGCAATGTCAGGCATGGGTTTCATCTCACAGAGCTGGCCTTAAATCCAACCAGACAGTGGTTGGTTACTGCACATCGTTTGTGACATTACTGTATCATAGTATCATGCAGGCGGGTCTCCATCATAGATCAAAGATTTTATAGCTGCGTTGGTGGTTACTTTTCTCTTCTGGTAGTGTACAGAGTACCTTCCAGTGCCACGAATACTAGTCAGTAGGGGTAAAAGTTCTAGTTAGGCACCAGTGTGACTTCTTTGATTTCAATGACGTATGCAAATGTTGTCTTCAGCAATAGGGCCTTACCAAAAGTTTGTGGGGAGCAGCCAGTAACTTTGGCAATAGCCTGAGTTGTCTGGGGGTTTTCATGGGGTCCCCTTAGCCAATAATTCAGTTATATACAACTCATATATATCCTTTGTGTACACACACACACACACACAGACACACACATATACATTCGGGAGGCAGAGGCAGGCAGATCTGTGAGTTCCAGGCCAGCCTGGTCTACAGAGTGAGTTCCAGGACAGCCAGAGTTACCACAGAGAAACAAACAAACAAAAAAAAAAGAGGTGTGTGGTGCGTAGAAGAGGCCCAAAAATTCTTGTGTACTCCTCTCTGTCTTCTGTCTACTTTCCTGCTGCATACGCCGTCTCGGGTATACGTAGGGTACATATACATATACTACTACGGAGAACTTTATATGTATGATATATATATGAGCTTCTCTGTTGTAGGTTTCCAATGACCCCTGCCACGACCCTTAGAGTTAATTGTTCATCCCCAATTCCCTCCCTTACCTCCCTCTTCGTCCCCCTCTCTGTTTAATCCTTCTGTTCCAGCTGCTCTCCTGTCTCTCCATAACAATGCATTCTTCTTCCCCTTCCTTGGGAGGCCCTCCCCTCCCCTCTAAGTCCCTTACTCCATTGTAAGTTTTACTTATCAAAGGCTTAAAAGCTAACATCTTCATATAAGAGAAAATGTACTGTATCTGTCTTTTGGGGTCTGGATTACCCCATTCCAGATGATTTTTTTTCTAGCTCCATTTGTTTACCTGTGAATTTCATGGCTTCATTTTTTTCAACAGCTGAATAATTGTTCATTGTGAAAATGTACCACATTTTCCCTATTCATTCCTCTGTTTATGGACATCCAATTTCTAGCCATTACGACTAGAGCAGCGAGCATGGCTGAGCAAGTGTCTCTGGAGTAGGGTGTAGAATCTCTTTGGAATATGCCCTAGAGTAGTCTAGCAGGATGTTGAGGTAGATCTATTTCTTCCCGGGGAACCACCTCATGGTGATTCATAGTGTATAATCTTTATCCGTGTTGCAATATTTGTTTTACTGCCATTGTGTTGAGGATTTTGCATTTGTATTCATAAAAGATATTGGTCTACAGATTTATTTTCTTATTATGTCATTGCCAGCTTTGGTGCCAAGATTGTGTGGGCGTCACAAAATGAGTTCCCCAAGATGATCATTAACCTTTATTACCAACTTGATTGGAATGAGTCATTTCAGAGAGGATTAATAAGAAGGAAAAGCCTGCCCTGGTTGAGGAGGCAGCACCCCGTGGGCTGTGGGCTTAAATGGAACCAGACAGGGAAAAGGAGAAAGTCATCTGTCTGTCCCGTCAGATCTAACATGCAGCCTCTCACTCCTGCCACGAGCCCTTTTCCTGCAATTACTTCCCTGCTGTGATGGGCTGTATTCCCTTAAACTGTGAGCCAACTTAATCATCGACTTGCTTTTGCATTTGGCCACAGCAATGAAAAAAAGAACTGAGATAGAAAATTGGCACCTCGGAGTAAGGCTGTTCCTGTTGTAGTGAGAAGCTCGACCATGCGGTTCGGTTCTTAGGCCTGTGGATCCGGTTTGTGGAAGGGATGTGGACGAGTTTGGGGGGTGAAGGCTAGAGAAAACCTAGAATTCTGTAAGCTGTTCTGGCAGGAGTGAGGAAGACCAGACTGCCAATAGAAGTGTTGACAAGCAACACTAGACTTATGGGGATTCAGAAGGAAATGGTGATGCTGTCTAGAACAGGCCACGCATGCGAGTCTGACAAAGAAATTGGCTATATTCTCCCTATGTCCTCAAAACCCAAATGGGCAGAATTAAAAATCAATGAGGAAATTTACTTGATGAGAAGAAACTTCAGACTTCAATTCCGTATAGCATGCAGGCTCTGGTGTGGCTTATTACTCGCTGCATTGGATGAGGTGTACGGTGAGAATCCAAAGCAAAGGGTAGACCAGAAAGAACTGAAAATGTGTAGTTTGGAAAGGAAAGGAGGAAGAACCCAGTTAAAGTCACAGGCAAGGTGTGTATAAGTGCTAAAGCATTAATAGCATTAAAGCAAACCTGGGACTTTGCTCCAGGATAAAATTAAGGGTGCCATGGGCACAAGATCCTACTTAGGAACTGTAAGGCTATGGTACCTTTTGAGTTGGACTGAATACATCTTGCATTTTGAATGGGCATAGGCCTTTTGGTCAAGGATTACAGTGGTGTGCTTAAATGTCAAATTGACAAAGGGCGGATTTGTGATGGCTAATCTTCACTGCCCACCTGACTGCATTTAGAATCACTTAGAAGACGGACACACACACTTCTGGGTTGTCCTGAGGGTATTTTAGAGGAGATTAACAAAGGGAGACAGACCTACTCAGGTTGAGAGAGATCCAGAGAGAGACCCACACAGAATGTGTGTGGAACCATCCCGTGAGCTGAGGGGTGGACGGAGCAAAAGAGGGACAAGGAGGAAGTGAACCGAACATCAGCATGCATCTCTTTCTGCTTCTCGGCCCATCTGGTTGTGAGCGAGCATCCTCCTGCTCCTGCCACTGTAGCCTGGAGGTGCTCTCTTGCTTGTCTTCCTGCTGTAGCAGTACACTGCTGCTGGAGTAGCCTCCTGGAAGACAGGAGGCTTACTTCATAATTGCAAACCCTGCCAGACCTCAGCACAGGGAGCCACTGTCCTGGCCAGCGCCATACTCGATCAACAGTGGAACCTGGAGCCTCTGAGCTCAGGTGGTTTTACTCTTTCAGAACTCTTCAGGTATTCTACTGATAGCACATGCAGATCATTAGCAATCAAACAACCCCCACGGAAATCCAACACCTGCAGACAATACTAAACACCTATGCATCCCTTTTTCCAATGGTGAACAAAAGCAATTATTTTAAATAAAACTAAAAATAAACTTCTACAACATCCTACCAAGACTGTCCAAGTCCCTTTTACCCCTGAACCAAAATAAATCTCTTCTCCCTTAAATTGCTCAGGTATCTGGTTGCAATTATATTTTTTTTCTTTAAATGTGTAGTAGATTTCCTCAGACTTCTGGGCATGGGTTTTTCTTTGTGGGTAGCTTTTTAAATCATTAAGTCTTTTTACTTTCTGTGAGTCTGTTTCATCTCAAGTCAGTTTTGGTAGTCATTCTTTACTCTTTTGCAGGATCTAAAGTGTATCTTTTCATGGTAAGGTATTTAGATTCACACTCCATTTTGACAGTCTCTGTACAACAGATTTCCTTCTGATGTTCAATTAGTGAAAATTTTCAATTGTATCATTTTTCTTGTCCTTCCTGCCCCATACCTAGGCATGCAGGGGTGAATATATGGATCCAGTCCCTAAGCACAGAAATTTCGTGCTAGCTGCCTGTTACAGGATCCTTTCCCTTCAACTTCACCCCTCATCCACCATAAACTCTCAAGTTCTTCACTGCCTCAAGACATCTGAAGCTTATAAAGCTCTTCCTAGAGTCTCTCATTGTGCCAACAGCATGTCCTACATTGGCTGGCTGTGTGTAGTATTGTCGCCATCTCTGCGGGGTGGTACCCACCATACTGTGCTTTTTGATCGACTTTAAGTCCATTTACAAGTAACGTATCATACTTAATGTAATAACCAACACGGAAGGGTTTGCATATGCCAGATGCTTTGTATATGTTGTATTTCTGGTCCCCTCAATTCTTAGACCTTCTTTAGCATTCCGTAGACTTTACAAAACACCATCTCTCATTCTTTGTTGCTTCTTTTACTACACATTGTTTCGGCGGCTTTCTAAGTAACTGAAATTACAATCCACAGCCTAACTTACAACACTCTAGTTCAGTGTGACGCCAGCTTAATTTTGGTAGTATGGAAAGCTTCACTCCCCTGTATCATTTTTCTTCATACGACTGTTGTTATTTAAATTGTATCTCTGCCTAGGATACATAATACCCTATATTGAAAATGTGTATTTTTACATATTGCAGACTGACCAGTGAAGTTTCATAGTTATAACCTTCTGCTGTTGTGTTTTATATAAAATGTGAGAAGACAAATGTTGAAAATGAAAGAAAAAAAAAAACCACGTGCAGTATCTTTGCCATCTTCCCTTTATCTTTTCTGGCAACTTTTAATACTCCTGGTGACTTCAAGTTATTGTCTACTGTCTAACGTGAAGATTTCACACTCATATTTGTTACGGAGAAGATCTTTTAGTGATGGAAGATTCTTGAAGTATTTGTTTATTTTGAAGTGCTTTAATTTATCTTTCTTCCCTGAAGGGTAGTTTTAGTAGACACAGAATCCGTGGATAACGGTCTTTTTCTCTCAGCGTATTGAATATATCACCCTGCTGCTTTGTGCGTTCCCATAGTTTCGGATAAAAATTTGTCTGTTAATTTTTACTGTGTATCCCTTGTGCTCAATTTTCTGTTGCTCCTTTTTGAGATTCCTTCTTTGTCTTTGGCTCTTAGAAATTTTATTATGACGTGTTTAGATATAGAACTTTTTGGATTGTCCCTACTCCGAGTTCATTTTATATAAAATGTCAAATAAGGAGATTAATCTTTTTAACTCAGATTTGGGGAGTTTGCACCATTTTATCTTCAAATATTCTTTCAGTCCTTATCAACATCTTCTTCATCATGGCTGTTGCCAGAGTTCTCGGCATTAAATGGAAGGCGTCCGCCTCTGATGACTGACGTCATATTACCAGACTTGGCCTCTGCCATCTTGGCTTCTGCTTTTTTAATATCTAACCAGCATCTCAAATGCATAGAGAACAGAACAGAACCTAGATTTCTGTTCCAAACTTATCCTTAACCCAGCTCTCCTACTCTTTATTAGCAACTAGTTGCTCGAACCCAAACCTAATTTTCCACTTTCTCTTGATTACCTATCCGGTCCATTATCAAGAATTGCCTCTAAATTCTATCACCAATTTATTTCCTTCTCTCCATTTCCTCTGAACACCAGTCCTAGGTACAATTCTTTTCTTTCCATCAGACTCCACAGAGGGAGTTCGTTCATAACTTTAAGAGTTTTACCTCTAGTAATTAAGGTTTAGGAAGTGTAGAGTGGGTTTCAGGAATCCGAATTCTTGTAAACATTTCCCATCTACCTCTGGGTTTCTGCTGATTGATGGACATTCAGAGCCTCTGGTCTGTCTAAACCAAGGCTTGGCATGAGTCAGCCCCCAAGTGGCTCACTGCAGTGGGGATTTGGGAAGTTGAGAAGGGATGAGGTCATCTCAGTTAACAGTTGAAAGAGGTGGGTGTAGAGCTCAGGCACGGGAGCGGAGGCCACCAGCCAATGGTGTCTTCCTTCCTGTTGACAGTGGCCCGGTACCGTGTGACTGTATGCACAGGGGAACTCGAAGGTGCAGGCACGGATGCCAATGTCTACCTCTGTCTCTTTGGTGACGTGGGGGACACCGGGGAGCGACTCCTTTACAACTGCAGGAATAACACCGACCTGTTTGAGAAAGGCAATGTAAGTTGCAGTGAGATGTGCCGCCCTCCCTCCCCCCAAGCCCACCCCTGCTTTGGCCTTCTGTCTTTCTCGTTCTTTCAAAGTAGAGCTGATGGCTGGTGTTGGGACCTCAGCTATGGGATGACATCTGTCTGGATAAGGGGGGAGGCTCTAGGGAATCCGGGTAGCAGTCACTCCAAGGGCACAGAAATGTCCGGTTGATTGGATCTCTGAGCGGTGGGCCCACTGTCGTGCTAACATTAGATGGCAGTTTCAAGGCTCCTAGTACCATGCAGCTGAAAGCAGAAAAGCCACCACAGAGACTGTGGTCTCCGGCCCACCCCTCATGTGGGAAGGGTAGTGGGCATCTCCAGTGTGTCCTAGAGGACCCAGGCTGGAAGAAAAGTCAGGACAATACTACTAGGTATAGTCACTAGGGGAAGCTTGTTTGTATCCTTTTTTTTTTATTTTTAAAGAGAAACCAAGAAAAACATTAAACATGGATGTGAGAGAACTGAGGTCTTTTGCTAGCCACAGTACAATGTGTTGGCAGCCACAGTACACTGTGTTAGGTCAGTCCCTATGTATGGAGACCACCGAGTGGGTTTTCCGCAGGCCAAGGGCTATGAAGCAGTGCAGAGGATACCAAATAGGCCTAGGGCACGTCAGCCTAGGGCCACCCACTGCACTCTCCTCTGACCAACTTTCCTTGTGTCTAAAATGAAGAAAAGGATGCCCACCTGTGGCTGGCCATCGCAAGAGTTAGGGAGGGCCGATACACTGCGGCGGGGTGAGAAGCGGTTCACG
Organism: Cricetomys ansorgei; assembly: GCA_026225945.1. Classification (NCBI taxonomy): domain Eukaryota; kingdom Metazoa; phylum Chordata; class Mammalia; order Rodentia; family Nesomyidae; genus Cricetomys; species Cricetomys ansorgei. The sequence goes on along the minus strand of JAMJFZ010000236.1, from coordinate 1,071,841 downwards.
GCGCACAGTAGATGCCCAGTAAAGAATCACTGCTTCCGTGATCTGAAGTTACTGAGGACTCACAGCCAGAAGGGATTTGTTGGTGTCTTTGCTTTTCCCTCCTCCATTTACCCCTTTCCTTGTGTGTGGGGGGTGGGGGAGGGGATGAGCCTTGGAATGCAAGTGGAAGACTCAGAACCAACCCAAGGATGGGCATTCGAAGGCTGTGTTGGGAAAGCCCTTCTGAGGAGGAGGTTGTCGGCAGGCCTGGGGCCACCTGGGAGGGCAATGAGACTAGCTTTGTGTGCATTTTACATGTCTGTTCCCCGCAGCAGCTCGTGTTGCAGAGCTGCTCGTCCCCTCAAGCTCTGAAGTGCGTCCCCCTTGGTGTTGGGTCTCGGGGAGCCACCACCGACACGGCTTCGCTGTCTTTTCTTTCCCAAAGGCCGACGAGTTTACCATCGAGTCTGTCACCATGCGGAAGGTGCGGCGAGTGAGGGTCAGACACGATGGCAAAGGCTCCGGCAGCGGCTGGTTCCTGGACAGGGTGCTGGTGAGGGAGGAAGGGCAGCCCGAGAGCGACAATGTGGAGTTCCCATGCCTCAGGTACTGCGTCCCTCGCCCCCCTTCCCTCCAGCTCGTGCTGGGGAAGGACTCGTCCCTCTTATCTGAAACAGTGAGAAAAACAGTGGCCCGAGGTGGTAGTTGGTGCAAGAAAGAAGGGGCCTTGCAGGAAGGGTGTGGAACCGAGGCTACACATTTCTACCCCAGCGCTGCTGGACAGAGGCCTCCTGTGCATGCCGAGTGCCAGCGTGATAGTTTTTATCATGAAAAAAACAACAAAGCCCAGATTTAAGTGAGTCGTTAGAGAATTATTCAGATGTAGAACAAAATATGGATACAAGGTGGGGTTTTGTTTGAATGGCCTGACCACATCTCTGCCGGGTTACATCATTTCAAGGGATCCGACTTTGCTTGCATCTCCTTCCGTCAAGAGTGGGGAAAAGCTTCTCACTGTTTTTCTGGAACATTCCTTGCCCAGCCAGCAGCTCCTGGTGATTTCTAAAGTTCCCAATAGTGCCAATAGTTTTAGAACAAGGCGAAACATCGGCGTTCTATGCGACCCCGGTGGCTCTCACTTAACCTGTGCTAACACCGGGAGGAGCACACTGCCAGATGACGTGGGCCTGAGTCCACACGCTGATTCATTCTTCATCTGCGCTGCTTAGCTGCTTTTTAACTACTTTGCCCTACTATGGGGGCAAAGCAGTTTTGAGCTGTTTCATGTGGTGTGTGTGTGTGTGTGTGTGTGTGTGTGTGTGTGTGTGTGTGTGTGTGATGTATGCATTCCTGTGAGTTCTGTGGAAAGACTCACGGAGCTACCAGCATGCTGACATCCATTTAGCAACACCTCATGGCAAAACTAGGTTGAATTATTTGAAGCCAAAAGGAAGTAACTTTTTTAAAAGGGTGTCTATTAATACCTCACAAGTTTTGGGGTAACAACAAAAGGATGTATCATGATTTCCTTTTCCCACTTGGCAGAGGCCAGGGCTGGGCAAATGGAGGAGACAAGGAACAGGGGTGGGGTTTCTTTTAATTTATTTTTCTTCTCTAATATAACACATCCAAACCCCTCCTCCCCTCCCTCCACTCCTCCCATCTTCCCCGGACCTACCCCCCACCTTTCCCCAGATAAGAGCAGTCCAGGGTTACCGTTGAAGCAGGACATAACACAAGATGGAACAAGGTCAGGCACTAATCCCTGCATCAAGGGTGGACTAGGCAACCCAGCAGGAGGAAAAGGGTCCCCAGGGCAGGCAAAAGGGTCAGCGATCCCCCCACTCCAGTCTGTAGGAGCTCCACAAGAACACCAAGCTGGACAACCACAAGACTTATTATCTAGAGGACCCTGCAGGTTCCGAGTGGGCCACATCAGGCTCTGTGAGCCCTCGGGTGTGCTTGTTCTCCTGGTGTCCTCCACCTCTCTGGTCCCTTAATCCCTCCACCCCATATTCCACGGGGCTCCCCGACTCTGCATGTTTGGCCCTGAGTTCTGCATGTGCTCCCATCAGCTGCTGGAGAAAGCCTCTCTGATAAAGATTTGGATAGGTACTGATCTATGAGCAGAGGAGGATATCACTAGAAATCATCTCGTGGCTATCCAGTTTCTAGTCCCTGGCCTGCCCTGCAGTAGCATGCATTGGTTCCCCTCCCTTGGCATGGGGTTCTGCCCTTCCATTTTTCTGAGCAGCTCCTGTAGGAAGGATAAGTTACAGGTTGAAGGCTTTGTGTCTGGGATGGTGTCCCAGTCTCACCACCGGAAGCTCTGCCCAGTTACAGTAAGTGACCTGTACAGATTCCCTATCCCCTTCACTGGAGGATTTCCCCAGGGTCTCCCTCATAGAATCCAGTGAGCGCCCACTGCCCTAGGTCTTCTGATCCCCCCGGATGTTCTCATTCCAGTCGTCTCACCATATATTCCTTCCCTCCATCTGTCTCCTCTCAACCTGCTCCCTTCTCTTCCCATTCCCATATTGTACCACTTTCCCTTTCTCCAGGGAGAGCCGGGTGGGATTTTCTGATGGTATGTGGCCAGTCTGGTTCCATCCATGGCCAAGCAACATCCCAGCCATCTCTCCTGCAGGGTCTGTGACTATGGGAGCCCAGTGACCTTGGCAAGACAGAGAAAAGGAAAGCCCCAGCCAGTCGATGTCAGGGACTGTGGCTAGCAGCCTGTGGTCGCTGATGCTCAGGGTGCCACCATGGATCTCATGTCTCAGAGTCTCTGCTTCATCTCTCCGGTGTTCTGAATCACAGCCACAAAGCCCACAGAGATGAACAGTGTTTGCGTGTCAGCTAACACAAGCTGACAGTGAGGTCCCCGGGGAGTGGGAGCCCTTGGGATCTGGCAGAGATAAGTAAGAAGAGATGAGGAGAGCACCAGCCCTGTGAAGGGGTCATTATCCAGGTGGCCAGAGCTGTGTGCCAGAGGGGCCTTCGCTTCCTTTGTGGGTTATAGGCTCTGACTTTCTTCATAGGCTTGTGCGTTGGTTTGAATGTATTAATGACAAACTCAGTCTCCGATAATGCATAGGTGTATCATTATGAGAAATAAATTAAAAAGCTTCCCCTTGGGGAATTTAACCTAGAGAAAGCCCGTATTTGAATTCTCTACTTCTTTCTCCTGGTATCTTCTTTGTTCCTGACTATTGTGTGAGTCTGAATCTGTGCCTGCCCGAACGTTGTTTTGTGACTTGCCCCTGGCTCTGTGTCTGCTTGTTCGCAACAAAGGGCTTTGCTCTCTCTTTTTATAGAACAGCACAGGAAGCATCACAATGTGGAAGGAATAAGGCATACAGAGATTTCCAAGAGACAAGTCACTGACTCCCAACTGACCCCTGCAGACCCAGATAACAAGCAAACATTATCAAGTCATTTCCAAATGCCACTTCCAGAATTTATGGCAGACAGTCCTTTTATAAGACTGCTTTCAGCCTAATTCTTGTTTTCAACAGATAATTACCATAGCATGCATAAACATGTGTGTTAGGTCAGCAGCATGGAAGCGTAAAAGCTAACGGGAAGTCTAAGGCAAGTAAGGTTGGTTGTTACATCATTCACTTAACTGCGAGTTAAACAAACAGGCTGTGCACAGTAGGACAGCAGTCTTATCTTAAGTGACCTTGAAGTGTATTATTAACCCTGCCTGTTAGGGCCATCAAAAGTTCCAGTCTTTTAAAACGTAAAAGTTTTTTTGTTTTTGTTTTTTTAAATCATAATAAGGTATATTACATCATCACAGGCTTGGAAAACTCTGTCCTCTCAGGAGTGTGGAGAAAAGGGCTCTGAAGACAAGCATTGAGACACCCAGCAGGGGGATTTCCAGTCAAGACAAAAATGTCTTTTTCTCTACAATTCTCTAATACAAGACACTTAAAAGCTTTTTCACCCATGGTCCCTTTTTGACCAACAAATTCGTATGTGTGCCTACGTGTCTAGGTCAATGAAACAGCTACATAAAGCAAACATTGACAGGTAATAATCCTAAAGAACTCTGTTGTAGGACAACTCTCTGGTATACATGTAATCTTATCATTTATTAGAGTCAAAATCGTATTTGCTAACTAGCCAACGAGGTGGATACGTTTGTTGATTTTTACAGAAAGGGTTAAGTATTGACTAAATATTTGATTCTTCAGGATGTAGACTACCTCCAACACTTTCTAGAATTGACTGATACTTTGATTTTCCTGTGAATGCTGAGAACTCTGCTTTGCATGAATAGATAGTTCAAATTGGCAGAAGCATGTTTAAGATCATTTCAGAAATCATTGGATAATCTGTTTTAATCCCAAATCAATGTTTACCTTATAACTTTTTAAGTTTGGCTCAAGTCAGAAACTCAAACAGCAATTACAAAAATTAAATATTCTAACACAATAAAATCCAAAGATATACTAAATTGGCATTTCCTAAGGAATGATGGTAGGAAAATATTTAAAGTCTCTGTGTTCCATGGTGAAACCGTTACGTTTCTGTAAGAGCAGAAAGATTTGTGCAATAAGGACACTGTAATTCATAACATACACTGGCCTCCAATCAGGGTCGCAGAGCTTCAGCTTGCATTGGTGCGTTACACGTGATGACCTGTGCTGGGGACTCGCACATGCTGCGTGCTCAGAGCCAAAGCTGTAGTGAAGTCACCCCGTGCAGCACGGGCAAACACCACCACCTTGGGTTTATTTTTCTTTAACTAAGCTTGGATTGATGTGCATCTTTACTTTTGCCTGGATTTCACGACTCCCACATTCAGCTCCACAGCGCTCTGTGGGGTCAGGCTCCACAGCTTAAGAAACCAGACCTTAGAAAACAGTGAAGCTGCCTTCCATTGGCGTCGGGTTACAAACGCCTACATATGGAATACAGTCAACTCATTCCTGCACAATAGAGTTATTTCTCATGCTTGGCTTCTGTGCTCAAGGTAAAGGTGCCTTGCAGGTAGACATTCCCATTTCTTCCTCTGAGGGCTGGGACCACTGCTCACCATAACATATCGATGCGGGACAGATATCAAAACCGAACCCTGAAGATCACAGACCTACCTTTTCCTGAAGCCAAATCTCATCCATCTTTGAAGATTCTAGTGAAACCTCCTCATCACAAGTCCTTCTCCTTTCTCTAAGTCTCATAGCACTTACTTCGTTCAACCCTACCCCCGGGGCTCATTTGGTCTAGACTGTCTTCTTGGCCATACTGAAGCTCTTTCAGCAGTCTGTTATCCCCATCAGTGATTCTCAACCTTCCTAATGCCGTGACCCTTTAATACAGTTCCTCATGTCATAGCGACCCCCCAACCATACAATTATTTTCTAGCTGCAATTTTGCTACTGGTATGAATCACAATGTGAATATTTGACATGCAGATGGTCCTAGGAGACCGCTGTGAAAGGGTAGTTCGGCCTTCAAAGGAATCGCAATCCACAGGTTGAGAGCTACTGTTCTGGTGTCCTCTCTTTCTGCTCTCTTCCATTTACAGCCCTTGTCACAGTGCCACATGCACAGGTGACCCTGAGAAGGTGCTTTCGACCACAGCAGTGGCCTTTGCTCAAGGTCCTGCAGCCTGTCCTCGAACACCCTCATTTGCCAGCAACTCTTTCTCTCTCTCTGTCTACATGGCCCTTTCACCGCTTCCTGGACATGCATCCCAGAATACTTTTTTTTCTTTGGGATGCCCCTTTCTCTTTGCCCTTCCAGCATCTTGCCATCTTTCCAGCCTCAACTTGCATTCAGCTTTCTCCAGAAGTCTTCCTCCTCTCCTGGTGAGGGTTGGACTACTTTGGTAGGAGATCTCAGAGACCCACTGTCTTTTGCAGACCTCGACACTCTGGGCCTCCCTGGTGAGTCTGCGTGAGTCTGATGTGATGGTTGGAGTGTCTGCCTGTCCCACGGAGAGAACTAACACCCCACCCCATCTCTCGCAGGTGGCTGGACAAGGATAAGGATGATGGACAGCTGGTTCGAGAGCTGCTGCCCAGTGACAGCAACGCCACACTCAAGAGTGAGTTGTCCGATGGCCCAGTGAGGGGTGTCTCCCGGGCATGATGGCTGCCTTTCCTCAGCTAAACAGGACCTAGACCTTCAAAGAAGACATGCCTTCGCTTTATTTCATGAAAGCAGCACAGGATGGCAAAGAAAGGGGGCATTGATGGAGGTCTGGAAACCTCTCGTGTGTGTGCTCACACGCACAGTCCAAGAGCGGCCATGGTGTGGGGCCCACAATGGGTCAACGGAGTGATAAGGGCAATGACACCAGCCTAGGGAACTGAGCACAGGGTCCTGTGCTTTTTGAGCAGAAATGCATTTTGAAGGGACTGTGGATGAGGACTTTTGAGCTGCTGAGCACTGTCCTGGAGTCCTAGAGTTTTCCTTCCTAGTGGTGTGTCTTCAGATGCTGTGGTTTGGTCATGAGCCTTAGATAAGACTTAAAAGGAAACAAACCTCCGGAATCCCCACAGTGCTAGTGCTTCACATTTTCAAGGTTCACCTCACCTGAGCCCTGTAATCACCCCTAAAACGAAGGCAGAGCTGTCCATCCATCATATGGGGAAACCAAGGTCTGGATAACCTAGGTATTTTTATTTACCTTTACTAAGGTCAGGTCACACAGGTGAAACTAGAATATCCAGTGTACAGGCTCAGAATCATAGAGCCTAAGAACTGGGAAGGCGCTCGAGAGGAGAGATGACCCACGTCTACCATAAGAGAATGCGCCCTGACCAGAACACTCAGGCCTATGGTTGCTGATGGAGCTGAGAGCAGTTCCCAGGGCTTGTCTATCTTAGATTGCATGTCATCATGGAGACAGAGCTCCTACCCTCATGTTTTCCTTTAGGAAGGTTTATGTGGCAAAGGCATAAGAAGTCTGGTCCACAGTGAGATCTGTTCCTCCCAGTGCGTTGGATGGCCCTGAGGGAGCTGAGACAGGGCGTGGTCTGCTGCAGATGTCCTCATGCATAGGGTCTCAGCTCCCTCCCTCAGACCCTTCATCTTAGTGGGAAGACCCTAAAGAAGCAATGAGTGATGGGCCTTGAAATTCTCTTCTTTGTCTAAGAAACATACCCTGGAGCCTTCCTGGGCACCTAGAGCTTGAGTTGTATTGTCCCATAACTTATCTTTTCCTCTGCTGCTCTTTGTCCTTGCTGTGCAGAGATTTCTGGGAGATAAAGTAGGATACCATTACGTGGTATCCCCTTAGGGGAGCAAGCGGCTTTAAATATGTCTCAAGATTGTACTCTGGGGTAGTGAGTTCGTTGTCATCATCCTGTGTCAAACACCTGACTTCTGAGCTCTACATTCCTTGCCTATAAGGGTGGGGTGAGAGTTGTTAGCCGTGACATCATAGAATGTGTGAACGGCGTGCTAAATACTAGAAAGCTCTGTGTGCCTTTGGTGCCAGTTCCTCACCCACCAGAAGACAGGCCAGGGGATTACGGAGATGCCTGAGCCTCTGGAATGTGAGTGTTCTTGTCTACTCTCAGCACACCAATCTCTTACAGAACAGGAAGAAGCAGAACCCTGGTTTTATAGATGAAGGGGCTCTACAGGGACGGAGGGAGCCCCCACTCCCAGGGTTCCAGACTCCAGGGCCCTGACTCCAAGCCTGCGTCTTCCATGGCTGGAGATTGCCCCTACCTTCCCAACACCTAGCTCTTTGTTTTTGCTGGACAGCCTGCGCTAACTTTCCGTCTCTCTCTGCCTTGGCACGTTCAGATTATCGCTATCACATCAGCGTGAAAACCGGGGATGTCTCCGGGGCCAGCACAGACTCCAGGGTGTACATCAAGCTCTATGGAGAGAAATCTGACACCATCAAGCAGGTTCTTCTTGTTTCTGACAACAACCTCAAAGACTACTTTGAACGTGGCCGAGTAGATGAGTTCACCCTGGAGACCCTGAACATTGGAACTGTAAGTATCTGTCTCAGAATCACGTGACGTCATCTCACCATGTTCCGACATTGGCCCATTTGTGTCCGCATACGCATTCACAGCTGCATGTGCATGCACACGGGTGAGCCCATTCTGGAGGAAAAGAACTGCACACTAAGGGTTGTTGGTGAGGTATTCATCTTTGTCAGAGTAGCTACCAATATGTGAGCAGTAGTTATGCTTCTAAAACCTCTTCAGGCCTGTAATGCACATTTTTAGTGACTTTACCCCCAACATTTTTGCGTGCATGTCAGGATTAGTGTTGCTGGAGCATGGATACCGGAGAAGGGGATGCTGGGCTCTGGGAGGGAAACGAGAGAAGGAAGAACCAAAAGGAAGCAATAAAATATTCCCCAGTTCCAGAGTTGAGTGTGCTTCTGATGTGTGTCCAGAAGGGCATACTTCCCGGGCACTCCTGAGAGAGGCTGCCTTAGAAAACAGGACCTGAGAGTCTTCATCTTTCAGTGTCCCATGTGGCCTTGCTGTAGGGAACCTGAGTAAGCTGACCACTCCCCGAGAAGGCAGACCAATCATCTGATAGACTTCTGTAGCAGAGGCCAGAGTGAACTGCATTCAAACAGCTAAGCTGTGCAGAAGTTTACACGGCATTCGAAGGAAGAAGAGGCACTAGGAGGGTGGTCAGCAGGAGCCCAACAGCATGAGGGCAGTGTGAAGAGGTGAGGGGAGGCCGGACAATGGTTTGCTAATTGGCACCTATCAGAATTAGGTCCCCATCCTCCCAGATCCCAGGAGCTGGGCCTCCAGCTCAGCTTGACTGGAACCAATAGTCAATTTTTCTTGACAGTCTGGGGTTTTCTCAGGTAAGGGGGCTGAGGGTCATCCTAGGAGTCCTAGGGTCACCCTAGTGGCCTTGAGCCACTAGGAACTCTGCTCACGTTCTGTTTAAGTCTTTATAGGCCAAGGCTGAAAGTAAGAAGTAGCCTGGTCAGGGTCTGGTCCCGGTGAGACTCTCCTGACTTCCCCTGAGGAATAGGCTTGAATGAAAGACTGGAGCACTGGGGACACCTTCAAAGATGCCTGCACTAGGACTTGTGTGGCACCTGCCAATCTCTAAGTGTCACACATGATGAGCACCAGGGTGGGGTGGGTCCTCTGCAGCCTCATCCCCCATCCCCCTCCTCTCCTGTGGGCTTCCCTCTCTTTCAGGTGCTCTAGGGCCCTGGAACACTCTTCCCTCATCCATACGTGCTCTAGGGAAAGATCTCGTGCCAGCCATTTGCCTTTGAGGTTAATGCACTCTACTTACTCAAGGTTTTCCTTGATCAAAATGTAGTTGCATTTTAAGCTGAGTCAATAATTGTGAAATGAAAATTCTGTTCCCTTTACTAAGGGATTTCTGGGTACCTAAGG